>JABMIG010000467.1:0-64435 GCA_013187285.1 Cyclotella cryptica
AGCGTAAACCAACCAACATCAAGAACCCCCAGCAAACACAATACTCGAAAGGATGTATCAAGTAATCATGACAATGCTCCGCATCGCTGAATTAGACAAGGCAAGTAAAGTGGCTCCAAGTGACATAACAGATTTCCTCACGGATGCTGCATGGGCCGTTTGCTCCACTTATCGCACGGTACTCAAAGCCTCTTGCAGCACAGCAATATTTGGCAGGGATGTGCTGTTTGACATTTCCTTTTATCCTCTCTGACTGGAACAAAATAGGAGATCATAGGCAACGTCAAACCAATCGCAACACTGAACGTGTAAACAAGTCTCGCGTCGATTGGGATTATAAAATTGGTGACAGAGCATTTCTTTGCAAGGAAGGAATCCTCCACAAATCAGAAAGTAAATACCATTGTGATCCTTGGACTATATCAACAGTCCATACGAATGGTACAATTAGAGTTCTGTGTGGAATAAAATCAGAACAATTAAACATTAGGAGAGTAACACCATATTTTGACACTTCAGACACATAAAATAGAAATATACACTGTGAGCGAATCACTCTTACTCCTCTCTCCACAAACACTTACTTTTACAATATGGCCTTGTAGTCACTACTCAGCCAGGAAAGTCTTGTCTAACCAGTCTAACTACAACATAGCCTGACAAGCTAAAAGTGTGTAGTTCTAGTTCCAATTGGTTGCATGGCTGAGCACAAGAACCCCCTATGAGTAAAGAAACAATAATAAACACAAATTTGAAAATGTATTGAACCCGGATCATCCCTCCATATTGCTTCCTACCAAGATGACGTATGCCTATATCGGTAGATAGGCAATGGTTTCATTTTGGTGAAACCCTCCCAGGTTTGGACACCCACCTTGATGCATCCAACCTAAATTACTAGTACATGATTAAAATTTTAAAGGATATTTTGAGATGAAAGCTGGGAAAGAATCTGATCCTCTGCTGAAAATCTATCTAGCATGACCACCACCAAATTAGGCTATCCACCATGGCAAAATGGAAATTGGCTATTGCTCGGCCGAAAGGACAATTGGTTTGAATTCCTTCAAGACTAATGCCTTCAGATATATACCGGTCAGTTTGATATGCTGGGGTACACCATTCCACGGGTGCAACACACTCAACCAAGCACCCCTTTCTCACTGTGATTTTGCTTGTAAAATGCACATAATCACGAGCTATTGCAAGCAATGCAAGATATTGCAAGATGTTTTCACCATTACTGGACCATGGTGGAAGCCATAAGCCCCACCACTTCTCCCCCATTTCGCCCCATTATCAACTGCATAGTGTCATTGTTAGCATCACGTCACCTGGGCCCGCCCCCGCCTCTGTTGCTGCCATTGCTGCCAAGGACTACAGAAAGGAAGACCCCCTTCACCACTACAGTTCCGAGGAAGGGGGTCTGCTCACACAACCTCCAGACCTAGTCCTCCCGGACACCACCGTCTTCGAAAAGTCATCCCTCAATACGACAAACATTACTCTGATGCACTATCATGCCATAACATTTGGAACTTTGTCCAGTGATATTCGAAAGATAATACAGTTCCGATGCGCACTGCTCCAAGGTAACAACGTGCCAACCAGCTGACAGCCTCTTTCCTTCGGCCGTTTCTCTTCTGGCTGGTTCATGATGATGACCAAAGTGAGATCTGTGGTCTTTGATATTGCAGGGAACAAATGAAACAGATGCAAGTTTTTCTGGGAAGAATATAGGAGTCCACTGCTTTAACAGCATTTCCTAGGATATCAATCTTGAGATCTTTCATCAACTACAGCCGTTATTCAAGTGACACTGAGATAAAAAATGTCAGGTATATTCTACGGAAACACAACAATCAATCAGTGTTGATCAGAGAACAAAATTGGCAGAGATGAAAGAGCAGTTGACTAAATTTTACATAAATACAAATTCACTCTAAACATTAAATAAATAAATATATAAATAAATAATTCAAAATTTTATTCATCATATTCTAATATCTAGCTGTTTGATTGGACATTTGACTTATCAAAAGTTGAAGGGGTGATGCACGTGACAAGGCTTGAATATAGTTCATTGGGACTACAAATCTTTGTTGGACAAGCGGAGGGCTCAATGTTGGTGGTGCAATGCATTTGAGAGATGCGACGAAGCCAGATTTACATTAGCACTCTTCCTAGCGACCATCACATCTTTATAATAAGGTTGCCATGGTTTCATTATGCCATGCAGAGTCTCTGTTTGGGATCGGGTGATTCGGTCAAAACCACTACGTTCCCAGCTTTTGTCTGAGATTTTGACCCAAATCTGGGAGGGTCTACATGATATGTAGACCTTCCCTATCTACCTATTTGTTAGATAGGGAAGTACTACGTGTGGTAGTAGAGGCGTATGGAGGGTGTCTCAATCCGAAAAATAATAATCAAATTACCATACACACTTTAGACCCTATAAAATTTCATCAACTTTGTCAACATAACATGCCTACAAGTACGTGGATGTTATGTCTGGTATGGCATTTCTTTGTTGGGTTGGTATCATTTTGGAGTGGCTGTTTGTGGGAGATGAATCGTTGATGGCGGGTTTGGTCCGGCTTTGTCTTCATGGTGATTTGTGGCGTTGTTGTGGTGTGGGTTTTTCATCTCTGACGTTGTTATTTTTGTTTTATTTGACAAACTTTCCAGTTGAACTAAGAGACATCTAGGTATGCCCTTATCTGTAATTGGTGTTTGTGAGTGACTGTTTGTTGGCTTTCTTGTTGGCTTGTGATTTTGTTTTTTGGCTTCGGTCATGGCTTCGTCTTGGCGGCGATTTAATTACTGCTGTTGTGGTTTAGCTTTTCAATTCTGACACCATTTTATTTGTTTTTTACAATACTCAGTTAAACTAAAAGAGATCCAGGTATGTACTTTTCTGTGATTGGCGTTTGGTTGTGGCTGTTGTTTGGCTTTCTAGTGGTTAGCCGTGGTGTCATTGTGTGATTGCTGCGGCTTGTGAGTTTGTGTGTTTTTTTGTTGAATCGCCCTGGTTTAAATTTGTTGATGTGGTTATGTTTTTATGGTGCATCCGTTTCAAATCTATCATGGTTGGTTTCTTTTTTAAACAACTTTATCGAGGTGTGTATGGCATCGACATTGTTGGTTGGGTGATTACAGGGGTGGATGTCTGTTGGGTTCTGAGTTTTGGCGTATTGTAATTGGTTGTGTCATCATGTTGGTAGGAATTGATGCAAGCAGTTTGTTGTGATCTACATTTGTGGTTTGGCGTTTTATACTAGACGGCATGATTTCCAGTCTTATGACAATTCCAACAATACACAGTCAGTTGGTGGAATTGGCTGCCACATTGTTGGTTGTGAGATTCCAGGGGTGGCTGTGTGTTGGGTTGGTAATTGTGCTATCTTGTGTTTGGCTGTGGCTTCATGTTGGTAGTAACTTATTGTTTTGGCATTTGTGTCACTATGGGGAGAGGTGATCCATATTTGTGGTGTGTCGTTTTATAGTAGACGGCATGATTTCCAGTTTTATGACAATTCCAACAATACACACTCAGTTGGTGGAATTAGCTGCCTCATTATTGGTTGTGAGATTACAGGGGTGGCTGTGTGTTGGGTTGGTAGTTGTGCTATATTGTGTTTGGCTGTGGCTCCATGTTGGTAGTAACTCATTGTTTTGGCATTTGTGTCACTATGGGGAGAGCGGCCATCATGTTGGTAGTGATTGATTCTAGCAGTTTGTTGTGATCCATATTTGTGGTTTGGCGTTTTATAGTAGACAGCATGATATCCAGTTTTATGACAATGTCAACAATACACACTCAGTTGGTGGAATTAGCTGCCTCATTGTTGGTTGTGAGATTCCAGGGGTGGCTGTGTGTTGGGTTGGTAGTCGTGGTGTCTTGCGTTTGGCTGTGGCTCCATGTTGGTAGTAACTTATGGTTTGGCACTTGTGTCACTATGGGGAGAGCGGCCATCATGTTGGTAGTGATTGATGCTAGCAGTTTGTTGTGATATATATTTGTGGTTTGGCGTTTTATAGTAGACGGCATGGTTTCCAGTCTTATGACAATTTCAACAATACACACTCAGTTGGTGGAATTGGCAGCCACACTGTTGGTTGTGAGATTCCAGGGGTGACTGTGTGTTGGGTTGGTAATTGTGGTATCTTGTGTTTGGCTGTGGCTCCATGTTGGTAATAACTGATGTTATGGTTGATTGGCTGTTGGATATTTGATATTTCAGGGTAGCTGTTTTTTGATTTACTATGGTTTTGGCACCTCTGTGAGTGTTGGGAGAGCGGCCATCATTTTTCTTGATTGGAAAAGCAATGCACAATCTGGTATGCTGGCTTAGCTCCAATTTTGTGGTTCAGAGTGGCTGTAAGCTGATTTAGTGGGGGCTTATTTGCCGTCAATATTTTTGGAATTGCATGAAGTTTCTCACTGGGTATGTATTTTTTGTAGCTGCGTTTACAGAGTTATTTATTTATATTTTGATAATGAATTTACTATTTTTTTTATTTCATTTTATGACGATATAGGTTAGCATAGTGATGGATGGAATTTTTAGCTTTTGTCGATGGTGCTGTTGTTGACATAACAATATACTTGATAGGAAGCTGAGAGATGACAATGATTAGTGGGTTTATTGTTTTTTGGTGTGGATTGTTTACTAGTCTTTCTTTGTGGCAGCAACACACAAACAGTTCTGTATTTGGTGGTAGCATTGTTATTTGAGGCATTGTTTGAATTTATTTCATTTTTGCGATGATATGTGTGTGCTGTCTTGTAGGAGTTACCTATGTGATATGTTGGTTCAGCAATTGTGTGTGGTTCAATTTTTACATTTTGTCAGTCGGAAAAATCATTATTTTGGTTGGTGGTGTTCTTTGGGAAACAATTTTCTGCTTCATGAGAAGTTGTATGTTTTGTTGCTGATAGTGATCTTGATTCAAATTCAGGGGTTGCAGCTTTGTGTTGTGACTTTGTGGACTAAATTATTTGAGTCCTATGACTGTGTCAGAATTACATCTCATTATTGTTATTATCACTTTAGGAACATGAATCCAAATTCGAATGAAGAGACTCCTTCTGGTGCTGCAACCAGTGATGAACGTACAGAACCGTCGGATGTAAGTACATTGACATTAGTTTATTTTCATTCATGTGTTCTATTCTTATTGTGTCAAAAATATATGTAGGTTCCAGACACCAGTATTGTTACTGCATTGTCTGCTCAAGAAATGGGTGTAGGTCTTCAAGTGCCATATTTTGTTTGGGCTCTTCATTACTGACAAGTGTTTTTTACTGTTATTCCAGGTTCTACGGACTTTGCTGTCTTTGTTCACTTTGTTTTGTCGTCCGATTAATGTTGAGGCTGATGACAAGAAGGATCTCCGATCCATCAATATTAACATAAAGCAATCCACCGATGTTCCTGAACTGAGCAATCTGTCTTCCGTTAGCGGTTCTGCTGCGGTAGTGAATCAGTTAAATGAAATCAAGTGTGTGCTGTCGGAAATGAATCGGTCGTTGAAGGCATTAGCTTGTGTTCCTACCGCGATGACTCCATTGAAGTTGCACCAACAGCATTCAGCATTTTCTGTGAGGTCTGATGAGTTTGCAGATGATGGAGAGGTATTATCAGAGAGGAAATCGGAATTTTTTGTCAAGATCGATGTCCCAGCTCCTGATGGCACGGATATATTGTACTATGTTCTACCACCAAAACATTTTATGACACTTTTCGGAGGGAAAGCAACTCGGCAGTTTGAAAAGAAAGGTATATCTACTGATCCGTTGAAGCTGCTGCTTGTGTGTGCTTGAGAGACTTTCATTAATGAAAGTGACTGAGTTATCCTCCCTGTGGTGTTGGAGTGGGAAACTGATGCAACACAAGGTGTTGCAGATTTTGGGAAACTCTGGCAGGAGCAAGTCAACGCTTGGTGTCCCGTTGAGAACCGGTCCACAGGCAAATATAGTGCTCTAGCAATTGTTTCTACGAGTTCAGGGCCCATTCTCTTTGTCTTTTCCTATGACTTTGGAGATACAGACACGTTGACGGTAGAACCAATGTTGACTGCCTATGTGTCCGAAGGAAAAGCCGTTCCTACAAAGTTTCCTTGGACATCTCTTGCATTGGTTTTTATGGATTTGCTGTTAGTCGAGGACAGCAATGTTGGCGTTAAGGTGTCTCCAAGCAATATGAGGACGGTTGCATTTCTTGAGCAAACTGCCTACGAGAAGATTCAGGTTTCAAACTTGTTTCCAATTAAAGATGATGATTTTCATATTTCTTTGCCGAGTGACACTTGGAGGGTCAACAATTATTCACTGTTGTTTTCGGAGTTGTCAGCAATTGTTCCAAAAATGTGAGCGGAAGGATGAAAGTACCTGTCATGAATATTTTTTTGAATTTGGTGCAGAATTTGACCGACACAATGGCTGTGGATGTTCCAACATTTAGAAATGCAATTTGCAAGGTATTGTGGGATGTGTTCTTGAAATTGGTTACCATGAAGGCTGCAATGCTCAGGAATTCTGTTTCTGGTGATGATTTGGAGCAAGGTTATGATGAGAAGGCAATTATACAAGAATTTAAAGATGAAATCAATTCATCCTTTGGAGGAAGTAATGGTGAGTAGTTTGTTGCAGAATTCTGTTATTTTCATTTTTTTGAGATTATTTCAATGTTATTAATTGAATTTGCTACAATTGACTTTCAGTCAGTAAAGCGGTTGAGATTCCAAAGAAGAGACGTGCTGATGCTACCGATGGTACAGCTAGTTCAAAAAAAAGAAAGGGTTTTCATCTACTTCGGCATATGCAGCTCGTAAGTGAGGCATTGTATTGGGAAAAAAGAGTTTTGATGTTTACTTCTAATGTGTGCATGATGCCAGAAACTCTTGAGATATCACAGAAGCTTGCTGAGTCATCTAGCGAAAAGGTTCAGGGTGAGCCTCCTAGTGATGTTACTGTTATAAATTAACGTGTCATTTATTAACAATTTTGCAGTTTCTGGCCACTGCTTGTTTATAGGAATGTGGTACGTTCAGTCAGAGTACAGAGGCCACCTAAGTAACTTGGCACATTTCGATGAGGCTAGAATTTGGATATTAGAGGGCCAGTTTCCAAATATTAGTGTCATCACAGTGAAAGAAACAAAGATTATGTGTGGTGACGGTGAAGATGCATTTTGTCGTGGAGGGCATCATGCCAAATATGTGACGGGGAAAAGTGGGGATTTTATTCCACAACTTAAGCGTCTTCTTGTGTTCTCAAATTTTCCAATGCATCAGGTATGTTATGAATAATACTTGATTTATTTGTTTTTTGTTTTATGTGTCAAAAATGTATGTCTCTCATTTGATTTGACATTTGTAAGATTGAGCTTGATCCGATAGAAACAGTTTCCAGCAGACACCTCCAATTTCCAGAATGCGCAATTTCTTTGAACGTGATTTAATTGCTATGTAACACATGAAGAAAATCGACATGGGACACTTTGACTTGTACGGTGTTGTTGAAGGGGTTTTTCATTGTTCAACACAGTCACGACATGCTTGTTGCACCAGTGGGTCTGCTAGCATCTATGTGCCGTGGAATAATGCAAATGCCGCTGCTGTCACATTGTGCCTGAAGACATTGTCGAAATTTTTGCTATTTACCCGCTGTCTTCCAGTTTGATGAAGCACAGCATTTTACTCCAAGTGTCAAAAAAAGGAAACTTCCTTCAAGATTACCATGATTTCATGATGTTTACTCCACCCACACAGAAGTGTATCGAAACTGAAATTTCAAGGTATGATACAAATTTGAGTTGTCCCCCGGGAGTAGTTTATGCACTTCATCCCTTGGACAGTACTTATGGGTTGAAGAACATTGATTATGTATCATGACGATTTCAATGATTCTTTGCCAGTCAATGGTTTTGGGATGACAGTTGGTGGACTTTTTTACCCCAGTTTGGAAAAGCAATTCGACAATAAAGTTCATGATAGGAATCCATTTGATTTGAATGATGAGACTGAAGACGACAGCCGAAGCGATTTGAATTCAAAATTTGACGATGGAGAGATTAAACTTGACGGATCGAGTTCTGAGTCGGAGGAAGTAGTTGTTAGAAGAAAGTAACACAATCCGAATGTGTTTGCCAGTTTTTTTGAATCTTCTTTTGAATCTGAATCAAGTGAAAGTGACGTGGGGAATCAGTCTTCTGAAAGTCCAAGTACATCCGACTGGAATTATTCTTCGAGACCAAATTTTGGTGAACCTGATGTTAACGATTCTTCACCTGGAGATGATGTGTCATCTTCAGACCAATCATCGGAAAATGGGGAAATATTGAATCCTCCTCAAGTTGCTAACAATGAGGTGGTGGATGATGATGTTACACTTATGCCTGTGATCAGTGACGATGATGGTATGTAGTGTTTTGGTTTAATTGTTTTTGTAGAGCATTAATAGGAAATGAAAATTTGTTGTCTTCTGTTTAGTTTGTACAGCATGTTGTGGTTCTACTATCATTTATATTGATGAATCATGTTGCAATCATAATCAAAGAGTATGGATCAATCATTTACAACAAATTCGAATTCAACCAGGATACAAATTTTATGACTCAAGCGTTTCTACGTATGCCGCTAAAATTTGTTGAAAAAATATCAAGACTGGAAAATTCTTTTCTAAGCAACAATGAACAATTCAGACTAACATGGACCACAGTCGATGATGTCAACGCATTTTACATGGATGATTTAGAAGTTGATGGTGAAGAGGGTTTGCATGAGTTTGGGGAATTAGTGCAAGAGCAATTCAATGGCTGTTTGAAATGTGAGGGATGCTTTGTAGGTTTGTGGAGTTGCAATGTACACTTGAAGGATTCAATTGATATTCTTGCATTAGACAAAGTTCTGGAAGACATTGATTCCAATATTATACCAAAGTCAAATGATTGCAAGGAATCTTTGATATCGAGAATATCTGCGAGCAATTACCTTGATGACATAATAATTTACAACCCGAAATACTCCATTTTGAACAGCGACTTGAAATCACATCAGCCACAGAGAAGATCGGAAGGAGTCATAAATGGATCTATATACCAATATAGTGGAACTGATGGGGAAGGTCAAGGAAAATTGGTTGTCAAATTACCAAATGAGACATCGTATGGCAGACATCCCGATAATTGGCACGGACGTCCCATGAAGTCATCCACATTTTTTGCTGGCCTTATTTGCTGGAGGGCTTGTTGGCCACATCTCACTGAAGTTTCACGGAGATGTCCACCCACTCATTGCCAACTTCTTTTTTTATTACGGATGCTATACCTGTCAAATCAACAGTACCAAATCAGGCACCTGTAAATACCCAGTGAATACCCATTGGGGCACTTATATGGGTAGCATTGCTATACTAGCAGAAACCAGTCAAAACACCCATCAGTTTTCTCCATGTGCACTCTTGTATGTGCCTATCAGTACAAGAGTAGCATGTAAGTACTCTCTCGGGTACTCAGCCCAAAAAGGCCCGTCCTAAGAGCCAACGAAATGCGTCGTCAGTACGTGGGACTGTACTGACTACAAAATAGCACTCATAAATTAGTTATCACCTAATTAACGACCATCTATGAATTTCGCGCTGTTTAGCAGTGATAACTAATTCTTTTTTATCTCCTTTTTATCTCCAGCATTGCAGCATTGCAATCCATTGAACACCACCCTGTTCATCACCAAAACCATGGCCTCACCAACAACCAACGAAGCTGCTGTCCGCGAAGCTGTTCGCGCCATCATCGCACCCATGTCTATTGACAAAATCATCGGTCAACCATCGAACTCCACCGTAAACCTTCTCAAACAACAAGTAGCAAAAATAGCGGCTGCCGTGAAGACCACGAGTTGGGGCGGCCGCCACGGCCATCTTGCACTCGTCCTCAACGACGACGAGTATCGCCTTGTCACCGGCGGCGCAACGCAGACAACTACGCGCCTCATTGCACCACCCATCGTCCCAACTGTGCTCGCGAACAACACAACGATCACTCTTCGCGCATGCATCACTGCAGACCATAACCTTGAGTGCCAAGAGTTTTGGAAACAAGAGGCCGTCGACGCGGTCATCGTCGAAAAGATCGTTTGCGAAGGTGTCGACGCACCGTACATCGAAGAGCTTGACGATGATTTCATCGGCTACAGCACACAAACGGTGAAATCGCTCATCGAGCATCTCCGTCGTGAATGGTGCATCGTTACGACATTGGAACGCAAGCAAGCCGCCGCTGCCTTCCACATCCAATGGGACCTCACGTCCCACATCACGAAGTTCGCACGGGACCTCGACAAGCAACAAAAACTGTGCAGGGACATTGGAGTTCCTGCCGCCGACGCCACGAAGATTCAGTACTACGTCGAAAGTATGTACACTTCCGACATCTTCGATGACAAGGAGATGCAGGCATGGGTGGTCAAGCCCACCGAAGAAAAAACCTGGGATGCCGCCAAGAACCATTTCGTCACGCTCTATAAGAGCAAGGAGAAATTCAATGCGGAGCGTCTCACACGCACCGACGGATATGCGAGTACCCACAGCATCGTCAGTGACCCTTTCTTCTCCGGCGTACCATCCACAGTCCTTTCCACAACAGACACCATGTCTCCAACAGACCAACACAGCATGATAGAGTACACCGACCATGCTGCTTTTCTCCCCACAGCACAAAACCATCTCCTTCAAAAACTGGAACGCCAACAAGAAGAGCTCCTCACCCAAACAACAAAGTTCATGACTCTCCTCAACACCAAGACTCCTGCATCTGCACTGTCACCACCCACCACCAACACAGGTCATCCACGCTCGACCCGCAACACACGCCCCAGTAAAACCCCCCGATTCCCTAGACACTGCAACTCATGCAACAAAGATGCAGTTCATCATGACGATGACAACTGCTACGCCTTAGACAAGAACAAGGACAAAAGGCCATCATGGTACGTTGTCCTCAAGTAGGATACAGTGGGACCCAGCAGTAATTTGTATTTAAACAATATGTTGTCAGCAAACACACTTAAAAGTAGTGCGCCTGAGCTATTATTTGAATCCATAAACTACTGGGCCCCGCTCACAAAACACTCAGACCAACGACCCACTGTTCGTTTCCGCCTCCCACCTCAACATCGAGACACCAATAGCAAAGCATGGCGGCGAAGACAATCACACAAAACCCATCATCACATCACGGCACACCACACAGCTACAAAATCTTCCATGTCAACCACAGCTCTCAAACAAGGCATCATGAATGGATCGATTGCATCTGCCGTAAGCAACACAGGAGCAACCTCCACTGCAGGAGCACCCCATGATCCCTTTGAAGAAACCACCACCATCTCTTCTAAAGTATTCTTCCTACCCACAGGCAGCACGGCCAAGGCCACCAAAGTAGCTAAACTTCTACACAAAGTACGAACTCCCGCCAACATTGTCAACATTGTCCCATCACTTGGACAAACGCTTCTCAGTGGCAGCAAATTTGCTGATGCCGGATACACTGCAGTGTATGATAAAGCAGAGGTTAACTTCTACGATGCCAACACCATTCACATCACCGAAAAGGCCGTACTAACAGACTACCGCTGCACACACACAGGACTCTGGCGAGTTCCCCTACGACCAATCATCACAAATGAAAACGAGGACACACTAGTACTCGACTCAACATGTGGGCACCATTCCACCAACACACGCTACAAGGTGCCTCCCACAACAAGAATTCGAGACTACATACGAGCATCACTCGAACGTGACAAACACACCATCCTCAATGTATACAAACTGCCAAGCATCGAGCAGACAATCCGATACCTCCATGCAGCAGCAGGGTACCCAACAAAGAACACTTGGCTCACAGCCATCCGTCACGGCAACTACAGTACCTGGCCACTCATCACCATTAAGAATGTAAACAAACATTTCCCACAATCAGAGGAAACTCAACAAGGGCACATGAAAAATCAATGCCAAGGCATCCGCTCCACCAAACAACGAGTTCAACCCATCGTACCACCACCAACCCTCCCGCAACAGAATGATATCTACATTATCAAGACCTACGACACCAACAACACACTGTACACCGACCAAACCGGAACGTTTCCACATGTTTCCAGCAGAGGATTTTGCTATCAAATAATCCTCTACCACGTCGCCAGCAATTCCATCTGGGTTGAACCCACCAAGAACAGAACCAAAGGCGAACTCATCCTTGCATGATCACGAGCCCTTCTACGCATGAAAGCCTGCGACATAACACCACAACACCAGGTCCTTGACAATGAAATCTCCGCAGCCTACAGAGACGCCATCACCACCTCCGCCATGACTTATCAACTAGTACCACCCGATGATCATCGACGGAACATAGCCGAAAAGGCAATTCAAACTTGGAAAGATCATTTTATCTCAGCACTCAGTGGCACTGCAGACAACTTCCCCCTCCACCTCTGGTGTCAGCTCATCCCACAAATGGAGCGCCAACTCAACTTACTCCGACAATCAAACAGCAATCCCAAGATATCATCATATGCACACCTTTACGGCCACCATGACTACAACTCTCACCCATTTGTTCCTATCAGAATGGAGGCACTGGTCCATGACAAACCTCACCGCCGAAAATCATTTGCGCAACACCGCACGAAAGGTTTTGTTTTAGGCACCTCAACCGAACACTATTGCTGCTGGACGGTGTGGACACCTGTCTCCCAATCAACATGCATCTCAGCAACAGTATTCTTTAAGCACAAATACATCACCAATCCCACAGTCACTCCTGCAGATGCCATCATCGCCGCCACAGCAAATCTTGCACACGTCCTCATGTCCAACACCACAGCAGCACACCTCAACGCAACACAGCTGGTCGATCTCACTCAACTCCACAAAATCATCCAGCCCACGTCCACAGCTAAGTCAGCTGTTTCTCCAACAGTAAACACTCCGCAGCCTACAGCACCCAAACGACATACCGCACATCCTATTGTTTCAGACTCTGACAGCAACAGGAGTCTCCAGTCTAGCACGTCCACTCCACCACGCCCACTCTATACACCCGGACAACCAATTGCCCGCTCTCCAAGGGTGACCACCACTCCACCACAAATGAACAACACAGCATCTCCAAGGGTGACTCCACACACAGCACCAGCATACAACACCCGTAGTCGCAAGCAAACCATCACGCAAGAAACAATGCTGCATTTTTCCCAACTCCCGGCACCAACCTTCACGGCCCAACGAGCGGCATCACGGCTATTCCCCACAGACTTCCTTAATGCTATTCTAAATGAAGACACAGGTGAACTCATGGAATACAGACACCTCATCAAGGACCCCAAATACTCCACCATCTGGAAGAAAGCATACGGCAAGGAACTTGGCCGATTAGCACAAGGCATCCCTGGTATAGTCCAAGGCACAAACACCATTGTGTTTATTGCAAAAGACGACGTCCCTCCTGATAGACGCCGAGACGTCACCTACGGTCGCATATGTGCAAATTTTAGACCAGAAAAAGATGACCCACATCGAGTACGTCTCACCGTCGGTGGCAACAGAATCCACTTTCCAGGCGACTGCGGCACCCCCACAGCCGACATGCTCACAACTCAGATCCTCCTCAACAGCATCATTTCAACCCGAGGGGCACGATTCATGACAATTGACATCAAAGATTTCTATCTAAACACACCCATGGCCCGACCAGAGTTCATGCGACTCAAACTAGCCGACATACCCGAGGAGTTCATCATACTCTACAACCTTCGACAACTAGCAACTCCGGACGGATACATCTACGTCCGTGTGCAAAAAGGTATGTATGGACTTCCACAGGTCGGCATCATTGCACAACAACTCCTCAAGACACGTTTAGTAGCAAACGGATATCGTCAAAGCACCGTCACCCCACGATTTTGGAAACATGACTGGCGACCCATCGCATTTGCCCTCTGTGTAGATGATTTTGGAGTGAAATACGTCGGCATCGAACATGCCAAACACCTCCTCCACGCATTAAATACACACTACACCACATCACATGATTGGAAAGGAGATCGATACCTAGGACTCACAATCTGGGACTACCCTCGCCAACAAGTCCATCTCTCCATGCCAAGATACTGCCACAAAGCCGGACAACGTTTTCGACATAACATTCCCATGAAGCCACAACATCAACCATACCCACGTACACCACACACCTACGGCGCCAAACAACAGTATGTGGACGACCCCGACCTATCGGCCCCACTCGACAAACAAGACACAACCTTCATCCAGGAAGTCATTGGAGTGTTTCTCTACTACACCAGAGCCGTTGATTGTACCATGCTCACTGCTCTCAGTTCCCTTGCCACCCAACAGTCAAAACCCACACAGACCACACTTCAACGCATCAACCGTTTCTTGGACTACGCGATGACACACCAAGATGCTGTCATCACCTATCGAGCAAGCAACATGATCTTAGCCGCTCACAGTGACACATCTTACCTCTCAGAGACCATGGCTTGAAGTCGCGCAGGCGGTCACTTTTTTCTCTCAGAAAATGACGAGGTACCCCGGAACAACGGTGCAATATTAACGCTTTCGCAAATCATCAAATCTGTCATGTCCTCTGCAGCCAAGGCGGAACTAGGAGCCTTATACATCAATGCAAGAGAAGCCATACCAATCCGACATCTGCTCGAGGAACTGGGACATACACAACCACCAACGCCTATCCAAATTGACAACTCTACCGCACTCGGCGTTGTCAGCAACATCATCCAACCCAAATGTACCAAGGCCATAGACATGAGATTCCATTGGTTACGCTGTAGGACCAACCAAAACCAGTTCCGCACATATTGGCGCGCCGGAGCAACAAACCTGGCCAACTATGTCACAAAACATCTTGCACCCATCCACCATCGCACCATCCGTGCATTATATCTCACTGACCCAACCAAATTGGCGTGCCTACAAACAAAAAACCATTGCCCCAACAGGCATATCCGGCCACCTCTACCAACAATACTCCGGTCAGCAAGCGCTGCATAGGTCAAATTTCTAAATTTCTCTGACAAATGCCCCCCATGAGTATCACTGCAAGGGTGTGCTATACATGTCAAATCAACAGTACCAAATCAGGCACCTGTAAATACCCAGTGAATACCCATTGGGGCACTTATATGGGTAGCATTGCTATACTAGCAGAAACCAGTCAAAACACCCATCAGTTTTCTCCATGTGCACTCTTGTATGTGCCTATCAGTACAAGAGTAGCACGTAAGTACTCTCTCAGGTACTCAGCCCAAAAAGGCCCGTCCTAAGAGCCAACGAAATGCGTCGTCAGTACGTGGGACTGTACTGACTACAAAATAGCACTCATAAATTAGTTATCACCTAATTAACAACCATCTATGAATTTCGCGCTGTTTAGCAATGGAGCATGTTGAAGTCATATAGGGTAGCGTAGAGACAACTCCAATATTCAATATATTAAAAATGTGTTTTCTTCCAGACCTCAAATGCGCATAGGACATGCTTCTGGGGGAGCAGACAATTCTCAAATTTTGGGATCTAATGTGTTAGTGCTAACTGTCGGAAACAAACCAATGACGTTCAAATTTAAGTATCCTCAATTCAACAATCTGGCTGGGAAAAAAGCAACATATGAGACAAATCCAAAGCACCAATTTGATTGTGGTAATATGACTATTTCTGTGTTGGATCCTATAGATGACCTGATGATGACTCACGGTGTTTTGTTTTCATATCGAACAAGCTGTGACATCAATTCATGGTATCGAATTGGTTATTGTTTTAGGTGGCTTACATCATTAAAAGAACTTTATGTGGAATCTTGTACCCTGAGACTAGATTCAAATCAAGTGCATGGCAAACGATGCAATGGTGTTATGAAGCGGAACATCTTTACATGACACATTATATTTCTATGAGTGTATAAATGAAACAATAAATTAATTTAATTGTGATTTGTGTGGTTGTATAACAGACACATCATCATCATGAACCAAAAAATTCCTTCTTGTGTGTTACTTTATTAAAGGATGCAATATGGAACTTTCCACCCAATTAAGATATGTAGGAAGCCATGTTGATATTAGAGCAAACTTCACCTGATGTACAAAAGGATGCAAACTTTGTGTATTATCTCTTTCTGTTGTAGCTGTAATGTGAGTATTCCATTCTATTAGTATTTTTGTATGATCATCATTTTTACATCATTGAGCCCATATGATGACATGATTCTGTTGAATTGCTCTTCTTTGTTGTTCAAATCTGTTGTAAAATACTGTTGTCATTTTCTGATTTGAATTGAATAATTGGTATGGATGTAACATTTTAAGCGAACCGAAAAAAATATGAGAAGAAATGAGTACAAGATAATTACTGATGGAGAAATGTATTTCTTGTTTTCATAGGAGCAGTCATACCTTTGTCAATCGTTTCCCTATAAGGCATCATACGTATCAATCATAGGAGAAATTTATTCATTATTTCCTCATAAGCAATCATAGGTGTTCATGATGAGAATTCGATTATGATTACGGCACGGTGGTTTCCCTAGCTGTCATCATGCTTCAGAGCTCAGTTCAGACACATTGTTTCCCTATAAGTTATCACCCATGTCAGCGTTGAGAACTGTTTAATGATTTTGACACTGTGGTTTCCCTAGCTTTCATCATGCTTCAGAGCTCAGTTCAGTCACATTGTGTCCCTATAAGTTATCATCTGAGTTAGCCTTGAGAAATATTTTAGGATTTTGGCACTGTGTTTTCCATAGCTGTCATCATGCTTCAGCGCTGGATACATGTGATCCGTTGCTGTTATCAAGCACAAGCTGTCATGTCAGTACAAGAATCTTGTGAATTTGAGGAGAATATGATATTGAGAACTCTAAATTGATTGACATATGGTATAGTGTAATTGTGTGTCAAAAGTAATCGTGCATACAAAATTGAGAACGCTAAATTGTCATGTTCCAGTATTAATAGCATTCTGTCATTATATTGTGTTGTAATGTATCTTCTCATAAATCTAATTAATGTTCAAACAGTAAACTGCTACTATGACAAACACTCCAAAGAAAACACCGCCTGCTTCTCCAAGCAAAACAACTTCTCCAACTAAGGCATCTACACCTCCAAAAAAGTTTAATGCAAACAGAAGTCCCCTGAAAGCTCACAAATCATCAAAAGATCAACAAATCAGATACAAAGAAGTTGGAATTCCTAATGTTTGTTTAGCATTTGCGTTCAGACCAGATGGTATCTCTCCTTCTTTTATGGGTCCATTGTTTAGAGCTTTAGATGAAGATGATGCACAAAAAGCAGCTGGTCATATTTTGTTTTTGACACAAGCTAGAAATAGTGACGGTTCCAACACTCTTGCTCAAACTCCATCAATGACAGGAAAGCTATATCCTACAGATGTCATTGTGATGTCAGTTGAAGATGAAGAAAAGTCTTTTGTTTGTGCAGTGGATGACCTAGTGAAGGTACTAAATCATGTTGTCAATAGTGAAAATTGCAGAGGATATCAGTTTGCAACTCCTACATTTGTGAACAGGGGGAGTGCAACTCCACCAAGTGTCCCTATAATGAGTACATATCCTCTTAATGAAGATTGTATCACTTTCATCAAGAGATTTTATGACAAGTGTGACACCAAGGAGCAATTATGTAACAATGAATATCGAGACACCATTTTGGAAATGATATTTGGTGAAGCAGATAAAGGTTGGACTGTATTGGATGCAATGTCTGATGATGAATATGAAAGCCTTTGAAAACGGAATTTCCAATATTGATTTTGCTTTTTTGCTCTGTTGTCTGGTATTGAATTAATTATTTGACTGAAATAAAACTCATTGCTTCTGTCACATTTTTGATAGTATTACATTTATACTTTCATTTCAGCATTTTGAACATTCTGGAATCTTCAGGGATATTCGCTGTTGGAATTTCAATAATGATGGAGACAACTTAAACGAGTCAGGTTTATTTGCCAGTGGTTTATTCAAAAATAAGCCATTTTGAGTTCGCACTCTGGAAGGAACTGTGTAAATCCAACCTTGAGTGTAAGACCAGTTGTAAACGATCAGGTGCTTTTTTGTGACACCTTGCAGTTTGTGCACTGTTGTGGCATCATTGAGATTGACTGGAATTTGCAGCATAACAATCTTTTGTTTTCTTTCGTGTTTCTTTGAATCTATTCTTCCACTCAAACCTTTATCTGGAGGATCAATGTCACTTCTGTAGAATGTACAGTAATATCGTTTTGGAGTAAGTTTGAATCTGCGTGACGCAATGAATTTCTTCAATTCAATTTTGGCTTTCTTCAGTTCTTTGGATTGATCAAAATTCAACGGATCATGTTGTACTTGATCTTGTAATGATGAAATTTTTTCTTCCAGATAAGTTTGCTTGAATCTTTTGGGAAAATGCTCGAATTCAACGTACTCAATTTCACTGACATTTGTAGTGAATACTTTTTTCCTGTCATAGTTTTTCCACTTGAGAGGTTGATTTGTTTTTCTCTTGATTCCAACTACTCTACATAATGTTCCATTGGCCCGTCCCTTAGAAATGTCTTCATTGTCATTAATCATACAATGTGCCCCCACATATAGCTTCAAAGCAGGATCCACTTGTTTGTGTTGATCTTTCAAATCACAATCTCCACATTTGGAGTAAATTTGGTTTCAAAGTTGAGTGGTAATTTTTGCAGGAAGAGGACTTTGATCCTCTTCATTTTTTGCTTTTCTGGGTTTGCGTTTTGGAGCATGTCTAATGTCAGCCTCCAACACAACAGTATGCTCTGGTGGATTTTCATCGCTATCGATAGATGGAAAGTTGGCAATATGCTTTTGAAATGTTGAAGCATGTATTGAAACTCTTTCAGAATTCTTCCAACATGCATAGGATATGTCAGCATCATCTTCCACTTTTGGCAAGTGAACTTTTTCTCCGATCAATCTTTCATTAATTTTGCGACAATCTTCTTTCGTAAATTTTCCTTCCCACATTCTTTTCAGTATTTCTCCATATTCTGGGTCATCTTGGAACCTGTGACTGTTGTTGAGCACAATGGCCACATTGATTGAATTTTCCCACAAACTGGAGCCAGAATATAACAATTGGTTTTCACTGACTTTGACTGGTGGAAGTTGACAAAAGTCCCCACAGAAAATAATGGAATACCCACCGAAAATCATGTTAGGAGATAAAACTTCGTTGCCACTGGATCGCTTTCGTCTCACATGATTGAGGCGACTGTTTAATTTGTCCATGAGATCTTGGGCGGAAAACAAAATTTCATCAATGATCAGCATTCGAACTTGTTCCCAAACTTTCATCATTTCATCAGAAATATTCTTGGACTTTGAATTCAAAAATGCCACACTATGTAAAGTGACTCCACCAAATATTGCTGCTGCACACCCAGTGATAGCAGTAAAAAGAAAAGTTTTTTCGCCCCAAATGATATCCATTGATCTGCAGAATTCAAAGCAAAATTGTTGAGCTACTTCAATTGCTGTACTCTTCCCAGCTCCGGCTGCCCCAGTAACAAACATTAACAACTGATCTTTTGCACCAATATCCTTGAGCTTATCGACAATCTTTTGTTTTATGTTTGCTGTCATTTCATCATTCCGTTCATCTTCATCTGCGGCAAAACTGGAAATTGACTGTGACTGCTTGATCCATCCATCATTCAATAAATTCAGCAGAAAGGAGCTACAAATGATTTCATACGCTATATACTGAATTTTGTCGAGTGTGATACCTTTCTGTTTGGAAACTTTTTTGGCAACACTTTTCAGTGATGGGATGTTGGTTTGATCAAAATTAGGTGAAACCCCGAGTGCTGCCCAATCACTGGCTTCCGTAGAGTGCCCATCATTTTCTTGTTGGGCATCTGGAAGATTCTCAGAAACTGAGGGGCATGCTTCATCATTGTGGTCAAAGTTGTTTCCAACTATTGCTCCGCTAACAAAAGCTAGGAGTGTCTTGTATTTACTGGCCCCACTACTAAAAACTGTACTGCTATGATTCAGGTTTTCCGATTGATGGTTGTTGATTCTTTCACCTGGTCCTCGTTCGGAAGCTTCTTCATGAATAAATATTGATCCGACTCCTTGCTGCCTTGAATGAATGGTTTTGCTGTCTGGCAGGTCTTCCCCCTTTTTCAAATCATTTAAACAACGTGACTCATCCAAATCATCACTCTGATATCCTGGATCTAGCTCATCTTCATTGTATTGCTCCACCGATTCGGCTTCTTCGAAATCAGAATATTCATCATCAGAGTTATATCTATGGTCTTGACAGCTTTCATCATCACATTGATTCGAGACAGTTAATTTCTTCAACGCTTCTACAGGAACTTTACATCTTCTTGCTTGAAATGTATTTTGCATATTTTGAAGAATTTTGCTGCCTTCTTTGTAGAACAAATTTGATGCATCAGTTGCTGTCAGAAGACGTTTCATTTTGTCCCACAGGCATTCATCATCCGCAAGAGAAAAAATCATGTTGGTATGAAGGGGAACAAACATTACCAAAACCACTTTTGCATAGTTTTCTCTGCTTTCCAAAACTTGTTGACTTGGATTTTCTTCTGATAGGTTAAGATCCTCCAAATCACATATCATTCCTTTGGGCATTGAAAGTTTAGGCACTCGAATTTTCTTGGACTTCTTGACACAACAGTATCTCCTACCTGGATAATCTTGCCCAAAGCATAACTCTCCTTCTTTTAAAACTGGCATGCCATTTTCATCCACATTGCTCATTCTCTGGAATGATAGTGCTATCCTCTCATAGCTTTCAGAAAATTCAAAAAACTTATACTTTCCAAAGAGTCTGGTCTGTAGAGATAATCATTCACAGAAAAATCAGGCCACATATCTACTTCTCCGTTTTGACCTCTATTTCTTCTTCTAAGAACAAAATCACCTGGTTCTTTTCCATCCAGCTTATTTAACATTTGTCCAACAAGCATGTCATGGAACTCATGAGAAAATGAAAATCTCGATCCGTGTTGACATATCAGCAAATGAGCCATAGTGGCACTGACAACATCCTGACTCATATGAATACTCATTCCAATCAAAAATCTAATCAGACCTTCTCGGAAGCCATCATCTTGCTCACTTTCAGAAGGATCTTGCAAATTACGTTAGGCTAGCAAACGCTCTCTTTCTTTTTGGATTCGCCGAACTACTTGATTACCCACTCGTTCAAAATCAACACCCTTGTCTTCTTTTTGCATTGATTTGGTGGAGTAATGCACAACATAAAACATACACCTTGGACTTCCAATTTGAACATTACTGTTGCAACCTAGTGTTCTTGTTATGAACTTGCTGTGAGTGTTGAGATATTCACAGCCAACGGGTCGCTTGGAATTCACTACAAAAGGGTACACTGCAAGATCATACTTCACTAGAGACTTCCACAATGTACATTTCTCTTCCTTGTCATTATCTTCTTGAAGCTCAGTTTCTGCAACATATTGTCTCGGAAACGGTGCTCTGCATTCTTTACTATATTTGAAACATGAACGCCGATGCCTCCAATTGTGCTCATTCATCCTTCGTGTTGCAATGTGATGCCTCACATCTTTATTGAAATAAAAATTTGAGTCGGAAGACAAATCATCAAGAGGGTAGCGATATGTCAAAATATCACACCTCTCTTTTGAAGGAGGAAAAGTAACATCCTCAACAGTGCAATGATCATCTTGACCATTTTCACCAACAGCCGCGATAGCACACTTCTTCTTCAGGGAATCAAGAACCATGTGAGAAACATCTACTGTCAAAACACCAGCTTTGGAACCTTGACCATCACTTTGAGAACAAACTTTGCATTTCAACACTTTGCCTCCCAATTCCCTGGTGAAATTTTCATTTCTGCAGTCCCGCAATTTTTGTGCATCCGCTTCTTCAAACAATTCTTCGATGGTTCCACAAGTCTTACACTCTTCATGAATCACTTCTAGATCGGGACTGTATTCGTAATCTGAGCAAAAGCATTTGTCCACATAAGCACAGATCTCATCACGTGCTGCTTGCCTAATCAATGGATCTTGGTCAAAAAACAATTCCCTTATTTCATCAAAACCATCGATCCAAACCAAACAATGACCATGTAATGTAAATCTCCCCTGTTCTTCATCAGCTCTAACAAAGGCTTTACATTTCCCAAACATGCCAATGCCTTTAGAACAATTGTTCTTGTAATCCCATCCTAGCAATTTGCAAACAGCTTGTATGGCTGCTTGATAATCCAATGAACATGCTCCTGGATACCTTGTCCTTTTCGACATCGAAGTTCAAAGTCATAAATACATTCTGAGTCGGTGCAATCTGGAGAAGGTACGTGAATTTCCTTCCCCTGGTTGGCATACATGCACACACGAAAGTTACATTCATCATCTGGTGTAACAGTAAAAAAATGCTGTGTGAACCAAACCGATCACAAAGGGCATACAGCTTTTTCCTTGCTTCTTTTGCAGCTTCCGTCGTATGTCCAAGAACTTTGCATGCAGTTGTCACGGATTTCAAAAAAGATGCTCCAGATGAATTTGTCTGCATTGGATTATTCTGTGCTTGCATTCTATTTAATTGTTTTGCTGCCAAGTGGACATCACTGATAGAAAGCTTTGAAATCATATCTCCTAGAGATCTTCCTTGAAAGTTGGAACGACACTTAATCAAGCCCGTTGTATGATGCACTCCGACACATGAGCTGGTAGCAAACCAAGATAAAGTCTGGACGCATAAACTGATTCAATGACAATCTCATGTAGTGATGTAAGCACGCTTCATGAGACACATCTACTTTTCTTTTTTCCACAATTGGGACCTCCTGTGCCAAAAGGAAATTGAATTGGAAATGCATCCTCCAAATTGATTTCGTGTCCTTTTAGATAACTTCCCCGTACATCAACATAGTTGGAGCAGCTGAATTCAGCATAGCATGAACAAAGTCCTCAGAATTGTCGAATACAGAATTATCTTGAGTTGGATTTTGGGCTTCACTTGAAAAGTAGTAAGTTTTTCCGTCCATCTTGCATTCCAAATTCAAATCAACAGAATTATCAGTATTATTCTCATTGTCTTCTTCTTGAAGAACTATGACTGGATCTGGACACTCATCTGGTGGATTAACATCCTTGTACCCCCCATGACAAGATTCTTTGATAAACCATGTCAAAAGATCCATGAACAAATCAGTGTCCAATTCAGCCTGCCTTCTTACTATTGTTTTTTGCTCTGGAGTCATTCTGCCACATAACACTACATAGATATTCTTTCCTGCTCCAGTACTTCGATATTTGTGTAATGCCCCTCCAACATGAGACTGATCCACACTGAACAAAGAAAAATGTCCCTTGATTGATTTTTGACTCCCAGCAGTGTAGGCGTGAACATATCCAAATGGACGGACTGGACTTATTGCTGCACAGATAAGGTCATCCAGGTCTCTCTCAGCATCAATATGCCTCTCATGACATGCACCGTCCTTACCACAAAATGAAATGGTTTCTGGAATGTGGCCAATAGCAAATCCATTTGCAATAGCAAATTTTGGAGGATTGTATTCACTGCTTTCTTTTTTGGTTGCTGCCAAACTTCTGTAACAACAATCACAGCACTCATAGCCTCTTTCATTGACAATAGCTCTTGGAGACAACAACAAATGCTTCAAATCATCGTCCTGTACTTGATACTGCTGAACCAACTCTCTGTGCAAAGAAATCCCATCATAATATTGTTCATATTCTGAAACGCACAACCTGGAAGAATTAATGAGCAATTGATCTTTCTCAATGTAGTGTACACTCTCCATTCCGATAATAAGGCAATCACACACAACACAAACGTGTGCACGATGTCTGTTCCGGTCCCCTGCGACAGATGTTGACATGATCAATTTGTCTTTCACTTTCTGAACTAAATTCTCCAACCGTTCTTGTGTCAATTGGTTTGTCAAATAGCCCTTAATTTGATCCACCCCAAGCTGTTGCCCACTTTCAATTGAATTTGTTGTCAACCTCAAATTTCTAGCATCACCTTCTGTAACTTTTTTCGATTCACAGTTTTCTTGAGTCTCTTTGATGGTTTTCATATCTGAATAATGTGCTTTCTTTTTTGATCGAATTGAATCTCTTTTCATTTCAAAATCAGCTTTTCTCTTTAAGCAAATAGTTGGTGCATTGCTTCTGTAATGCTCTTTTCTTTTTCGGCAAATGGAATCGACATTGCCCTCGTAGTGCTCCTTCTTTTTCTGGCAAATGGAATCCGCATTGCTCTCGTAGTGCTCCTTCCTTTTCTGGCAAATGGAATCCACATTGCTCTCGTAGTGCTCCTTCCTTTTTTGGCAAATGGAATCGATGTTGCACTCATAGTGCTCCTTCCTTTTCTGGCAAATGGAATCCGCGTTGCTCTCGTAGTGCTCCTTCTTTTTCTGGCAAATGGAATCCACATTGCTCTCGTAGTGCTCCTTCTTTTTCTGGCAAATGGAATCGACGTTGCACTCGTAGTGCAACTTCTTTTTCTGGCAAATGGAATCGACTTTGCCTTTGTAGTGCTCCTTCTTTTTCTGGCAAATGGAATCGACGTTGCTCTCGTAGTGCTCCTTCCTTTTCTGGCAAATGGAATCAACGTTGCCCTCGTAGTGCTCCTTCCTTTTCTGGCAAATGGAATCGACGTTGCCCTCGTAGTGCTCCTTCCTTTTCTGGCAAATGGAATCGATGTTGCCCTCGTAGTGCTCCTTCCTTTTCTGGCATATGGAATCGATGTTGCCCTCGTAGTGCTCCTTCCTTTTCTGGCAAATGGAATCTTTGCATTTTTGGTAATATACCTGATTTTGTTGTTGTATTTTTTCTTTTCTTTAGAACATTTTTCACGATGCCTTTTATTGGCTTGTTTTTTGTTGAGCTTTCTTTTATTGCACTTAGCAATCTCACTATTTCTCAAAATCTGCATCGTCAATGATTCATCTGAAAATGAAAAAGTAAATAAGATGAATATGAAAATGATAATAAGGAATGAAAATTACAATCTAATAGTAACAGTTGTTTTCATCTTGCCTGGAATCCTTTTAGTTGTTCCATCATCAAATGATCCTGAACTCGCCATTTCTTATTCATATAAACTTGAGCCCTTGCCACAATAAATCAAAACAAGTGCAATTGGTCTGAACAACAGTTTTATGAGATTAACGTTGAAGCTACGATTCATCATAAAATCATGGCCATTGCATAGAGGGCCACTGTTGTAATGTGGGAATGACAACCACCCCTAAACATTTTCATAGATGGTCATTCTTGTAATGTGGTACTGAAAGTCAAAACAACGTTGAAGCTATAATTCATCAAATTCATTGCCACTTTAACTTCCCCTACACATATGAATGGAGGGTCATTCATGGAATGTGGGGATTGAAAACTTCCCCAACAAATTTTCATAGATGGTCATTCTTGTAATGACGTACTCACATTTCCATAAAATTTAATGTATAAGCAACACATTTCCATGCAACGTCATCTTTAATTGGACGAACTGTGAAAAATACTTCATGCAGGATTTGAGGAAGTTTTAATGGGACTATCTGTGAAAAATACTTCATGCAGGATCTGAGAAAGTTTGCTGTATAATTATTAGTAATATTAAATGCCTCTAAGTTTTTCCATACATCTAAATCAGTATTTTGATAATGGTAAAACAATCGTGGCGGAAACGGCCATAGTACAAATCCATATTTTCACTATGGGAAACGGCCACGGTGTAAATCCCTATGTTCACTATGGGAAACGGCAATAGTGTAAATCCATATTTTCACTATGGAAAACAGCCATAGTGCAAATCCGTATTTTTACTATGGGAAACGGCCATAGTGCAAATCCATATTTTCATTATGGGAAACGGTTATAGTGTAAATCCGAATTTTCATTATGGGAAACGACCATAGTGTAAATCCGTATTTTCACTATGAGAAACATCCCTATTTTCACTTTGTGAAACATGAGAAACGGCCGTAGTGCAAATCTGTATTTTCATTATGAGAAACGGCCGTGCAAGTCCCTATTTTCACTATGAAAAACGGCCTTGTAAATCCCTTTTTTCACTATGAGAAACGGCCTAGTGCCAATCTGTATTTTCACTATGGGAACGGCTATAGTGGAAATCCATATTTTCATTATGGCGAACAGTTATAGTGTAAATCTGTATTTTCATTATGGGAAACGGCCATAGTGTAAATCCGTATTTTTGTAAATCCCGTATTTTCACTATGGGTAACGGCCGTAGTGTAAATCCGTATTTTCACCTAGTGTAAACCCGTATTTTTACTATGGGTAACGGCCGTAGTGTAAATCCGTATTACGGTAAACGGCCATAGTGTAAATCTGTATTTTCACTATGGGAAACGACCATAGTGTAAATCCGTATTTTCACTATGGGTAACGGCCGTAGTGTAAATCCGTATTTTCACTATGGGAAACGGCCGTAGTGTAAATCCGTATTTTCACTATGGGAAACGGCCGTAGTGTAAATCCGTATTTTCACTATAGGAAATAGCTGTAGTGTAAATCCGTATTTTTGTAAATCCCGTATTTTCACTGTGGGTAACGGCCGTAGTCTAAATCCGTATTTTCACCATGGGAAACGGCCGTAGTACTGAAAATCTGTATTTTCACTATGGGTAACGGCGGTAGTGTAAATCCGTATTTTTACTATGGGAAACAGCCGTGGTGTAAATCCGTATTTTCACCATGGGAAACGGCCGTCGTGTAAATCCCCATTTTCACTAGTTGTAAATCCGTATTTATAGTGTAAATCCAATGGTAGTTTTTTTATTATTAAGTTACACTTCAAGTTACCATTACAATTTTTGTAAAAGATGACAAGTTGTTCACTTCAAGTTACCATTTCCATTCTTCTAAAAAGTTGACACGTTGATCACTTCAAGTTACCGTTACCATTCTTCTAAAAAGTTGACACGTTGTTCAAGTTACCATATTACCATTCTTGTAAAAATTGACACGTTGTTCTTTCAACCTATTCACAAGATATAATTTTAAAGGTAGGCAATTTCGTAATGTAAATCCGTATTTTCACTATGGGAAACGGCAGTAGTGTAAATCCGTATTTTTGTAAATCCTGTATTTTCACTATGGGTAACGGCGGTAGTGTAAATCCGTATTTTCACCATGGGAAGCGGCCGTTGTGTAAATCCGTATTTTCACCATGGGAAACAGCCGTGGTGTAAATCCGTATTTTCACTATGGGAAACGGCCGTCGTGTAAATCCTCATTTTCACTAGTTGTAAATCCGTATTTATAGTGTAAATCCGATGGTAGTCTTCTTATTATTAAGTTACACTTCAAGTTACCATTACAATTTTTGTAAAAGATGACAAGTTGTTCACTTCAAGTTACCATTTCCATTCTTCTAAAAAGTTGACACGTTGATCACTTCAAGTTACCATTACCATTCTTCTAAAAAATTGACACGTTGTTCAAGTTACCATATTACCATTCTTGTAAAAATTGACACGTTGTTCTTTCAACCTATTCACAAGATATAATTTTAAAGGTAGGCAATTACTTAGGACAATATAACTACCCATGTAAGTCCAAGCGAAAAATGAATTATTTACAGGTAAGTTCACATCAACTTCATGGTCAGTACCTGTTTTGGCAAAAAGCAAAAAAACTGTCTCACTGAAGAAGAAGAAGAAGAAGAAGAAGAAGAAGAAGAAGGAGGAGGAGGAGGAGAAGGAGAAGAAGAAGAAGAAGGAGAAGAAGAAGGAGAAGAAGAAGGAGAAGAAGAAGGAGAAGAAGAAGGAGAAGAAGGTGAAGAAGGAGAAAACGGCTCAGTTTCCCACACAACTAAGATTTTGAAAAAATCTTGATATGAGTGATAATTGGTCATGTCATTAGTTTTCTGCTAAAGTACAGAAAAGTCGACGGGTTTGATTGGTGACACAAAATGGTGATATACTCCTCATGCCATTGATTTGTTTGTGATGTCAAGCCTCCAATGAGAGAATATTTTAGAAAAAACGCATTATATTCTGTTATGGCTGTACAGAGACTAAGAGTGGCATACTCTCGTCCTCCTTTCTCATGCATGCAGACTTCGTTTCAAAACTCCTTCTCCTGTTCTTTCCCACTTGCATTCATTTTCACTTCGAAAATGGCCAGTTTCCCACATAACTGCCATATCAATAGCTCTATGGTTTTTTGCATTCCGCCTCATATGAAACTTACCTTTCATGATATCGTTCTCATCCCTCCTCAAAACAGGGCAATTATGAAGAGGATCAAACCAGAGGACAGTTTGTTTCCAGTGAGTTGGTGGGCTTTGGCATCCCGTACTGAAACTTGCTTTTGCAGTTCCCTCGACAGAAAAACCTATGTCAAACGAAACAATCAGCTGGTGCACCTCCATCTTAGATTCATTGCCAGATGAGCTGTTTCTCAAATGAAGTTTGAAAGGGGCTTCGAAGTCCAACTCTTCGTCTTTGCATGTATTCAAATCGAAAGCAATCATTTCCGCTCTGTTGGTAATGATTTTATTATCATCCACGATTTGTACCAATCCTTCCTCCGTTAACTCCTCGATCATTCGCTGTTTCATTGGTTTCATATCTATTCCATGAACATTGTCCCAGTATGACAGACGTTCTTGGTCATTAGCACCTTCAATAAAAACCTTTGCTACATTCGGAAACATGGTTCCTGTAACTTTAGTCATTAGGGCATCCCTAGCTACCAGCACCGAAGGAAGCATTGTTTCAAAGAATAATGCATATCCCATCCATTCACTAACAATGATATCCACAGTCTCTCCCTCAGACAGTGGAAGGGCACTTTCTTGAATTAGGGACTCAATCTTTCCGTGCACACAAGTAATTACATGTCCATAGCCATTCAGCTCAATAATTTGCTTCGCCTGTGAAAGAATGTCACTATTATCTACGGCAATGACTTTCCGGGCCCCAGCTTTTGCACAAAACAGTGACAGCACTCCAGTACCACAACCAATATCCATGACTGTTTTGTCGCGAAAGAGAGATTCTGCGTTCGACAGAATGGCGGATTCGTAGGCTGCCGTACGCACAGTGTCACGAAGCATGGTTTCATGAATGGAAGTGTTTGAGTAAGAAGAGAAGTAATACGTGTCATTGTCAGGTGCATTGAGTTTCTTTGTCTGTCCAGAAGAACTAGGTGATTTTTCTCCATTTTCTTCCATTGCAAATGAAGCTATGCATTTCTTTGCTTGCGACAATTGCTCCTCCAGCAGTTCAATCTTCAACTGCAGTTGTTTTACTGATTCATTGTCGCTCGGCGTATTCATGACAGGACTGTCGTCGTTGGATCCAATTTGGCTTCCTTTTAAGGCTTGCAATTCGTCAATGAACATCAACATCGCATCGTCTTCTAGCTGTGGCCTAAAATACACCATATTTGCTTCATCTCCTGCACTGCTTATCGTCAACGCTTCCCCCTTCAAATATGTATTCAACATTTCACCGATTTCCAATTTATCCACCGACCCGTTGCAGTTCTCCCGCACAAATGCTCGAGACTTATTCACCAAAATGATGGCGCCTTCATAAAAGTCCTCGTGGTTTGGAGGGAGCAAATGCTGCAGCAGGTCGAATCCATAATTGCTCACGTCATACTCCAGTGCCGCAGCGAGGCTATCGAAGGTGGGTGAAGAGGATGCATCTTTGAAGTTGTAACTGCAAATTGAGTGGAAGGAGAAGCACTCGTCTTCAACTTCATCGTCCATGTCGTCGTCGTCGGAAGAGGACCATGGGTCGTCGCCGTCGATTGGGCTCATGCTTGCGGGGCTGGTAAGGATTTCCGATGAGCTAGTAGTACTGTGCTAGGTCGGACGACCGGCGGGACAGGATATATTATCGAATGTTGATGGGCACTTAATGTTGATAGAAGTTGCTAGGTAGAAGATGATTATCACAATTCATTGGTTGTGAGACTGGAAGAGGACTGTAAGTTTATGATGTTCTGTGAAAGGACTAAGTAGGTACGTTATTAGTGTAATAAGGTATCGTATTGTATTGTACCATATTTACTGCTATTGTACAAAATTATTATTTTGCGGGGAGTTGAGGGCAATTATTTTTGAGTTTCATGTGTAAAAAGTGATTTTGTGGAAACAATATTCTTAAAACAAAGTTTAGATTGGATTGAGAAATTCTATTGAAATGCGATTACGACAAAAAAATGACAATATAGATTTTGGGGGGTCTCTGTTGAAGTACGTTTTCGGGTAATCTGATAGGTATGACTACCGGTAGGTGTCATGGAGAGGCCGCAAGACTGCCGCAAGAGGGGTTTAAAAAATTAAAGAGATTCGTCCCACTTCGTCTCTACATTCGTCCATCTTATGTCAGCCACCATGACGGCCTCCCGCTGACCTTCCAATTCACCACCACACCCAGCCCAACGCCATCTCAAATAATATCTACAACACCTTCTAACAGCCATTATCCTACTTATCCCAGCCAAAAGCTTCAAGCCAGTCACCAACTCACGATGCTGGGGTCAAAAATCCATCCGCAACATAGGCGTCAAGCTTTCTCGTCGTGTCGACATGTGATGTGCAGCGCTCCAATCAACGTGGCAGCTACTAGCAGCTCAGCGCGATTTTCAATGGTGGCACATTTCCATGAGAGGACAAACATTCATCGTAGGGGTCCTAGAAAACCTGAAGAGAGAAGTACGGACACTAAAATTCAGCACAGGGACCTGTCTTCGCCGGCAATGGCGATGTCACCCTCCCTCTTTGACAAGGGACGGCAACCCCAGCTTCCAATTCACAATACCATCGGAATTAGATTCTTCTCCAAGTTTTCAAATGATTCGAATGAAGTTATAGTGCCAGATGCCAGCCCAAAGCACTCCACCACTCAAAAAATTCCATCCAACGCATCAACTGCGGCGGTGACTCCGTCTAAGTTATTGGAGGATACTGACCATAGCACAAAACCATCTGTTGATTATCTAAAATTCGCAACGAACAAAAGGAAAAATCTCATTCAACTCAAGCAAGCATATGTCACTCTTCAAAAAACTTGCATTGACTCTCAAGCATTACTGAAGAATAATTCGAATGCTTCTACCTCAGATGAAATTGTTGCCATGGCAGATTATTTCATGGTATTGGTGAACAGTATTGAATTGGAAACATCCATTGAGACGATTCAAACTTTGCAATTTGACGAACAACTGTCGAGTGGTGACTCGATAGCAAAAAATGTGTTGTCCCAGGCTGTCGAGTCTATGCAAAACCTACACTCTATTTTCCTAAGAGTGGTTGAGAATTGTATTCCCTCAACTGCCGATGCTGCTAGTGCTTCGCCAAAGCCCAATAGAGAGGAAACGCCGGCCGTATTTGTTTCCTCATTACAACCCCCTCGAAAATATTCGCCGATGACCATGGGGAGAGCATTGCAAGTTTCACGTCGGGCCGAAGAGTTGGGAATGCCCATGCATAGACCGCTGTATCAACGAATGGCTGTGGGGATTGTGCTTACTTGTCCATTGCCATTCACGATTCGCGATCCGGGCCAGTGGCCGTGGGAGCAGGATCAGGGTTCTTCCGACGACGCAGCGGAAGTGACCAAGCCCGAGGCAGAAATTTCGACTCAAGATCACAATGCCCCCACGTTAATTCTTCCGGGGCAGTTTCAGCAAGTCAAAGAAGGGCTTTACATGCCCCCGCTCACAATGGAGCTCTTGAATCTTTGTCATCGTGCGAAAGTTGCCCTCGGATGTTCGTTCTTTCCCAGTATGCCATTGAAGGTTCAAATGGAGCAGTCTCGGCAGCAGCACCAATTAGAAGTAGACATGTTTGCGGAACCATGGTTGCTACTGTTACAACGAAGACAGTTTGAGGAAGCGTTAGGTCTTTTGCGAGGATGGGAATCCAATTTTGGTCGCAATAAGGAAAGCAGTGGAAGTATTGCTCTGTTGCCAATGTTAGGAGAAGACAACGTTTTGAAAGCACTTGAAATAGCTAAAGATTGGGTTGTAGGCACTGCATTTGGAGATGAAATTATATCGAACCCGCACGCCAACGAATTGATAAGCTTATTACAGGTATCTCTTGCAAAAATCATCGAGCGTCGTAGGCTTGAGGCGGGAAGACTATCACACCTCATCAATACACTTTCGGCGATCCATGGACTAGCCTCGTCAAATAATAGTGAAGCCGAAGATGATGAATTCGACGAGGATGACTCAGATTCGGATTTTGACTCGGATGGTTTTGATTCGGATGAATTTGATAGCGACAGCGAGGACGATGAAGCTTCCGACACGATCAGTGAGTTGTTAGCTCGTAGGGCAGTAATCCCGCAAACAACAAATATCACATCGGAAAACTTTCCACTCTTGTTGAAAGGAGTTGGAATTAGTAACAAGGATGCTAATGAGGTGACTCCTGAAAAGAGCGGCTTTCTTGATGATGTCGTTGAGGTGAAGACTAATCTCCAGGACACTGGCGCCTCAACACCCGCAGTGAACAATGTGAACTCCAGCAACAAGACCGAAGAAGAAGACGTCGATGAACCTCCCATAATTGAAGGTTTGAGTAATGAGGAAGTTCGTCGCGGCATTTACTTGCGAAAAGGACCGGATTGGGAATTGCCTGATGTTGTTTGTCAGTTGGAAGAATGGAATAAGGGTAAGGCACTGAGATTTACACCAGAGTTTGAGCGACATCTTGGATGGCAAATGAGCGCAGACGACGATGATGATTGGAGCTGAAAAGATTCGAGGATCGTCGGTTATTGTAATCTGGTTGGGCAATGCAAAGGAATCGGGAAATATCTTGACAACAATTTATTATGTACAAGTAATAGAAGCTGTAAAATAGGTAACCCGCCTCCATTACTCTTAGATCACATCACGGAATAAGTTTTAGGCATATGAAACGTTTGATGGTACAACAACTTTCTTCCCCGTTCTGTAATATCCTAGACCTCTTTCCCCCAACTTAAACTCAAAGCCACCTTTCCTGCCAATCCACTTTGCCGATGGCATGAAATCATCATCTCCTTTATCGATTACACGACCATTTGCATCAAGCTCAATTATGTCGAATTGGGTCTTGAACTTGATAGCCACCCGAGGCTTCATAACGGGCTGGCGTTTCGGATCAATCGTCTGGTCACCATCCTCTTCCTTTTTCACCGCACTGACAGATGCTCTGTAGCCCTGACGCCAGGGCAGAATTCGGTCGGCACCAACAACAGTCGCTTCGTCATCACTAACTATGACAAGTCCGGACTTTCTTAATATTTCTGCCTCGCGTTCTTGCAGCGTTAACTCTCTTTCGGACTCATCCATTTTCAAAGCTTCTGTCTCTTCGTCTGCTTTCACTCCAACGTCTTCGTCTTCGTCCCATTCAAGTCCGGCAAGAAGCTTCTGTCTGTCAATCTCAGCTTCCTCGCGTGTTTTATGGACTACTGCTGTATCATCCTGAATCTTATCTAAAGCGTTCTCCAAAAGGGCGGCCTCTTCTTCGTCTCCGCCAGGATTGGCGTCTTCACCCTCGCCCTCGGCATCGTCGTTATCATCTCGTTTGCGCTTCCGAGATTCTAAAAGTGACTCATCAAGCTCCTTCTTCATTTTGGCCTCTTCTGTCTCATCCTTTGCTTTAAGTGCTGATTGTGCTTTACGTTGCTGAATGGCCTCCATCTTCTTTTTGAGCTTGGCGAGCTTCTTCTTGGCCTTGGCCTCTTGGCGTTTGGGGTCGGCCTCAATGAGCATTCTCCTCCTTTTCATAGCTTCTATTTTCCCTCCTTCATACATGCCCTCAAAACACTGGAGAGGAAGCAAAAGAACGGACACGAAAGAAAGGTGATTCATGTGAGTGTGCACATTTCCAAAGAAAGAAACAACGCATAACTTCAATGTATTGCCTACTGACTATTTTGGGCAGTTCCTTCACAGCGAAAGTACGAGGTAACACATCCATACCAGGCACAAGAGGATAAAATTTCGACAGTTCGTAATTCCTAAAGTTGGACAACTGTCGTTCAATATCAAGCTGATTGCCTCTCATTCGCAGGGTATCAACACGAAAGCCGATAAAGTAAGTTATTGAGTTCGCACGTTGAACATGAGTCAACAGTGCCGTGCGATCGGCTACACAAGCATCAAACTTCTTCGGCCACAATTGAATCTTGGACAGTGGCAAGGATCTCCCCAACATGTCTGACACGAGCTTTCTCAATCGAGATTCGACGAACCCCGCCCAGGCTTGAGCATCGGCCTGAGATGGTCCGACGATACACAAACTCAAATAATGTGGATAGCCAATAAAGAAATCCGACGGTTGGAATAGCTCTTTCCAAATATCCCCATTCTCTACATCATCCTTATCCAATACGTCTCCCTTCAAAAAGTCCTTGTAAAGCTTGTCCACCACATTGTGTCCACGGCAAAACTCTTCATGCAATATCTGCAATGTCTGCCGACTCACACTCAACGTGGAATTCATCGCCGGATACGCCGGCGTGATCATGGGCGCCACCTGCCTCATACTGGTAGCCTGAAGCGCATTCCACACGGGCAGTCCCAATTCCGCATCATGAGGCTTCGTCAACATAACCGGATTCGGCCACCTCCACGATTTAAACACCAAAAAGAACTTCCGTAGGAGACTCGCAGGACATGCATTCGGATAGAGTTGCAACGTCAACGCCACGGCAATATTAATATTGACTCCCCCCCAATACCCCATTTTATTGGAATACAGTCCCCGACTCTTCGCCCACTTCCGCACCAATCGCACTACAGTCAAGAAAGTCTGATACCTCTCCTTCGTCCCACTGACCAACGCGGCAATCAAATTCGTCACCCTAGGCCCATTGAGACTCTTTTCCGTGGCGGAATCCACGCCACTCAACACGGCATCGTCATCAATATCAAAATTCGGCGGTACCGTCGTGGCATTCAAACGAGCGAACAACAAATCGATATTAATCCCCTCCCAATCGAAGGTGAGGATGGGAACGGCGGCATTTTCTACCGGGACGAAATTGGTGACGTCGGGATGATGTCGGATTCGTTCGGCGAGACTGGATGGATCGCGCGGGGCAGAGGAGGAGGAGGAGGATGGGTCGTCGATGGTGGCGTTGGGTGGGATGTAGTTGGATCCGAAGAAGTCGTCGCGGGTGCAAATGTTGGGTGCTACCACGATGGTATCTATTCCATGGATGGATCGATAGGAACGAACGAACGAGTTTAGAACAAACAACTGCGTACGAACGAGAGGACGATGCCCAACCATGCATCCTTTATCCAACTCACCAATATCCGCCCCCGGCTCATGAACCCCCAATCGATAACTCCCACTCGTAAACAACTCACCCCCCGCCCTCTCCACCCCCTCCTCCCCCCACCCCCGTTTCCTCGCCACACTCTTGACCCATTCTCGACACAAACCGGCCATTTTCATCAAGACCCGTTCGCGGCGTTGAATGCCCTCCGTCGACTCGAGGGGCACGTGGCGTGCGATGTAGGCCGCGAGAGAGTCGTGGAAGAGGAGTTCGGAGGGGGAGAGGGGGAGGAGTCCACCGTGGGGAGGGCGGGTGTGACGAGACGGCCGCCGATGGTGGCGGTTAGGTTGAGGGGGTTGTTCATGCTGTGTGTGGTTGGGCGGTGGGGATTTGGTGGTGGGTACAGTAGTTGGAATGAGGGGAGGCCTCGGGGAGATGATGAGAGATGATGGCAGTCAAAACGGCGGCGCTGCGGACCTGCTGCCGACGTCCCTCTATGGTATGAGATGGTATGGTACAGTACGGTACAATAGTAGTGGCGGCAGTGGCGGCGTAGTGGGGCAAGATTTGCAAAATGCTGGCAAGATTGAAGAGGCACACATAGTGAAATTTATACACATACTGTTATATTTGAGGTAATCTCTTAACAAAACATTGTCGAAACCTTAAAAAGAAATTATGCTGTAGCCGAACACCCTCCCCAGCCGTGACGTGACGACCGGGTGACGACCGATCCTTGACACATTCCACACGACGAGCAATCGCCTCGCTTCTCCCCTCGTCATCGAGAATGCGACAAGCTACACCCCGACAAATCGAGTGGTCCCTTTCTCCAGCAGCCATACTCACAATCCCGAAACGCATCCAATAGATAGTGGCAGTCCTCGCTGTCAAAAACAATGTCGTCACGCCACATCATCGTCATTGACGACGACAATGACTCCTCCTCCTCCTCGTCGTCCGACCACGACGAAAATCCCTCCAACGACACACTCCTAGGATACGGCGAATATCCCATCGTCGGCATACGATATTACACCGGCGTGGCCCATCCGGGAGAATTCGTCACACTCATACGAGAACCTCACAATCCGTACGATGCCAATGCCATTCGGGTGGACAATCTTCGGGGCGAACGGGTGGGTCATGTCAAGGCGACTATGGCCAAGGCTCTTGCGGTGGTTATGGATGGGAGAGGTGATGGTGGTGGTGGTGGTGTTGGTGTTCGAGTGGAGGGGACGATTCCTCGACGTGGGAATGCCTATACTGTAAGGCCATGATGATGATGCTGGGTTGCATTCGGATAGAGAGGACCGACATTGGATGGTTTTATTCCCCTCCTCCATTCTAATTCTTTATTCTTCTTCTCGTCCCAATCTTTCGCAGCTTCCACTCACACTCGAATTTTACTGCACCGCATCCTCCGACGAACAAGCACGAAGCGTCGCGCACAACTTACAAAATACCCTCGATTCGAATTTCCATTTGGCATCCCGTTTCTCAGTCCCTCCTCAATGCCTACCGCACCGTCCGTGGCCATTGTGACAAAACGACTCGATTGGAATGCTCCACAGGCGGCCTTGGACAAATTGTTTGAGGAAACCCTAAAGCAACAATACGACAATCTTCCAAACATTCCCATGCCGACATGTTTCCAAAACGTTACGCCCATGGATTACCAAATTCTCGGCATCCAATGGCTCGTCAAGAGAGAGACGATTCCCACACCCCCTCCCTTTTACAAACGGGTCCAAGAGAATGGGAGGCACATGTACTTGTGTGAAATTACACAGTCGTCTCGCATCGAACCACCCCAACCCATTCGGGGGAGTATTTTGTGTGATGAAATGGGATTGGGTAAGAGTTTGCAGACCATTGGATTGATTCTTGCGGCTCCTGCCTCCGGTGTGGAGTACAAGACGTCGTGTTGTTCGAAGGGTATGAGAAGCCAAGACATTGGAGGGATCCTCTAAACGATGCACCATGATTGTTTGTCCCGTGTCCGTGTTGAGTAATTGGACGGATCAAATCTCTCAATTTGTTGTACCGGGAGTATTGTCGGTGGAGCTATACCATGGGCCTCAACGGAATTCGATTCTACCCAAAGTCATGGCGGGCCATGTGGATGTCTTACTTGTCAGTTACAATACGCTTGCGGCGGAATACGATGCGTTTGGGACGAAGGGAGTAACCCCCACCCAAAAGAAGGCGAGGAGGGAAAGTATCTTTGATATTGACTTTCATAGGATTGTGCTTGATGAGGCACATACGATTCGTAATAGCAAAACTCGTGGGTTCAAGGCTGTTTCACTCATAAGGGCGGATCGTAAGCTTGCTCTCACGGGTACTCCCTTCGTTAATACAGCGGATGATATCTATAGCTTGTTTTCTTTTTTGGGTGTGGAGCCTTTGAAGGACAAGTCGATCTTTATGCGTGCAATTACACAGCCAATTAAAAATGGGGATGATATGGTAAGACTAATGTTGGTTGGTTTTGGACACTGGTTTGTCAAGGATGACATTCGTGCCTTATAGAGACTGTTTATGCTTTCCTTTAATGATACCAGGGGCTAACGAGACTCCGAACAACGATGGGCTTTCTCTCGCTTCGTCGAAGCAAGCAAAATATCAATATGAAACTTGTTGAGAAGGATGTGCAACTCTGTAGCGTAGCCTTTGCCAATGATGCCCATAAAAAAGTGTATGATGCTCTATTTGGAACAGTTAAGGTGGCGATGACAGCAATCTTGGAAGATGATACCAAAGCATTAAAGAACTATTCTGTCATTTTTGAGAAGTTGCTTCGGCTGAGGCAAGCTTGTTGCTCTGGTCTTCTCCTTAGCGAAGAACGACGCCAAATCGCCCTCGATGTTTTTCAGGAGATGCAGTCCAAAGGTTCCACCAAGAAGCTAACGGCAGAAGAAGGTCTAGCCTTGTTAGAAAAGCTGAAAGGGACCTTCGCTCAATCAGAAAGTGATAGCTCGCTGCCTGAATGTGGAATATGTTTGATGGAAATGGATGAAGCAGTAGGGACCATCATAAGAAATTGTGGCCATGTCTTTTGTAATCTATGCATTCACCAGGTTCTTGCAAAGGCGAACAAGAAGTGCCCATATTGCCGGGCTCCATTTAGGGAAAGCGATATTGTTGATATGAGTCAAGCCAAGTGTGCTGCCAATGAAACGGGAGACACAAAATCAGCTGAAGAGTTCCAATTTGGTATGCCACCTAAGATTCAAGCTTTGCTTGGAGCAATCCAACGAATGAAGCGTGATGAAAAAGGAGGTTCGTTTGATTGCGCTTCTTCAACTTTTTTTGGCTCATCACTCCCCGACTCAAGCACTCTCTTCTGCCTAGTCATTTTTAGTCAGTTTACATCTCATCTTGATATCATCGGAGACGCAATGAAGGACTCAGGGCACACCTTTGTGCGTATCGATGGCAGTATTTCAGCCCCAAAGCGCATAGCAGCAATCAGCAGTTTCAATTCTGATAACCCCGATGCTCCTCGCTTCATTTTGTGCTCGCTTCTCGCATCTGGAACTGGTATCAATTTGACACGTGCCAACTGGTGTTTCATGATGGATGTTTGGTGGAATGAAGCTGTTGAAAGCCAGGCTATGGATCGAATCCATCGCATCTCACAAACCCGAAAAGTGAATGTTTTGAGGTTTGTCATGCAAGGGTCAATAGAAGAACGGATCATCAAGGTGCAGGAAAGGAAGAGTCTGCAGGCGAAGGGTGCTCTTCAGAAGCTAAAGGGTGATGAGAAGAGGAAGGCTCTCATAGGAGATTTACGTGGCCTTCTAGAAATCAAGGAAGAGTAATATTGTAGTGCATGCCACAACGATACCTTTTTTATGAAGTGCCTATCTAATGAGGCTCTCTTGTGAAATGACAGACACTATTATCACGGTTCCTTTGTTTCTTTAAGTCTAGCATCACCAATCCTATTGTTGAGTCCACGCTTTCAGGTGGGCCAATGAGCATGCCCACCGGCCCACAAGCAAACTCTCTTTCACAGTGAACTCGTGACGATGTCACGTGTTTGGACGCACGCGTACAGGTAGCTGGCGCAACTCTGAGCACCACGAAATTGCCATCACGCATATATCCACGTGTGATTGACAGTTGGTCCGCGCGCAGAAACATTTTGCGCTTCCATCTTTTTCACCCATCGACAGCGCCGATCGAGCAACATCGATTGGCATAAATTAACGATGTAATTAATACCAATCTTCTTGCTATTTTACACCTGTCACGCCCAAGATCTTGTAAAATGCCATACCAATTGGTGACTATGCTCTCAGTGTCTCGGCTTTATGGTTTCAGTCATCCTTGGCTCCTTGTGCAGCGTTGACAGAATACTCTTATTTTCAAATGGAGAGGAATAAAAATTATATTACAAATGATCTTTAATTCAATTAATGGAAAACAAAGTTAACAATGCAACAGTATCAATTTTACTTTGCACTTTATTCCATTCTTTTGAATGAGTAGAAATCAATGAATTAATTTGTCCGGTTAACCTCGCACTACGCTCACTGCAAGGGTGTGTTGAGTCCACGCTTTCAGGTGGGCCAATGAGCATGCCCACCGGCCCACAAGCAAACTCTCTTTCACAGTGAACTCGTGGCGATGCCACGTGTTTGGATGCACGTACAGGTAGCTGGCGCAACTCTGAGCACCACGAAATTGCCATCACGCATATATCCACGTGTGATTGACAGTTGGTCACGCGCAGACACATTTTGCGCTTCCATCTTTTTCACCCATCGACAGCGCCCGATCGAGCAACATCGATTGGCATAAATTAACGATGTAATTAATACCAATCTTCTTGCTCTTTTACATACATCGTTAATTCTTCCTTTTAGAATTAGTGTATCCGCTTTTTCTCTCTTCCGCAGCCCTCCGCTCACCGACATGACCACGCCTGAAGATGCCAAGTCGCTCGTTGCCGACGCGACCGCCGATTTCCCCGCCATCGCCGGCGCCCCGACCGACGACGACGTCTAACGCATCCGCGAGCTCCTCATGAATCTCCTCCAGTCGATCGACATTGCTGGAGGCAACGACAGCCTCTCCGGGCTCATCAACAAGCCCGCAACCTACGTCAACGAGTTCGGCCACGCCTTTGACCGTCTCGAAACCGCCCTCGTAGCCTACAACCCCGCCATCGCAATCGATGCCACCAATGCCGTCCGTGTCAGGGCGGAACGAGCATGGACTGCCAAGCTCGAACGACAACACCTCTCATGAACCGTCGAGCGTCAGCTCCGCATCTTCTTTGCCACGATCATCGAAGACACGTGGCTTCTACCCCTCAAGGACCCTACCACCTTCTACAACAAGGTACCGATTCGTGCCTACCTCGACCAGCTCGCCTCCAATAGCGGCGGACTTGAAGCCACAGACATCGTCAACCTCCACGCTGCCATGCTAGGCTGGTGGAGCAAAGATCCTCGCGTCCCGGAGTACATCAACCGCCTGGAAGACGCCCAGAAAAGGGCCGCGAGCCAACCTCCCCATCACCAACGACTGGCTCGCCGCCATCGCCACCATGTCGCTGCTTGCCGCAGGTAGCTTTTCCAAACTCCGCCTGGACTGGGATGGCCTTGCATCTGCAGACAAAACATGGCCAGCATGGAAGACTTGGGCCCTCAAGGCCCAAAAAACGTTGGAACGTGAACAACGAGCCTCCGGCACCCGCGGCGATGTCTTTGGCAGTGCCTCTTCAGCCATCGCCGCCCACAGCACCTCAACCGCCGCCTTCCACCCCACCACGGCTTCTCCATCCAACAATCAACTTCCCACCCTCTCCAAATTAGAGAGCCATCTCGACAACATGGCCTTGGCCGTCACCAACGAAGGCCGTGCTCGACTCTCTCGTCTCATCCAATGCCACACTCACCAAACTCACCGCTGACAAGCTCGCAAAGCTTGAAAAGCTTGTCCTTGACCTCAAGCCCAGCACTCATCGCCCGACACAGACTGTCCAACCTCCAGCTACCTCCGCCAACGCCCGTAGCTTGTCCCAACTCCGGACTGCCATCAAGTACAAGTGGGTACCAGGCAGTTTCTGCTCCACCCACGGTTGGGGCGTCAGTGCAAACCACTCGAGCGCCGACTGCAAAGGCAAACGTCCCGGCCACGCTGACTCCGCCACCCGCACGAATCCTCAGGGTCCAGGTGCTGCCAAGAACAAAGGCTGGGACGACTTCCTCTCCAGCTGACACCTCGGGACAGCAGCCATTAAAAGTAATAACCAACTTATTATACCTCCCTGCCGCAGTCCCCTTCTTCCTCCTATCCCCTCCACAGCCACCCCTCATTGCCTTCACACCCAACCACTAGACCATGCATCACCCTGGTCCACTGTTCCCGGTGCCTACACGGCCCCCCAGCCACCCACCTCCTCGCCACTCCTCTCCCTCTCCTCCAACAGCAATCCTTATAGGTGCCTCGAGGCTCCCGCCACCCCACCACGCGGACGCGCTGCCCAAATCTCAACCACCGCCATCCTTGACTCTGGTGCCAGTGACATCTACTTTGCCCCTGATGCACTGGTCACCAATGTCAATCCATCGGCCCCCACCTCCACAGTAACTGACGCTGCAGGGACCCATCATCACTCCTCCGCCCATGCTAACCACCTCCTCCCAACACTCCCGGCATGCAGTGGCAAAATCATGCCCTCCTTCAAGCACACCCTCTTCGGGGTCGGCCCACTCTGCGACAACGGCTGCAAAGTACTCTTTTGGCGCTTCTCGTTGCTGCCTGATACCATCCCCTCCCACCATGTTCCCCATCCAACTTCCAGCAACGCGCCCTCTGCACTCAACGCTACCAATCTCCCAAGTGTCTGTGCACTTGTTCACTACCTACATGCAGCCGCTGGGTTCCCCATCAAGTCCACCTGGCTAGCCGCCATCAAAGCCGGCAACTACGCCAGCTGGCCAGGTCTCACCTATGCCAATGCCTCCCGTCATTGTCCAAACAGCTCTGAGACCATCAAGGGGCACCTCACTCAAACGCGCAAAGGCATTCGCTCCACTAAACCCAAACCACCCCCAGTGCTTTCCCCGTCCACCTTGCCATCGCCCACCCCTTCACACGAACTCCACATAGTGACAGAACCGATCAGCAAGCTCTACACGGACGACATGGGGCGTTTCCCCACCCGCTCTCACAGCGGCAACCAATACATCTGTTGGCCTACCACTGCAACAGCAACGCAATCCTAGTGGAGCCCTTCCAGTCGCGCCATGACCGCCACCGCGTCGCAGCCCATGGACGTATCATGACTCGCCTCCGCGACAGAGACCACCCCATTGAACACCAAATCCTGGACAACGAGGCCAGCGAAAACTATCGCCAGGCTATCACGCAGGATTGGAAAGCCACCTACCAGCTCGTCCCTCCCAACGTCCATCGTGCCAATGCAGCGGAGCGCGCCATCCGCACCTTCAAAGCCCACTTCCTCAGCGTTCTCGCCGGTATCAACCCCGCCTTCCCTAACTACCTCTGGGACAAGCTCCTCCCACAAACCGAACTCACACTCAACCTGTTACGACAATCCACCCTTGCCCCTGCCATCTCTGCCTGGGAAGCCTTCAATGGCCTGCTCAATTACGACGCAACCCCCCTCGGTCCCATGGGGTGCCCCGTCATCATCCACAACAAAACCGCAACCAGAAAATCCTGGGACTTCCGTGGCCGCGATGGCTTCAGCATCGGTCCAGCCCTACACCACTACCGCTGCTTCCAAGTGGTGGACTCTGCCAACTGTGTTGTCATCTCAGACACAGTTGAATTCCGCCACAGCTATCTCAACCAGCCAGCCGTCACCTATGCTGACCACCTCCTCCATGCAATCAACTACCTCTCCTCTGCCATCGCAGATGCACCCTCCTCTGCCCTAGACTTGCAACTCCAAGCCATTACTGCCCTTCGCAATCTCTTTGCCAACTGGAACACCACGCCAACAGCCAAACCACCGGTGCCACCACCACTCCAGCGTCCAGCACCGCCCTCCCGAGCCCCAATCTCCAAGGGTTGTACCCACCCCTGTCCCGGTACCAACCCTTCCACCACACCACCTTCGTCCAGTGCCGCCACCCGATACCTTGCCAGCGCCTTCGCCTCCAGCCACCACACAGCCGCCAAGCGCCGTACCTATTGCCCAACGCACCCGGTCGCAACACTGCCCCTTGACACCACATGCCACCAATGCAGTCGCACACCACACCCGCTCCAAACTAGCACTGCTTGTTGCTGCCCTCGCCTCCAGTAACCAATCCGTCTCAGCCTTTGCCCCAACCAAACTAGCCACATCGGTCCTCGACACCGACACCGGCCTGTCACTGGACTATAAACAACTCCGTACCCACCCAAAGCTAGGACACATCTGGAGCAAATCCTATGCCAACGAACTAGGCCGACTCTGCCAGGGCGTTGGCACCGATGACTCCGGCACCCATCAACGCGGCCAAGGCACCGACACCTTCTACGTCATTGACTACGATGACATCCCCTCCGACAGACGCTCCAAAATCACCTACTCCAAGGTCATCTGCAAAGTCCGTCCAGAAAAGTCAGACCCAGACCGTACCCGTATCAACATCGGCGGCAACAGCATCTGCTACCCGGGAGATGTCGGAACAAGAACAGCCCCTCTGGAACTAGTGAAACTCATGATCAACAGCGTCCTGTCCCGCCACAATGCCAAGTTCTGCACATTTGACATCAGCAACTTCTACCTTGGTACCCCTCTTGATCGCCCAGAATACGTCAGAATCCGCATCAACGACATCCCTCAGGAGTTCATAGCTGAATATGACCTCACCCACCACGTACGAGATGGATGGGTCTACTTCCAAATCGTAAAGGGTGTCTACGGCCTCCCCCAATCAGGCATCCTAGCCAACAAACTCCTAGAAACTTGGCTCAATGCTGCAGGTTACTACCAGCTTGATGCCACCCCTGGGCTCTGGCGCCACAAATGGCAACCCGTCATGTTCACTCTCATCGTTGACGACTTTGGCGTCAAATACATTGGCCTTTCACACACCCATCACCTGCGCAACGTCCTCCAAACACACTACGACATCACCCAGAATTGGAAGGGGGATCTCTACGCCGGCATCAACCTTGCCTGGAATTACTCAGCGCGCTCCTGCCGACTCACCATGAAAGAGTACATAGCGACCCTCCTCTTTAAATATAACCATCCCCCACCAAAGAAACGCCAACTCTCTCCCTTCAAAGCGACCCCCATCGCCTACGGTGCTAAAACCCAGTTCAGTGCAGACCCCGACAACAGCCCTCCACTTCCAACCAAGGGCATCAAACGTGTACAAGGCATTGTTGGCGCCCTCCTCTACTATGCCGGCGCCGTCGACAACAAACTCCTCCGTGCGCTCAGCAACATCGGCACCGAACAGGCGTCCGCCACCAGCCGCACCAACGACAAAGTCAACCAACTCTTGGACTACTGTGCCACCTATCCTAACGATGGCACCACATACAGATCCAGTGACATGGTCCTATCTGCCCACTCCGACGCTGCCTATCTCAATGCCAGCAAATCTCGCAGCCGCACAGGCGCATACATCATGTGTTCTGAAAATGACCCTGTCCCTTCCCACAATGGACCTGTCCTCACCATCGCACAAATCATCAAATTTGTCACGTCCTCCACTGCAGAATCCGAACTTGCCGCTCTCTTCATTTGCGCCAAAGAAATGGTCCCTCTCCGGCAGTCCCTCATTGAAATGGGATGGCCACAACCCCAGTCGCCCATCCAAACCGATAACACCACTGCCCTGGGTGTTGCCAACAAAACCATCATTGCCAAAAAGATGAAATCCATGGACATGCGCCTTTGGTGGCTCCGCTGCCGGGAATCCCAAGGCCAATTTCGGTACTATTGGGGTCCTGGTCCCTCCAACCTTGCCGACTACTCCACCAAAGCCCATCCAGATATCTATCACGAATCCCAACGTCCGACACACGCCGGTTAACCTCGCACTACGCTCACTGCAAGGGTGTGTTGAGTCCACGCTTTCAGGTGGGCCAATGAGCATGCCCACCGGCCCACAAGCAAACTCTCTTTCACAGTGAACTCGTGACGATGCCACGTGTTTGGATGCACGTACAGGTAGCTGGCGCAACTCTGAGCACCACGAGAAATTGCCATCACGCATATATCCACGTGTGATTGACAGTTCGTCACACGCAGACACATTTTGCGCTTCCATCTTTTTTCACCCATCGACAGCGCCGATCGAGCAACATCGATTGGCATAAATTAACGATGTAATTAATACCAATCTTCTTGCTATTTTACACCTGTCACGTCCAAGATCTTGTAAAATGCCATACCAATTGGTGACTATGCTCTCAGTGTCTCGGCTTTATGGTTTTCAGTCATCCTTGGCTCCTTGTGCAACGTTGACAGAATACTCTTATTTTCAAATGGAGAGGAATAAAAATTATATTACAAATGATCTTTAATTCAATTAATGGAAAACAAAGTTAACAATGCAACAGTATCAATTTTACTTTGCACTTTATTCCATTCTTTTGAATGAGTAGAAATCAATGAATTAATTTGTTTGCCTCAAATCTATTCATTCTTTCAAATTCATTGTGTTGCTTTCTAATTAAAGAGAGCTTCTGCTATGAGCTGAACATGTATTCTTTAGCTCGTTTCTTTTTTGAAGTAGAAAAGGAAGTAAGTGCACTGAAACCAAAGCACCACAAATGAAAAAAATATTGATCCTTACCTTACCATTAACATCCATGTTTATTTCTCTTTGCAGCCATTTGAAAATGCATTCCATTGTTTTGCAGAGGGAGGCTTCACATCACTGTGTGCAGCCCTCTTCTTTTGGGGTGCATCCTCCATTGTCTCCTTCCATGCCACATCATCAGCCAACTTCTTAGCCATGTTCAATTCTTTCTTGGCTTGATCAATGTCTGACTTTACCCTTTTCAGAAGGAACCAGAATTTTTCTAAATAGAGCACGGACATTAAGAAAGAATGACAAGAAAGGTACCATTTGTCATGACTCATGAATTGGACATGTCTCTACACAGTAGTAACTAGGCGGCATGTGCTTGTGCATGCATATCACACTCACAACTCATCCACACCTCAGGCCTCAGGCACATCTCATTTGGAGACTCACTTGTACTTATAGTATGTATTATGATGGGACTCATTGCTGTTTTAAAAAGCATTTTTTACCTATTCTGTAGTATAAAAATCCTCAATTCCTACAAGGCACCTCTGAATTCTGACTATTGATATGCTTCTTTGTAGCTGCTTTGGAAGCTACCATTTCAAGGATGGCTTGACTACTTCAGCAACTTGGAAGGGTGACAAATAATCATCATGACGAGGTTTTGAGACATTTGGCCCATGTCACCCTTGATATTGTGGGTAAAGTCCTTTTTGCAAGCTTGTGCTTGTGGAAGGTCCTCCCCTTCCATCCTGATGGCTGACAATTTGTCACTAAGAGGTGAGATCTTTCTGAGTTATGTGAGAAATGTCAGAGTCACAGTGTCCCGTTGTGTTAAGGCAGGTTCAATGACTACATTCTCACACTGGATGTCCACTATTTTGTGCTGTGAATATCCCATCTCATGACCTGGCTGATGTCCCTGTTGATGTAGATAATACGTGTCTCTGCTCATGTCCCAGGTCATGTTCCATCTCATGCCCTGGCCTTGTCCTGGCTGGTGTCCCAACCGATGTCCTGACCCATGTCCTGGCTCATGTCCCGGCTTGTGTTCTGCCCCATGTCCCAACCCATGTCCCAGCTCATGTCCTATCTCATTTCTTCCCTGCATCATGCCCCAGCTCATTTCCAAGCTCATGTGTTGGCTCGTGTTTCAGCATATCTCTTGGCTTGTGGCAATAAAATGTATGGTAGAGAAATGTTTATCCCAGATCACATCATTAGAGGTTTCAGTAAGCAATTATTGAACATATCAATATTTGTTGGACATGAAACAATCACTTAAAAAATTGAGTATGACTGTATGAGGTGGGCAAATCATTGTCTCAAAAATTCTATGTACTCAGTGCTGGAAAATGTGTGTAGGACTACTTTGATCATCATTCTTCATGCTGATCTTGACTCCCCTCTACCATCGCCCAAAGTGCCCAATTGGTTATTGTCTATGCAGCAACTGATGGCATTGGTACCCCTATTGATGCTGATTTGATACTGATTCGTTCTCCCCATTCATCACCAAGATGTTGCTGCAATGTCTGGTGCCAACTCTTGCTCAGCAAAGGCCTCCCAGATTTGAGTGTTCACTATAACTCCATTGCTGCTCACCTTCTATGATGATCTCTCAAAGACCCACCCTGTTGCAGTACAAGTATCATGAATGCAGTGATGCTACCTTTTTATCCAGGTGTAGGAAGAATTGTAGTGGTCAAACAGTATTGGTATCTTTTTGGTTGTTTCACTCTCCTGCATATATCTACTGGATTGCTGAAATCTCCAATTGTTACTATAACAATGACAAAGATCATTCTGACTTGGAGTTATTGTCATCTATTCCAGGTCAGCAGCATTGAGTTCCCTAAGACTCAGCTGTTATGTTGACAAGTCCAAGCTTGCTCAAATCTGGGCCCCCATACATGGTCTATCCAATCGGTACCTGGTTCATGAATAGGACAAAATCCAATGCCTTCTCATGTAACTTCGTTAAGCAGATTCATTATCATTGTACTGAGATTTAGAATTTTTCACTGATGATAGACAGCTTTGACTCACATGGTCTATGGCAAATGATCCCATCAACAGCATTGATACAAAGCCATAGAATTTAAAGTCTCAGATTGGAACATACAGTATGGGTTCTCCTTTAAACCATAACTTTAAATGATTGCAGCGCTGATTGAAATTCAATGCAGGTGCCCACAGACTGTTTTGTAGACCAAGGCTAATCCTCATGACTTTATGAACAAAATGCAAGTACTCCTTGGACCAGGTTGCTGTGATGAAAGGATGTACTGATGGTTTGGATACTTGATAATATGTTGGATAAAGTCACCGAGAGATAATATAATCCCACACAAGTAAAAAAGTCCATGTCCTGATGGCATGTCAGATCAGTCTCATCAAACTGGATGGATTGAAGAGTTCTTCTTCTCAAACACTGCCTGATAGAATGTTGGTGATCCATATAGGCTGCAAAATAGTGCAGCAATGTCAGTACAATGCTTGTTTGGGAGGTGTCTCTTGATGTCTGATTGACCCGGGCAATGAAGTATTTAAGGCTTGTATGTCACCAAGGTGTTTATCCAAAGATACTGGACCATACCTTTTGGTTGGACTCTATCATTTGTATTTGAATCTCATTTCCTGGCCATTAAGTCAAGAAGGGAATGACAATTCTGCGGACAGCACATTTGATAGAATGGGTATAGACATAGTTGTGTCTTATCACCACCATTTCTCTCAATGGCCAGAAGAACTAAGCCACATCTTATGTCCTTGGAGAGAGTACCAATAACATGAAGCTGCATGGGAAGCAAATCATTTGTCGTGCCTATTCCATGGAAGACTTGAAGTTGGGGACATTGGTCATTTCATTGCGAAGAGTGTTGTCCTATTGTTTAATTTGTTCAGCTGGACAATGAGCGATGGCAGGCAAGCTATAAGCAGGCTTGGTGTTACCTGTAGAATCTGAAGGAGCCACTTCAGTAGATTTCATTTGTAGCTAGTAGTGCAACTGGGGTGATGGGAGGGGCAAATGCAGCATAAGGGGTGGAAGTGAACGGATTGTACAGGAGAGCAACAGAGGAAATTGTGTATAAAGAACATTGTTTGGGAGGTGCATGCCCATCATCACTTGGAGCTGGAGGATCCCTTGGTTGATTCATTGTGTTATGGGTGAGCAGAAATTGCTTGATGGAAATAGTCTTGGGGTGATTTTGCCAGCAGTAATCCCAAGTAAATTTAGATCCCCTGTTTCTCCTGCTCCTCCTTTTTCTCTGGTTAATCAATTGTACTTTTCAACCTCTAATTAAGAAGAAACAAACTGTGCATGCATTAAGTCATGGAGAAAAATAATGGAGCAGTAGTTAGGTAGGTATCAGAATTCCCTCAGATCTGTGATTCCCTAAGGGTGACCAGTGACCTCCAGTGACCAGCCTGTGACCATCAGTGACCAACTTCTTTCTTAGCTATGTAGAGGCTAGAGGTCTAGTTGTGGAGTATTGTACAATAATAACTTTTCATGGCCAAAAGAATTGTCGGCTATTTTAGTCGTTGTAGCCCGCGTCTTAGCCCTGTCGCTTGCGAATCGGGTGTCAATCTTCAATGCTCAATTCTCAATGTGAAAAAATTTGCAGGACAGCAACAGCATTGCGGAATGTCTCATGTGCTATAATCTGCTATATAGTAAGTCGCATATATTGCTTATACTTAATTATAGCGCATTGCCGCCGCCCCCACGTGCCGCAAGCCTGCTTGCCTCAGTTTCCTCTCAGTTCCTCTCGCCTCCGCCCTCTCCGTGAACAATACTCCTTGCCCCGCTACCACACTATAATCCATACAAGTCCAACATGAAGAAATCCGGCGGCCTCGTCATCGGGATGAAAAAGAAGAAAAAGCCCATCCTCATCGCCTCCTCTTCCAGCAACAGCGACAACAAAACGGAAGGACGTCCATTCAGTCCCAACACGGTCGTCAACGGAGAATCCGCCGCATGTCGATCCACACCGTCCGCTGCCCCCGCTGAAGCCCACGCAACGAGCAGCGCCAGAAGCGAGGTCCCGGCGGCATCGAAGCCATCCAAGAACAAATTAGTCATTAAACCCTTTCGTGAACCTCCCTCTCTACCCCCGGACTTTTACTCATCTTCCCTCTGCACTCTTGAACGAGCCGCCGTCTGCGTTTTGCGGAGGGAAGCTCTGCTCGCTTCCAATCAAGCGGCGGCGGACGGGGTTTCGGGGGGGAATAACCCGGCGCGACGTTTGTCCAGAGAAGAATTGTACAGAACAGTTCAAGATTTGATTGTGCATGGATATGGGAAGGAGCTGTATTTGGCCGTGGTGCAGATTATGAATCAGGCTGCGGGGGAAACGGTGGCACGTTTGTTGGTCGATGGGAGTTTGGCTCGGGGAGGCCGTGACGGCGTGGGGTATGATGTGGAAGGGTTGATTGCCGCGTTGGGAATGAACAAGAATAAAGATGGCACTGACATAGACTGCGATGACAATAAGGCAGAATACAAAGAACAGCAGCTGGAGCTGTTGAAACAATGGCATTCCGTGTGTCGTATTTCGTATGCCGAGGAGTATTTGACGTTTGTTAGGAGTATTTTCTTGGTTTTAGATAGAGCGTTTGTGTTTTTGTCGGAAGAGGATTTGGAGATTATGAATGACCCAGGGAATGAGATGTTTGGTGCGAATGGCAGTGGCATGTTGCCGCCTCCCGAAGGCAAAGTGATCGAAAGATCTTCTTCATTTGGCGGGTCAACATGTAATTTGCGGGTTTGGGGATTGTGGGAAGTGGGAATCGCTTGTTTACGGAGGCATATGATGCGTCACCCCAAGTCATTCGATATGATGACCGATGATGATGCCACTTCCGGGACTTTTTCGGTGTTATCTGCGATGCTGCTTGTGACAACTCACGCCCTTTTATCCGAGTACGATGACGAATTATCAACACGTAAAACGACAAACCAAAATGCATCCTCTGCCATGGTTAGAGACAATCGTCCTCTCATCCGGAACTGTGTGCGAACCTGCGTTGATCTCGGGGCTCTTTGCCCCCTCCTTGAAGAACTCATCGTTGCCGCATCCGCTAGGTTCCACAAGGAAAATATCTCGTGGGCAAGGGCCCTTAAGGAATCAAAGAAAACGGCTGCGCAGTTTTTATTGCACGTTGAGAATCGATTGAAGCAGAGTTCGGCAATGACTACTTATTTTTTGCCATCGAATGCGGGGGCATCCGCGGCGTTAAGACTGTTATCCAGTCGAAGTCGACCATTGGTTGGATCTGTGCCGATTTTGTCTACCAAAGAACTGAGTTGTGTTACCTGGAAATTGGTCAACTGCAGTACAAGACGGATACTTCCTGCCATCATTGAGACAGAGCTGCTATTCCCGCATTTACTTCCCGGGGGAATATTGCATCCTCGACACCTCTATCCTATGTTAGATGATTGCGACGGTGTCGTTACCGCCGCGAGTGGTAATGGTGTCAACCCTGGCTGGAGGGCGTCTGAAAAGACATTTGAAAATGCCAAGCGACTCTATGGATTGTGCTGGAGAATCACTGCAGCATCCGCGGCCTCATCTGATTCCAGTGGCAGTAAGTCTGCTTTAGATCATCTATGTATGGCGTTCGGTGAATACGGACGACTTCGCGGCTCGGACATCATCAAGCAGGGCATGCCTGATGGTTCGGCCTCGGTCTCGGGAAATTCTAACAGCAAGGATATGGAGAAGGCAATTATTCCAGATTTGTTGGCATTCAAGTCTCATCTTAATATGCTTCACAGTGTAGCCTTTCGTTCTGATGAAATGTTTGCTGCAGCCATGCGGTCTGTATTAGAGGATGTGTGCAACGGATCAACATTGTCAGACGGCGGAGATGGAGGGAGGCGCATTGCCGAATTGCTAGCGAAGAATGTGGATGTACGGTTTAAGGATGCCAAGGCTCACACAATACCTTCTACTTCCTTGGTTGCGGCAGATACCAATGCCGTAACCGACCCCAGCGAAGCGTTTCAAAATGATGTTATGGCTTTGTTTCGTCATGTCCATTCAAAGGATGTCTTTGAGGCATTTTACAAGCGTGACTTGGCTAAACGATTATTGACTGGGCGATCCGTTTCTTCTGATATGGAACGTTCATTCCTGAGTAAGCTCAAGGCCGAGTGTGGGACTGGTTACACATCCAAAATGGAGGGCATGTTTAAAGATATGGAGCTCAGTAGAGACATCATGAGCAGTTATTCTTCATACTTGGCAGGCGCCGCAACAAATGCAGCCAATTCCATGAACAAGGCAACAGATATGGATGTTCAAGTGCTGACGACTGGATACTGGCCAGTTTATCCTCAGTATCCCAATATCATACTTCCCCCTGAACTTTTGGCGCACCAAGCTAACTTCGACTCATACTACAAGAACAAATATCAGGGCAGAAGAATTGCTTGGCAGTATTCGTTGGGAAATTGCATCGTCAAGGCATCTTTTCCAAAGCAGCCTGGGGGAAAGGAGCTCATTATCAATCTTTGTCAAACTCTTGTACTACTGTGCTTTCAGTACGATGATGGTCCCGACGGACAGGGCTTAACCATCGATGACATTATCAAGAAAACTGGTATCGATGACAGAGCGGAAGTGGAACGAGTGTTGCAATCTTTGAGCCTGGGTCGAGATGGGACGCGTGTATTAATCAAAGTTGACCATGATTCCCCACCAAAATCAAGTGACTTGCCTTCCCCAACCTCAGTCAGGGGAGATGAATCTCCCGGGAAATCGAAGAAGCAGAAAGTCAGACGGAATGTTGGACCACATGATAGATTTTCATTCAATGCCTCGTTTACGTCTAACCAACGCCGCATCAGAATAACAAATATTACAATGAAAGAGACCGCGAAAGAACGCAGTGAAACCCATGAGGCAGTGAGCAAAGATCGGCTTTACCTTATCGATGCCGCAGTCGTTAGAATTATGAAGGCAAGAAAGACTATCGACCACCGAGATTTGATGGGGGAAGTCATGGCTCAACTGAAGTTTCCCTCGTCATCATCCGATGTAAAAAAGAGGGTAGAAAGTCTAATCGAACGAGAGTACATGGAGAGAGTGGAGGGCAATCGGTCTCGGTATAATTATCTAGCCTGAGAGTCTAGATGAGTGGATGTAACTTTATCCATTGTGTGCTCATATTTTCAAACTGATGTGCAAGTTGTGTAGAAGTCATGTTACTATTCATCATTTGGCGGCACTAGATTGTTGAGATGTAATGAAATACACATTAGGGTCACTATTATAATTTGTCTTTTCTTAAATTCTCATAGGATAAAATCACATGACATAAAACTCTCCTCGCCTTAATGAAGAAAAAATATTTAAGAAAACTCGGGTGACATTTTATGGCAATGCATCTGCTGCGATTGAAACTAATACCTCACGAAAGATAAACCAGTGATGGTGCAATAAATCCCACATCAAAGGCAGAGATTGATGGTGCTTGGGTTGCAATGGAGTAAACCATACACATGGTAAGCCAAACCTTTGATTGTTTGACAAAGTGGCTGGTATTGAAGTAGTACATAAATTTTGGTTTTGGAACAACATCAATTGCAAATACATGAAGTAGTAGTGTCTTGAATCAATCAACACAAGAAATTTGACTGGATTGGAATTGCCCACAAAAAATCATAAGGAAATTTTAAATTTATCAAAGAAATGATCCAATCTTGAAGAGGTCTGCATAGATTGTAATCAGGCCATTGATGGGAGACTCTTTTTCAAAGGAAAGGAATTTCTGTAACAATATATTTATGAGTGTGAATTGGTGAGTGATTAACTCAATGCATAAATAATGATAGCAATTGATTTGAATGTACATTGCAGCAGTCACAAACTGTCTCACAGACATGGCTCATCCATGTAACAATAAAAGATCTACTATCTAAACCAAGCACGTTTGCAAGAGCATTGTCGACCATGTCAATTGCATGTGCTTGTTTGAAAGACGCTATAGGATGCAGCCTATGCAGATCGTTTGGGGTAATGAAAACACCACCACTGGGTGCATGGGAGATTCAACAGTCATGGTTCCTTTGCTATATGTTTCAGGATAGTCTGAACTCATGGTGTTACTGTGTCACGGAATTACTAAAATGTTTTGGTTTCATATGTCATGTTTGGGGTTCATAATCATTATTGTTGGTTGTATTCATTGCTGGGAAACAGGGCAGGGCACAAAAATTTCATTGATTATGGAATTCATACTATCATGTACTTCAAACTGTCAAACTCAACGTTGTTGCAGTCTCATATCAGTATAAATGAGATCACCATATACAATTTTCTCCCAGAGTTCAATCACATTTGATTTGAGTTCTGTGTTGACATGGTGATCATACCTTTTCTTTATCAAACATTGGTAGTTGTCTAGATTAAGATGGATTGGGAAAGTTAGAAAGGAACAATGCATTCATGGAGGGTGAAAAATTTGACATCCAACACATATGTAAAGAGGATCAAAATATCACAAGGAAAAGGAAGCAATTGACTATCTTGGTCGGTCACTACATAGGAATTTACAACACAGGAATAAATGTACAATGTTTCTAGGCAAGTATTTCGAGTCAAGAGAGAGTCACAGAGAGCCACGTGTGGGCCATTACCCATTTCACTCCCATTGCGGAAAGTTGGTGGTGTTATCAAGGGCAATTTCCCTGAGAGAATGCTTGTTTCATATTGTTGTGGTACCATAGCTTAGAGATAAGTTTACTTTGTGCTCCATGCGACATTGGTGGGAACACATTGGTAATTGTTAGAGGGATTTCTCAGTGTTAGGACAGCCCTAGAACTAATGTGCCGGGCCCATATGAGGGTGTATCAGAGTAACAACTATAATACTGATTAAGATCTTCAACCAACGATGTAACCCCATGTATCTTCGATTACTCTTCCCCTCTTTTTCATTTCATCTAAAGAAGCAGTCTCTGAATCCAACTCTAGCCAATCCATCAAATCAGCCAATTCTTTCATCTCGTTGGCTTTGCTCGTTTCAGCCACCTTGCTCTGAACAGTGAAGAGAGCTTCTTCCAAAGCCGTTCGATAAGCTGTTTTCTCCGACAGTTCCTCGTCCTGTGCACGATATTTCTCTGCATCAGCAATCATCTTATCAATGTCCTCTGAGGTCAATCTGCCCTTTTCTGCTTTGATTTCGGCACGTGCTTCCGCTCCAGTGACTTGATCACGAGCTGACACGTTGAGAATACCATTGGCATCGAGAGCAAATGTTACATCTACTTTCGGTTCACCTGCACGGGCACGTTGGACACCGGAAATAACGAAGGATCCAAGTTTGTTGTTAGCATCAACATGTGGACGCTCCCCTTCGAAAACTACTACATCAATTTCCTTTGGAAAGAGATCAAGTTACAAGTGTTAATCATTGGCATGAAATAATAGATTGGAGTGTGCCCTTCAACAAAACAATACAATTCGAACTACTCACAGTCTGCCAATCATCAACAGTTGTGTAAGTCCTTGTCTTCTTGCACGGAATTGGTGTATTCCTCTTGATCAATGTGCTCATCTGTTTTCCCTCTAACTCAATACCAAGACTCAATGGCGTCACATCAAGCAATAACAAATCGGTTGTCATTTCAGCCCCTGCCAAATCTTTGCCTCCTCCTGTACCACCAGTCGCAAGAATATGACCTTGCACTGCAGCTCCATGAGCAACAGCCTCGTCGGGATGTACTGACTTGCACAATTCGACACGTCCGCCAAACATGTTGTACAAACTGCTCTGGATTGAAGGGATGCGGGTCGATCCGCCCACAAGGACGATATCAGTAACATCATCAATGGAGCAGCCTGCGTCATTCAACACTTCCTTGACTGTATCAATACACCTCTTGAACAACACAGCATTCAATTCTTCGAATGTTGCTCGATCTAAAGTGACATTAAAGTCGAAGTCTGCAATGAGAGAATCAACCTCAATTTCGGTAGACATGCCCGAGGATAGGGCGCGTTTGGCATTTTCGACAGCGCGTCGGAGACGAGATTGAGCTCGTGGGTTGTCTTGGAGCTTTTTGTGTACATCTGCGTTTTTGGATTTGATTTGGTCCATGCACCAGTTCAACAGGGAGTTGTCGAAGTCTTCGCCGCCAAGGTGTGTATCTCCTCTGTTTTTGTTAGATTGAAGGAGTGAGAATGCCATTGTTTAAGTTTTGATCGGAAAATCCTAAGAAGGAAAAATAAATTTGCGCCATCAAAATTAATATTGAGCAAACATACCCAGTAGCTTTGACCTCAAACACTCCAGAATCCATAGCCAAAACACTGACATCAAAGGTCCCACCTCCCAAATCAAAAATAACAACATTGGCCTTGGTAGCTGCCTCACCGCTCTCCTCCCTCTCTTTCTTACTATGCAACCCATAACTCAGAGCTGCAGCTGTGGGCTCATTAATAATCCTTTTCACGTCCAACCCCGCGATCCTTCCAGCATCCTTGGTAGCCTGCCTTTGCTGATTATTAAAGTGAGCCGGAACAGTAATTACCGCACTTTTTACCTCCCTTCCCAAATGTCTCTCTGCCGCCCCCTTCAACTCGGCTAGTACCATTGCTGAGATCTCCTCTGGGCGAAGCTCTTTCCTTTCTCCTCGCCAATCAACAACGATTTTGGGTTCGCCGTGGGCAGAACCCTCGATGACCTCGAAGGGGAAGTGTTTGCATTCTTCAGCCGTGACGGGATCGGAAAAGCTGCGGCCGATGATACGTTTGATGTCGTAGACGGTGTTACGTGGGTTTGAGGCCACTTGGGATTTGGCAGCGGTTCCCACGAGCTTTCCTTCTTTGGTGAAGGATACCCATGAGGGGCAAGTTCGTCCGGAAGCGGATTCGATAACTTGGACTTGGTTGGTCTGGTGGACAGGAGGAAAGGATATCAGTTTGTAACAAGCACAACATTGCATTGCTAACAACTAGCGCTAAATGGAGAAAACAAACCTTGTCATCCCAGCAAGCAACGCACGAGAACGTGGTGCCCAAATCGATTCCAATGATGGGATCAGCCATGGTAATTCTTTTGGTTTGTTGGAGGAACGGATTTCAGAAATCAAACAATGACAGAAATAATGTGGAGGGAAACGGAACAATTAATTGTTGGTTTTTAGTTGGTGTTCATGAGGTCATTCATTTCAACGATCATCTCAGGACATCATGTTGTCTTTGTCGGTGGCCATCCATGGCAGGCGGGAATCTTGGCCAGCACGCGAGCGGACGCCGGCAGGACCGCCGAACGAACACCTCATAGGTATCTTTAGATTCCAGATGGTATCTTGTTAGTGTGTTTGTCTCTATAATAATTCTTCTGTCTCCACGTGTATTTACATCCAAATGTTGGAGGTTTTCCTTTGTTGTGTCCAATCTATCCCATTGGTGTTTATCTTGTGGATGTTCCAGCGTGGAACTTCACTGCAAGATACAAGACGGAAGAAGTCGACACGTACAACATCTCCCCCACCGTGAGAGAAACAACGACGACCGACGCGACGGTGCAGTTCTTGCGTTCACCATCATTATCAATTCAACGTCTTCATCGCCCTTGAAAACATCCTGTTTAATATCCTTCCTCCATATTCATATCTCTAAGTCCAACTATACATTCAACCATGATGAAATTATCCAGCCTCTTTGCCACAACCACATTCCTCCTCTCCTTCATTACAACCAATGCCGAAGAACCTTACGTTTACGGGAAAGATCCCAAGAAAGATGCCGAGTACGACATCTCCATGGGTATGGCAGGGATTCAGCAGGCGGCGAAGGATCCCAAGCTGCTTGCTCAGTTATTTCAAGATATGCAGGTCAGTGTTTTTGTCCGTGTAGAAGTCTGATTGTTGTGCTTTGCGGGTCGGATTTTCAGGCGCGATTCGTTTTCTTGTGTTTTGATAGGTCTCTGAGGATACCTTTTTCCGTCGTGATGGCAACATCGCGTCAAGTTACCAACCTGATCTGACCTTTTTCGAAATGACATAAAATCAAAAATTTCATCTACTTTACAGGATCCAGAACTAATGGCGGAAGCAAGGAAAATGATGGAAAGCCCGGAATGGAAGAAGAAAATGAAGGAACTCACCAACGATAAAGCCTTCAAATCATCCGCTGATCAGTTGAAAAAGACCATGGAAGATCCGAACGAAGCAGCCAAACTCACAGCGAAAATGGAACACATGATGAAAGTCGGCCAGGAGGCTCAGAAGGCGGAAGCGAAGGACACCATGGCAGAGGCCATGAAAGCCATGAATGATCCCAGCGTTATGGCAGAAGCAGCTAGAATGATGAAGGATCCAAATTTTCAACAGCAATTGTCTCAGATGGCCAAAGATCCGAGTTTTAAGAAGTATGTCAGTGCGATGCAGGAAATGATGGAGGATCCAAGGACAAAGAGGCAGATGGAGATGATGGCTGATTCTTTTCGATCAGCATTGTAGGTGATGCCTGTCTACATGGAAATTCGATGATTTGTTGAACGGTGCAGAAAATTGAGACTGAATTTATCTAACATGCGGTAATATGGACTGAGTTCTCGCGAGACACATCTACCCCTACGTCCCGCAGCACCTCTCTCACTCTGCAGTACTTAGCGTTTGGGTCAGTGCTAGGTGGTTGATAGCATCTAGATATCACTAGTCGTCAATCGCATTCACGAATATGTAAAATATATTATTGTTATTCCTGTCTTGGAATACTACACTTAAAATGCCTTGTCTCCTCCTATTCTGTTCTAACATACAAATGGACATGCATTCACATCAAGGAATTAACACGGAACTGCTGACCCCAGCCTTTTCTCTTCATGAGGCATCGCATTATCCATGTAAAAATGCCATTATTCGAGCGGGTTAAATTCGTCTTGATTTGATCTAAAAAAGCAGTCAAGACTCCCCTGAGCTCTTCTCTTCTGCCTTTTCTCTTTGCTTGATTTACCCTTTACTCCTCCAATAAATTTGCTCAATCGAGCAAGATGCTCCTTAGCACGGCGGAGATGAGGAAACGAAATCACTGACCGTCGGCCACATTCTGCCCTTAGTGAATCGCATAAATCTTCAATACTGGACAGCGTTTCATAAAAAAGCTCTTTCTCTTCTGCCGTATATCTCTCAAACGAACCAGCGTTTGCGTTTTGGAAGTTAAATGGATTTGCCGTTCGACAGAAGATGCGAGTACTTGCCAATACACATTCCCCAGCAATGTGAACGGATGCAAGGAAGAAAGGTAATTTTTGTAATAGGTACTCTTTTTCTTTCTCAATCCATATAAATGCGACCTCTGAAACGCATAATGCACGAAATACACCATCTAAAACAGGTCTCTTGAAGTTACTCTCTCCGTCGTCAACTCCCCAAGATTCGCATCTCGCATGCATAATTGAGTTTATTTCATCGTCCCAGTAGTCAATGTCACGCAAGAAAACTTTAAGGCCTTTTTCAGTGAGATACAATTTCATGAGTGCACAATGATATGAAAAATCCTCCCTCATGAACATTTCTCGCGATAGAATGTTTGAAATAGCTGTCGCCAAAGGAAGATGCCCATCCTCGTCATCGCTGTCAGCAGATTCTCCATCGCCTGCCGAAAAAGTTAGAAGAGAGTCAATGATTGAAATGGCGGAATTCTCCAACCACTTATGAACCTTTTTCTGATCGAATTTCTTTGCTATTTGTCGTGCTGCTGAATCCACGAGAGAAGATAATGGTTGTTGGATTATGAATGATGGAGAGTCACCATCAGTCGTGCTGGTATTATGTCATGTGAAGAAAATACACGAACATTGTTCGAAAGAGTTGCAGATTGTATTAGAAGAGACACACACATTGAAAAGAATAACCGTGATGCGCCAAACTCACTACCGTTGTGTTGCTAACTCAAAATGAGGATCAAGACTTGTTCTTGCCAATGCCACTAAATCTCGGGTCGCGCCCTCGCCTACCACAACACTCTCCCCTTCGACGTCATCCAGCAATACATAGTCTTTTTCAAGGAGAGCGTTCCAAAGCATCAACAGTTTTCGCAATGAATAAATATCTAACATTGATGACTCTTCTGAATGTACAAGACCACTTTTTATTTCGGGATCAACGGATGTATCAATCGAGCCTGGACCCATCCACAAACCAAAGTCATTGACCAAACACTTCGCCAAATCTCCCATGCAAAACATGTTAAAAGGTTGCAATGCAACAACAGAGTTGCAAACGTTCTTCCGATGACAGCGACCGGTCCGTTTGGTAACTGGCTCTTCTTGAAGAATCCTTATCACCAACTTACAACATGTTGCTTCTACTTCAGTTAACTGAAGAGAAGAACATGATACTTTCCACAACCACTGAATGAATAAGTCTGGAGTCACAATGGTGCACTTCGGCCTGCAACCACAGGAGATTTCAACACCCCCAGAACTCGAAATGACTGGATTGCTTTTCAAAAACTTGAACAAGGAACACATTCCCATGCCCCATATGTTTTGTTTTGACGTCTTTAACAATCTTGACAAAGGTAATATGAATTCGTGATGAAGAAGCTTCTCTGAAATCGTCTGTGAATCCTCATACACTTCGTTCAACTTGGCAAGAACTGACATCAAATCCGTCAACGCCTCATGTCTAGATTGAAACCAATAAAATCTCAGAGAATTTCCATCAAAAGTACCCCTCCCCTTCGTTTTCTCTACCGTTCTTTGATGTCTCCTTCCGAACACCCTTCTCAACCCAAGTGAGCTCTGTCCTCCTGTCAGCTTCGCCGTTGCCTCTCCCTTCCTCTGCTCCCATGTCATACCCCTTCCATTTTTCCATTGACCTTCTTCGTCGTCCGTTTCACTTCCGTATTCTAACCGATCCATGGCATCGCCGAGGCGTTTGTGCGCGCTGGCGAGGTTCTTTTGTGTGGAGGGGCGGTTATGGGAGGATCCTTTTACGGTGGAGTTTTGTTGGGCGAATTGATCGACGCGGGCCCAGTAGGAATCTTCTGATTCTATAATGACTTGATTGCTCGTTTTTTCTTTGCTGTTTGTCTGATTGTTTGTGTTTTCTTTGCCGTCGACTCTTTCTGCGTTGACATTGATACTGTCACATTTGGTGGTGATATGAATATCCCCTATCCGATCACACACACCCTCGGTCTCTCCAGTGCCCCGCTCCTCATCTTTCCTACGATTTTGGTCCTGCACGATCTGCAGCTGTTCTCTCTCCACCACCGCAATTCTTCTCTTCATATTGGCACGAGCATTGGCGCCGTCCAAGCATTCGTCAAAAAAGTCCATCTTTAGTTTTTCGGCACGCTGCGCTCGCCCATCTTTCCTTGTGATCACGGGGGATGCGTCGAGGATAGAATCGGATGACGAGGAAGAGGAGTCGTCATCGGGGGAAGATGTCATGGTTGTTGAGACTTCTAATTATGGTAATGAAGTTGGGGTTAGATGATGATGTCACTGCCAAGAACTGGGCGGAAAAAATGAAAGAAAGTGATAGTCGCGAGGTGAAGGGGAGATGCAGATGCAAGAGATAAAAGATGAGTGATGCTCAGTGTACAGTACCATACAATACGATACAGTACCATACTATTTACCATAGTCTTTGCGCACGAACATCCAACATTTTTTCGATATTTGTGTATTGTCCTAGCTTCATTGTACGGAAATAATATTGTACAATACGCTATTGTGGTGGTCTGTACTGTACCATACTGCTACACCCACACTTCAATACACTCAAGGCGCGCCAAATTTTCTCGCGTATTTTCTCTCTGCAGACAACGAAGATGGACTTCAGCGTGCCCATTTTGGGGTTCAGGGAACACCAGGAAAATTGATTATTATTTGCTAAAAGATATTATATCTAGGTAGGTATGTGCCTAAGCTCTAATACAATGGTAGGGTAGCACTACCGTACCTAAAGTAACAGATTATTATTTGTCAAAGTAATTAGGCATAACTTTATAATGTTATACACGACTGATTAGCAATGCACTAAGAGGAATGGATACCATCAAAATCTAATATAGCAACACTAATTTAAAATCTATTATGGAGTATTTGAATCTAAACAGATTTACTGGTTTTGCTAAAATAGATACTCAAAATTTGTTAGATCTAGAGTGTATGATTTAGAAAAATCACATTGCTAGAAAAGACTTAATCATCTAACTTCAAAAATCTACTTCTAATGTAGAAAATCTAAGATCTTCGATCATTGCTAACCTATGATTTCACCTCGTAGGCAAAGATCAGTTTAGATCTATTCTTATTCAAAATCGATCTAACAGTGAATAGATCTTCTCACAAAAGTCTTGATTTCGTATTTAAGGCTTAAATAAAATAGCAACCTATCGAGGTTGGCAAATATATTGGGGGTTGGTTTTATTTTGGAGAATTAGTTTTCTTTTGACATTTACCAATCTTCGTACTATTCCTACGTGAAAATGATAAGGTATCCGGTTTTCATTTTGGAGATTGGCTTTTCTTTTGGAGATTGGCTTTTCCGTTTACCATTAAAGGTAATTAAAAGCCGGCCCCGTGCCTGTTCACGTATGTCATCACCAGTTTGTCACCACGTCACACGAATGTGCTGGTAACCTCATGAGAACCATCCTAGCCACGAACCGTTGGATGAAAGACCTGTGAATGAATTCGGCGGAAACACGAATGACGTACTTCAATATTATACATATACGACCTTCTCCTACCAGTACTATGTACGCTCTAGGTGTGTCCTTTCGATATTGGTGTACCTACCGTACCTCTTGAGATAATATTTATGACTACTGTAATGTGGTACTCACGAGTAATGAGGATTGTACACGGTATCGTAGGGTAAAAAGTAGGTACGTTAGGTTGCTCACATACGCTACGTACCTAGTAGCTTCACGGCGAATGCAAAAGCATCATGTTATACGCATGTCATCATGTATAAAATGTTTCCTATCTACAAATACGAAGAAAAATAAAATAATATACAATGGAAGGGATGTCATACTCTCTGTTATGGATACTAATCACCTAAAAAAATAACGTAGTTCCCTTAACCCCTTTGGAATTCTAAAAGCTTGAGGGGCGGAGAGTGCCTGTCAATGCTTCTACCATGATATCAAGATTTTTTCTTGAAAAAATCTTAGTTTATCATTGAGCACAATTGTTCTTCTCCTCCTTCGTCAGTGAGACACTTTTTTCATTATTCACATTTTTAGGTAACACGGTGTTATTTCTTGCAAATACCTGTAAATAAGTTGTTTTTATCTTTAACATGCAGCGGTAGTCATTATCTTTTGATTAGTGGTTACCTTTAACAATATATCCAACTTCAATAGAGCGTGGCAAAAAATGAGACACTTTTTTCACTATTCACATTTTTAGGTAACACGGTGTTATTTCTTGCAAATACCTGTAAAGAAGTTGTTTTTATCTTTAACATGCAGCGGTAGTCATTATCTTTTGATTAGTGGTTACCTTTAACAATATATCCAACTTCAATAGAGCGTGGCAAAAAATTCTTATAAACTCATTGTATGTAAACTATTACCACATGCCAAAAAATATTTTCAACGCACAAATCATCTTAACGCATCACGCTACCACTTCACCAAAAATTGCGTTCAGCGTTAGCGCACACCCAAAAATGGTCAACGAACACATCACCTAAACGCATCACGCTATCACTTCACCAAAAAATGTTTTGACGACGTCGCGAAAAAAATATTTTCAACGAACAAATCACGCAAATGCATCATGTCATCGCTTCACCAAAAATTGTTTTAAATGTTAATGCACACCCAAAAATGGTTTCTAACGTAAAGGCAACACATACAATGTCAATGTAGTACAATGTTAGACACTTCTCAAATAAATATTTTCAACGTATATGCACCACTTAAACACATTACAATAAATGTTTTCAATGATAACATCACGCTACCACTTCACCGAAAATTGCTTTCAACATTAACGCACGCCCAAAAATGGTCAACTAACACATCATGTAAACGCATCATGCTATCACTTCACCAAAAATTGTGTTAACCACATCGCCAAAAGCATATTTTCAATGAACAAATCAATCAAACGCATCACTGTAGTACAATGTTAGACACTTCTCAAAGCAATATTTTCAACGCATACGCACCACTTAAATGCATTACAAAAATGTTTTCAATGGTAACATCATACTACCACTTCACTGAAAATTGCTTTCAACATTAACGCACGCCCAAAAATGGTCAACTAACACATCA
>JABMIG010000295.1:0-172300 GCA_013187285.1 Cyclotella cryptica
TTTGGGAGCATGGCATCATGGCGCCTGGCTATGGGAGGCCGATCACCTTGCCTCGGCAGGCTGCAGCAGGATGTTTTTGTTTTCCCACCCCGCCAGTGCCCCCACACTTCCTTTTCTGATTCATCGCTCGTTGTCCCCACTCGTTCTTTCTCTCCGCTCCGCTATGTCTTCCCGAGCCTCTTTTGATTCCTTCCGGAGCCTCCCGCTCCTCCATCTTCATGGCTTCTTCGCGCTCGTTACGGCTCGTTGTTGAGTTCGATGGCCTCTTCTCCTCCAGTGGCCACGGGCGGCGGCGGCGGCGGCGGCACAACTTCTTCTTTCCCAAGGGAAGGGGGCACGATGGTGAGTCTGTTTTCGAGTTTTTGTCTTTGGGGGGGTTGTCTTTTTCACGGGGGTTTTCTCATACTACGCCAAGGCCGGCCATACGAGATCTAACTGCGGCTGAGGACTCCGAAATCATCGAAGCTTGAGCCTCTCGACTGACACCTGTGGCTCACCCAACGCCTCTTCGCTCCAACCGACAAGGTCTCTGGTGGTTTCAAGGCCTCAGGGAGGACGTTTCTCCAATGTCCGGGTCGCCTCGCTTCCATGGGTACTCGGGTACTGAAGGCCGGTTGCATCGAGCAATGGAGAGCTGGCGGCTCGCTTTGGATCACCAGGAGGTGTGACAGCTATGGAGGATAGCGGGAAGAATCCGGAGCAATACCCCGTTTATTTGGTGATTGCTGGTTAGGGTTTGTTCGGAGCCCTCGAATCGCCTATTCGATCAGCGGAGGGTTTAAAATTGGAGGCATGGGAAGCCGAGGAAGAGGCAGGGATGTGGAGCAATCCGGCAAAGCCCTCGGGAGTCGCAAAGGCGGTGTTGTTTGGAGCTGGGGGTTTCGAGCCCGTTTGTTCTTTGTCAGGGCTAGCCATTACAGCCACCGATGAGGAAAGGAGTACAGGGTTGCGCCCCAGCGTGGTCACTGCCAATGATCCGGCCGGCGCCAGAGTGTTCTTGTACACAGGCACGGACATGAACCTGTGTTGTGGGGTTATCGGCAATAAGGGACGGGTTTGTGTGAAGCCGGCACGTGACTGCCAAACTATCAGTCACTCCCGCTCCAAGAAAGCGCTCACACCAGGTACGTGGTATGTTTTTGACTCCACTGAAGCCACGTATCTCAACCCTTCGTTGGAGGATGGCGTAGCTTCACGATCCCCCTTGTGGGCGGAATATCAAGGATCTGTGCTCCATGTTCCGTCCTGGGAGCAGTTGATGTCCTTTTGCAAGTCCAACGCTGAGGCTACGTCGCCCAGCCAACAGGTGCTGGATTCAATGGGGCGACGCTTCCGAGCCAATCGTGTCCGTCCCCAAGACTCCTCAAGTGGTTCTCACGGGATCAGTCCTGACGGCAGTTATTGCTGGGGATCCCGAGCTCGGTCGAAGTCTGCAAGGCAGCCTGACCACCACCGAGGAGGCATTGGGAGAGTTATACTCTTTGTGCACCAAGCTCTCAGCGCGTTTGGGCACTCCCTCGGGCGACACCCCGCACCACGGGTCTGCCTTTAGTGACTTGGCCGCCCTGCATTTGTATGCCTCGGAGCTAGATGAGCAGCTTGGGACCATAGATTCCTCCGTGACAGGACAGGGTGAGGATGTTCGACGTGTGGCGGAAGAGGTAGCCCGTATCTCCCAGCAGGTGGTACGGGCGGGGACTAATTCGAGGGTGGCTTATGACACAGCCTCGCGAGCGGCTACGGCCGTCTCGAACCTCAAGTCCACTGGGGTTATAGGCATGCTTAACTCGGTGGGCACGGCTTTGGAGGCCTCCGAGGCCAGGTCAGCGTGGCTGGAGTCCGATGTTGGATGTTTGACTGACTTGGTGCAGGCTCTGCTGCGGGAGCGGGAGGAAGCTCGAGTCGGGGCTCAAAGTCCTAGGGCATCGGTTGACGTAGCGGCGGTACAGATGTTGCAGGCAGAGGTGACTTCGATGAAGGGAGAGCTGCGGGATCAACTCAAGATTTTGGTGTCAATGCAAAATGGTCAAGGACCAGTTAAGATTGGGAATATGACGTTCGATGGCGTGAAGTGTTGTGCTCAATACTTGGCCTCGTGTAACATTAATTTCGATGTCATAGAATTTTTATGTGACCAATTTACCCTTTTAGCCTCCATTACCCACCGATCTCAGGCCTCAAGGAGAGGTGGAGACTCAGGCCATCCTCCAGATGAAGACGGATGTTGCCCTGGGAAGTTGATTGCCATGGGCTCTTTTGAACTCTTGGTACCTACAATGTTTGCAGGTAGTCGTGAGTCGCGTGGGGATGCAGGTCCCTCCCTGAAGTTCAATGGCGTGAAGACTTCGCATATGTGGGACAACGGGGATGGCGAGACTGGCGTGCGAAATTTTATAGAGCTGGCGTTAGAAGACTGGATGCCCCAACAGGACGCCCAAACGGAGACTTTGTTAGGCTCGGATTACCCTGAATTTCTTTCCTTCCTCCGTATCATGCGGCACCAGGCTGCCACTTCTGTCAAGGCATTGTGCCATGACTTGACGGAGTTGGATCGTAACATTCTCTCTCGGTCGGGTCTGTCCTCTAGGAGTCACTCCTCCGCAGTCAAGGCAGAGGCATGGAGTCATGTGCTGATTGTACTCCAACATTATTGCCATGAGGTATCCAAGGTACGCTCTCAGGCTCGCAATTTAGCATCCTATCGAGACCCTCTAATGGCAAACGCCATCTGCATGTGGGCATGTGTGAGTGCCCTGGGCATCCATGAAAAATTTCAGAAGTACAAGTTTGATGAACATCCCAGGATCTTCCCCAAGTTGCACAATTACTACCTCGGCAAGTGCCTTAAAAGTGCCGACGTGGAGTCGATCACCACGGAGATGACAACGTTGCGCCAGTCTAATAAGACTCTCATGGAGCGCCAAACCACCCTACGACGGGAGTTGGATCAACACATCACAGCTTTTCAGGCCCTCAAACGGGGGTGGCAGCCCAAGCCTAAACTCGGGGGAGGAGAGGGAGGTGAGGTCCTCTGAATCGCAGGAAGAAGAACCGCCAGTCGTCAGGCGGGCGCGGGCCACCCTAAGGAGGGCGAAGAATCTGAATAGGAGCCACCCGAGGGGGGCTAAGGCGGTATTGTAGCGTTAAGTCTAAAGTTCGTCGTTTGGCTTGGTCTAGCACCCCCCTCGGTTACCTCCTGCATCAGTGGTGGGTCCACCTTCACCGCCTAGTGGCCAGGCAGTGTCATCTCTCCGATATGGGCTGCAGCGGATTGAACCACGCCCTGCTGCTCTCAATGGTGTTCAGGTAGGGGTTGTCCCCTTACTTCGGCCTATTATAGGCCACTGCGCCATTTGGGGCACGTCACCCTCTCTTTGGTTCCCAGTGGCCGTAATGTTGGGGTTTGAGGTTTGGTGGGCCTCCTTTCCGTCAGGTCCTTTTGTGGACTGCATGCAACAGCTGTACCCCAGGACATACTTCACACAGGGTCAGCGGCGTGGGGCGGGTCAACCGTTGGTGATTTTCTCCGACCTCAGCTCTCTTCCTCCCCACGAACATGGTTACTGGCAGACGGCTTTTTGTCCTCATCTTTTCTTTCATCGTTGTGACATCCCCCTGGGTGCGTGCCCCACTGGATGGAAAGCTGTCACGCATTTATTTCCCCACGTGCGCGTGGGAGGGGCTACTGATGTCACTTGGGCCGAATCCTTCTTGTTGCGCCAGGAGACGTGCTCTGCCTCCTCCACGTTCCCAGACATTCCTCAGCGACCTTGGGCCGCTGACTCCCACTCGGTTAATTGCCGGGTGTGGACGGCTGAGACCCCCTTCCCCCCTACAGGGGCGGTGACGCCTTGTCAATCCGTGCTCACTCTTTCGGATGGCTCAGTGGGCTCCTGGGGTCTCTTCCCTTCAGTCCGACCCAGTGTTCGGGTCACCCTCTCCACCGATCGGGTCCCTTCAGGATGGGGTAGGCGGTCCCTCACGCCTGGGGTATTGGCCAATCTGTGGGATTGTCCCATTTTGATGCAAGACATGTTTGTCCGGAGGGGATGTGAAGATGTGCTCATGTCTTTTGTTCGCTCGGCTCCTGCCAAATCTTATCCTTGGCCGCTGATTATTACATCTCATATATTTTACGGGGTTGAACATTGGGACAAAGGGGGCATGAAGCATCCCTTAGCCGAAGTGCGTAGGGGACGGGATCGGGCGGCCGTTGTGAAAGCGAAGTTAAGCTGGAATTTCATGGATGATGGTGTAGGCGACCCTTTCCTTCCGGACCTAGAGGGACGGAGAAGATGCAGATGATGATACGGTGGGGCACCTCAATGCTGAGGAGGAAGGTCAGGGCGAGGCAGTGGGTGTGTTGGCTGGGATCGAGGCGTCATCCTGAAAAAGGATAATCAAAAGGCTGACGATGCCGCCGTCCCGGCTCATATTTGGGAAAACCACTTCCAGGATACCCTCCCGTCTCATTTCCCTCCTCTTCATTCCCAATGGCGGTCACGACTGGAGGCGTATCGCACATAGGGATTTGCTTTGGCGACAAAGGTCACCCGGTCATTTTGGGCATATGCGGAGAAGCAACGCCCAACCGTCATGAGGAGCGGCTGCGCCGGGAATATACCAGTTTTCAAGATGGCTGCTACAAATGGCGGGGCAAGGGCAAATCTCAATACCAAAAGGATTGGACGACACTTCCGTCCCACCCGTTGCTGGTGAAGGACTGGGGCCCAGTATTGGGCTGTGTGGAAAAGGCCGCGGGGAGTGATTGGTGGGAGTGGTCAAGGGGCTCTCGCCCCATCTTTTGGCGGTGGCCGGGCCGGTATCGGGGCTAGGCCCGGGATGGGCAGCCCCACTACCAAACAAAACTTTTCCCACGTTTCAACAAACCCCAACAGGCCCCACAGTCCGAAGAAGATCGGATAAAGTGTTGGAGGAAGCTGTTCAAGATGTAAGAACGCCAGATATCGACGCCGGATTCGTAATGGGTTTGATGCACATGTTTTATGTCTTGAAAGGAGACTCCGACATCAGAATGGTGTATAATGGGGCGGTGTCAGGAATCAATGATTGCCTTTTTGTGCCTCATTTCGGACTCCCCATCATTGCTTACATCCTCCGGAGTCTACGGCCGGGATACTTCCAGTCCGATCAAGACGTAGGAGAAATGTTTCCAAATTTCATATTGGGAGAAGCGCTGCGCCCCTATTCAGGGGTGGATGTCACGCACGTCCGCACATGAAAGGTCGATCTGCAGCATCATCTCCCAACACCACTCTCGAGAATGCCTGACTGGGAAACTCACCCAGCCCGACAGAAGAGGTGGGAACGATGGACCCGAAATTGGATGGGTTTGAAGGATTCCCCCTACCGCAGTATCCAGATGGCTTTGATAGCTCGGGAGATGGCTTATGGCGACAGGGAGGAAGAGGGAAATCCGTTTGGTTGGGACAGGGTAGTCCTGAACTTGCCAGGCACCCCAACATACGGCCCTACGGACCCATGGGTATTCAAGGTCCGGAAGGACGGGCATATTGCCGGTGACGTAGTTTTGTATGTCGGCGATGGAAGGCCCACGGGATATGATGAAGAACAGTGTTGGCAGGCCACCCGCCACTGGTGTTCCACTTTGTCTTTCTTGGGAATCCAAGATGCCTCGCGCAAGCAAACCACCCCATCTCAGACTCCTTGTCCATGGGCGGGCTTGGTTTTGCACACCCAAGGCGGGTTAAGGGCTATGGTGTCCCAGCAGAAATGGGATAAAACACGGGAGTTGATCAAGGAGTTGAGTGCTCTGTTGGGGGATGGGGCGGATGGAATGATGCCCCATAAGCGTCTCCAACAGATTTGGGGATTTTTGGTTTACGTCTCCCGGACGTACCCCTGGATGCCCTCGTACCTCAAAGGCCTGCACAACACCCTTGACAGATGGCGGGAAGGTAGAGATGCTCGGGGATGGCGAGTGAAAAGGCCCAAGCTGGACTACGTGATGTGGCGGAAGGAAGAGGAGGCGTGGGCTGAGGTCACAAAGGAAGAATATGCCGAGGCGAACCATGGTTGTGGAGAAGCCCCTGAATGGGTGGGGGCTCAGGAACGCCTGCGGGATGATGTCAAAGCTTTGGGCCAGCTTTTTGCCGGTAACCACCCTGCCGTGACCCATCTGAGGGTATCCAACATCATGTCGGTGTGCTATCTCATGGGGGACGCCAGCAAGATGGGATTTGGATTGGCGATATGGGATAGCCAGGAGATCCTCTGGGAGTCGGGACACTATTGTTTGGACCTCCAAAAGGAGAGTTCGAATTATCGAGATGCAGACAATTTGGTGTCGTGGATTGAGGGATTGGAAGAGGGCAGTCAATTAAAGGACACTGAGCTCTTTGTGTTCACTGATAATCTGGTGTTCGAGAGCTGTTTCTACAAGGGACACTCCAGCTCTGAGAAGCTAACTAATGTGATTCTGCGGTTGCGGTTGGTCCAGCAGAGGACGGGTCTCATCCTTCACGTGATCCATGTGGCAGGCACCCACATGAAGGAATCCGGGGTAGACAGCCTGTCGCGCGGAGACTGGCTAGAAGGGATGATGCAGTCGGGTACAAGCCCCTGGGGATTCCTCCCCCTCAGTCAATCGGCGAATGAACGATCTCGTGGTGGAGTGGGACGGTGGGTTCAGTCGTGGTGGAATGGGGAAGAGAAACGCCCATGGTGTGGCGCTCCCCTGAAGATCTTGGGCCCTCAAGACTGGTTTCAATTATGCAAGATCGACCAACCTAGATTGTGGATCCCTCCTCCAGCGGCGACGCCCACAGTCTTGGAACTGTTCAACGAGGACCGGATGATTCGACCCTACTTCCCCCACGTGTTTGTAATCCCTCGTTTGATGACGCATCTGTGGCAAAAGCACCTGAGCAAAGATGCTGACCTTGTTTTCACTGTTCCTACGGGCATGAGTTTTTGGCCCGTTGAAATGCACGAACCCTTAGTTATACTCATTGTTTTCCCCTTCACTCATGTGGACAGTCACCACGGCCCGTGGTTGGTTAGGGGAACTCCTGCAGCCATTAGGACGGAAGACCTTCTCACCTCGACCTTCAAAGCTTGGAGAGACGCACGACATGACTCAAAGCAACTTCACCAGTTGGAGGAGTCTGTGCCGGGTTGCGGGAGGGTCCTGAGGAATGGAGTAGGGCTGTTTTGTTCGAATTTCTTATTGCCCAAAGAAGCTTTCCCCCCGTGCAGGAATGCATGGTGCAGGGCTCGTTACATCGCCCATCCAAACGATCCTTTTCCTGTCCAGGCTCCGCCAGAAGAAGAAGGCGGAATGGAGGTAGACCCACGGGAGGAAACGCATAGATGGGGTCGAAATGGTGATCACTTGATGGGCATACCCTTCGAGTGTGATCTGTGTCACTTTAGGAATATCAAGAAACGAGATCCTAAGTTTGAGCACAGGGGGGACGGCTACACCCTCATGTGTATCCGACGAGCCAACCTCAACGCCTGTTGGAGCAGGGCAACCAAAACCGTGACCTCCAATCTGAATCGCCTTTTGATGGATTGCCGGTCGGCTGACTATCTCTTTGAGTTAGAGGACTACCTGCCCCGATTAGGATGCCCTTACCTCAAGGATCGAGTGGGAATGGCCATAGCCATCGTTACCCTAAACGCCTCTCTGCGTCTGGGCCAATACACTACTCACCTTCAGTATGATTCGGTAAGGAAAACCCGCACCTGGTATCGGCATGCTCACAATGGGGGGGAACTCTACGACTCCGAAACCTTATATGCCCAAGATGAGAAGAAAGTCCATTCCACCACTTGTGTGGTGGCAGGCAAATGGTTCGTCCGTTTCAAGTTAGGAATGAAGCTGAGGACGGGTCAAGAGAGGCATCAGAATGAGGCCTTCACTCCCGACATCATTCATGCGCTGGATAAGGTAGCTTCAGATCAATGGAACGTGGCCTAGGAGACGGTAGAAAAGAAGACCCTTGAAGAATTGATGTCATTCATTTTAATGGAGTTTAGCGGGGCGCTACGAGGGGAGGAAGTTCCTTTGGTATCCCTTGGGGGCTTGCTCATCTTCTGGGAAGAAACTTTAAAAGAGGAGGAGCCATACATCATGCTCCCGTTGCATGGAAAATTTAAAGGGGAAGGAGACCTCCGGTGGCACTGTATCCCAATTCCAGTCAACACGTGAACACAGCTACCAGTTCTGAAATGGATTTGGCGACTAGTTAGGAGGGTAGTGGTGCAGGAAGGGAGAGATGAGGGTTGGTTGTTTGCGGACCCTGGGGGCAAGCGGCAAAGGATGGGATACTACGAGCCCATGCTAATGGACCTGCTGGAGAGTGTGCAAATTAATTTCCCCAGGGCCATATCAGCGGCCACCAAGATTGAAGACTTCAGCCTGTGGAGATCAGGAAGGAGAGGGGCCATCACTGAGGCCCATAACCGGGGTGTACCCCAGACAGTCATTGACCTCATGGGTCAATGGCGCACCAGGGAGGCAGCTTGGGGGACCGAGCCAGGCCTACCCATGTGACAAGTGTACACTCAGGTAAGGAGTGCTAACGCAGCGTTACTCTCCTTTGCCGATCCTGTTGAGGGCTATGCCCAGTTGGGCATTATCCCTCCGTGGGTGATAACGAGGGGGGTTTGAATTGCGCTATCTCTGGTATCAGCCTAAAGACTACTGGCCCAACTGCCCCAGTGGACACGAGACCCGCACGAGAGTTGGTGAGGGAGTTTACTCCCAAGCCAGGAGGAGAAATCCTTGGAGCTTACATCCTCTCTACTGGCGGACCACCTTGGACACACTGGAGGCAGGGCCAGAGTCTTTCTCCCTTCAGGCAGGATGAGCCCACGCCCCTGGCTACTACAGAAGAGAGCAATGGTTTGATTAATAAAGAGAGATGGTGACAAAGGGTACTTTATCCCCTCAACGTAAAATTGTAAAGTTTAAGATGAACTAAAACTTGAGCTTTCAGTTGAAGTAAAGGACGACTAATTGTTCTGAGCAATGAGATACTACCAGAACAAGCTGAACCGCAAAGAAGGTAGTGATCACGAGCAGAAAAGACAGGAGGTATTGGCATGGGGAAGGGAGCGCAGCGAGGAAGGAAGGGCATATCAAATTGGAAAGTTGTCATGGAGTTTTTGGAACCACAACTCCCGCCCCTCGCCAGAAGAGCCTCCATCCAGGAGAACAGCTCACTTCCCAAAGACAAGAGCCTCCGAAAATTTGGGAGAATGGCATCATGGCGCCTGGCTATGGGGAGGCCGATCACCTCGCCCGGCAGGCTGCAGCAGGATGTTTTTTGTTTTTTCCCACCCACCCGATCCTGGGGTTTGAATTGCGCTATCTCTGGTATCAGCCTAAAGACTACTGGCCCAACCCGCCCCAGTGGACACGAGACCCGTACGAGAGTTGGTGAGGGAGTTTACTCCCAAGCCAGGAGGAGAAATCCTTGGAGCTTACATCCTCTCTACTGGCGGACCACCTCGGACACACTGGAGGCAGGGCCAGAGTCTTTCTCCCTTCAGGCAGGATGAGCCCACGCCTCCCTGGCTACTACAGAAGAGAGCAATGGTTTGATTAATAAAGAGAGATGGTGACAAAGGGTACTTTATCCCCTCAACGTAAAATTGTAAAGTTTAAGATGAACTAAAACTTGAGCTTTCAGTTGAAGTAAGGGACGACTTATGGTCTGAGCAATGAGATAAAAATCCGCCAAATCTTTACGACTCTTCTCTCATGGTGTCCAGATCATCATTTCCACGATCACTTGCGAAATGTATGATACGACGGGTATGATTCTTCTTTTCTGCCACACACAAGGGTACACACCCCTGTGAGGGCCAGACGCTTTTAAGTGCGATTTTTCTGGCGTAGGGTATGATTTTTTCTGCCTACGCACACTGCCTAAGTACCACCGGATTATAAGTCCCAAAGGAATTATTCTATTGACATTTGTGTTTTTCCAATGGGGTTAAGGGAACTACAATGATTATTTCGATGATTAGTATTATCAAGAATGGAGTAGGTGCTATCCGAAAGGACAAGACAATATCTTAATAACTACAGGGGCTTACTAACAGAATGTCCATGTACAAGTACGTATCTAGAAAATGAGAAGCCTAGTATGTATTAATTGATGAACTCACGAGGGGATAATATACATTATGAAGCTGGAGGAATTGACGAAAATAAGTGGTATTGGATATATTTCGGTTCAATGGATCAAAGAGTTGCATCGAGTAATTAAGAGTAGAATGAAATGCTTCGGATAAATTATAGGATTAAAAAATTGTTCCGCCTAGTTTAGAGGATCAAAAAACGTGTTTTCGTAGTTTGCTGTATAGAATTTTGCATATTCTTAGTTCGATGGACAGAAAAACCATCTATTTTAGTTTTCAGGATCTATTAAGTGTCGCAATAGTAGTTCGGACGGCCGATTTGCAGTTGAAAGTCCCACTATGTAGTTCAATGCAATCTTTGAAGTTGAAAGGATCATCAGGTGAGGCACGAGCATGAAATCTCCTTGGGAAAATTGACTGTGAGTGAAAGAACAGCTACTCTGACCGTGAAAAAAAAATATACCAGGTAAAGTACTATACAGAACGCACTGCTTCATAGTTGCTCCATGATAGTATATCTCATTCAAGCAACCACTCAATTGAAACATTTTCTTCCTTCCCACCACAATGGGTGCAATCGTCCCTCCTATTCCACATAAACACATGCCAACAATATGAAGGTGTCCCAAGACGACTTCATGAAACATTGGGACACACCTCACAAATCTTACCCCTCCTCCATCCCACCGAATGGGACCTCATATCTGATGAAGAATTGAACTCCCTTCGACGTGTGTTGGAGGAACAATTCAAACATTCGGAGGGTATTCGCGTTTTCTTTGCCGTTATTTAACATCATTGGAATCGCTGTTGGAGGAAGACGACGACAATGTCCGAGGGTTCTGAGAGAGGTGGTCGTTGCCACCAATCCAGAGATTATGGTTCCTTTGCTTGTACGTCGATGGTATCATGTTTGTTTTGTATATCACTTGTGAATAGGATTCCTTCACTCCCCCTCACACCATTCTTTTCGGTATTCGTCATCTATGGCAGGTATGAATGTCGTCAAGCCCACCGCCATGACAAGTCTGCATACTCATCCGGACCTCAAGGAATGCGCTGCCAAAACTGTCAAGAATTGAAAAGGATTTTGAGATTGCTCTTGGGGAATCGTTTGTTGATGGACAATTGTAGGGCGATAGCAAGGGTTCGTGATGGAAGGGATGAAGTAGGAGAAGAGGAATTGATCAAGGTGCGTAGTAGGTTGAATGGTATACAATGCTGATGAGTAGTCTCATGGTTTTCACATTCTTTTACCTCGACCATTGCTCCAACTCACTCGTTGTGGAATGAATAAGTATTGGGAATCCTTCTTTTGCAATGATAAAAATGGACCGATGGAAAAAGAAGCCATTGCGTTGGCTATGGCAGAGTTCTGTTGACAAAGCCGGGCATTGTGAATGCCAATTTGTTTTCTATGTCTTGGGTTTGATGAGGAGGATTGGAAGTGATGAAGACTGCCTATTAATGAATGCATCATAGGAAATTGTATAAAGTCTGCAAAGATTTGTGATGCTTTTTCTCGGTGCTTCTACTGATAGTGGGGTATGTGAACTGGGAAGGCAGGATGAAAGTAAACATGTTACAAGGGAAAGATGACCATGATGCCATAGATCATTCAACTTCAGTTTGACAATTTTCTGTACTTGTGAATTAAATATATGTCGCCCTGTCTCATAACAGTATTTAGTTCATCCTTTAACATCAACATTCAGCTTAATAATATCCCATTCTAATGGCGGGGCTCCATGAAATAATCTCTCCTTTTGAAAGCAAGTGTCTAAGTGGGCAAATAAGATGTTTTGAATAAAATCAGATTTATCTTATATTTCAGAATCAAATCATTCAACTTCAGTTTGACAATTTTCTGTACTTGTGTGGAATCACCACTAAACAACTGTGTAGTCCACCCGACCAGCACAATAACTGTTACGCTCTCTAGAAAAGTACCATCAAATAGAAATCAATTTTTTACCATTCTGCTTATTACCAACCATATTAAAATTATCTCTTCAATTCCCCTCTCTTGCCCTTCCAAGAATACCTAATATGTGTTTGCTCTGCAGTTAGACAAAAATACAACAGCAATGTTGAAGAGGGAACTGAATCTGCGCGGTTTGGCCATCTCTTCCGAAAAAGTTGCACAAGCACACTTCTTACACGTGGAAGCATAAGGAAGTGTGACAGAATGATATAACTGTAGCTTTTTCCACTGAAGTATGGTACCATTACTACGGTACTTACCATAAAGAGATTCCTCTTGTCTCCTACCAAACAATCATTGAAAGAAAGCACGTCAAGTGATACTGGGACTTACTTCGATGCCCATGTAAGAGATGGTTCCCTTCTGACAATATAATTTGTTGTACAACAGAGATACAAAGTGAAACTCAAGAATGGGCGCCACCTGCAATGGGAGACTCACGCGTATGAGATTCCATGTGAGACCGATACCATCTATGCTCATACAGAAACCAAGCGGTGAACAGCTCATATACATGGTATCTCTAAAACAATAAATGGCAAATCAATGATGCAAATTCATGCTTCCTAGAGTACTATTTTTATGATGTGATAGAGGTAGAGTATTTATTCTTAATTTCCAACTACATCATAATAATAGTATTTCCAACTAATAACACCTCATTTTCCTAATATAAAATATACCTCTAGCCTGTGGTTAGTGTGTAATATCACAATTTCAATATTCTTGGCTAACAACAGACCACGGGCAATACTAAATGCTTTTTTTATATATATTATTTTTGTCACATTGCAGGCAAATGCGACAAGTCCCCACCCTTTCTTCTGCTTGAATCATCTTTTTTCTCCGAATGACTGGGACATTATTCCTATAAGAAAAATAATTGTGCGGACAAATGCGCCTCACATGAGACTCCCAATAAGAGCCCAATAAGTATTCACCCTAAACCAGGGCCAATCAGGGGAACCATGACAAACATAACACTGCTGTTCCTCAGTGCATGTATCCTTCTTGACCAATTTTGCAGACCAATTTTGCGGACCAGTTTTGCCAACTCTATGGCATCGCAAAGACAACGAACGCATGCCACGCAGTGGCAGACCCAAAGCACGATTTAAACGGGAGTCTTCTTGACCTGGCCGGAAAACTGTCCGATGGCGACAAGGGAAGGAAGTTTGGTGTGTACGCCAGCGCTCCTATTATGCGTGCAATGTCCCTGCTATTCGAGTGGTGATATTACCACCGACTTGGTGTTGAAACCAATTGACGTGCCGGAGGATAAAACCACAGCGAACTGCAGTGCATCTCAACTGAGCAAGTGGCTAAGTTGCGGGTTTCGTCTCGATGCTTCTTCTTCGTAGTATGGAGGGAAATTAGGAAGGGGGGATGAAAGCGTTGAATGAACGCTTTGAATGAAAGCGTTCTAACCGCCTTGCTTGGGCTTGTACCAAGCCTTTATGCTTGTTTTTGTGAGAGCATCAATGATTCTCATGCGCGCAGCAAACCACAATGATGGAATGAACACCCCGTCCTCTAAAACGGACGAAATTTAAGGGTCTTTATCCCAACTACCAACGAAGCTAACCATCCCCACACTACCATGAAGCTAATCATCCCCACCGATACTTTCTGCTTGCACGTTCCTTCGCGCTCACTCACAATTTGATATTCTGTCTGACTTGTCCTTGTCACGAGGCGAGAAATTCACGATTGATTGATTGGGTTGGTTAGCAGAAATATTCTGCATTCGAGCAAAACGAGGGCGAAAATGAATGCCGTCATCCGACATTCAGGGGCGAACGACTTAACTAGCACGTGAAGATAGCATACCTCGTTGCCATGATTTAACCATCCCAACGACGGTCTGGTTGAGTTTTCACGTTAGATCTTTCCCTACATCAAAATTTCACGTGTGTTATTATAATGTATAATATATAAATGTCAGTGATTTAACACAGTTCACACAGATCACTCCTTGGCCTGTATTCTACATACAACGAACCAATGTGTAAGACATTAAACTAGAAAAAAATATGCTGAACTAAGTGAAAATACGCTAAACTAAAAAATATTAGTTGCATTACAATGAACTGATATAATTTTAGTTGCAAGACGCTGAACTAATCCCTTGTTTGCTGTAAATACACTAAACTATACGGAAGTTTTCTGAAAGACGGAGAAATGCTTGAATATTAGTTGTCAAATACAAGGAACCAAAAAGAACATGGAAAAGCCGCTAAACTAAAGGATCTCATGTTATTTGTTTGGTTAGTAGTTCCACAGCTCCTATGTCTTGGTGACAGTGTACAAAAAATACAAACCTAGTTACCTCATAACTTTTATTGTATGATACGATACCATACTATCGTATCCCTCACGCACGTGCAATGGCATTGAGAAAGGACACTGGAACAGAAACGGGAGGAATTAATTTCACCACTTTAAATCTTATATTTATGATACAGGTCTACTCGTATGATACAAACGCGCAAAATATTGTGCGAAAGCACTCATTTGTGCATTCCACATAACTGTAGTTACAGTATGGTACCTACAGTACCATAGATTCGCACAACATTACAATCACATTGTTCTCATATACCAATTCCTTTCCTGGACATTGGCGATCCATGCACAGAACTGGCTTTTAAGTAACCTTTGACATTGAACGGAAAAGCTAATCTCCAAAAGAAAACTAAGCACCCAAAAGAAAACCGGATACCTTATCATTTTCACAGAGGAATAGTACAAGAAATTGTAAAAGCCAAAAGAAAACCAATTCCCTAAAAGAAAACCAATTCCCTAAAAGAAAACCAATCCCCAATTAATTTGCCGACGTCTATAGGTACTTATATTATTTAAGCCTTTGGGCAAGCTGTAGATTTTCTTGAGAAGGATTTCTCAAGATTAGATCGATTCCTTTCTGAGAATAGATCTAAACGAGCCATGGTCTAGGACCTTAAAACATAGTTTAGGAATAATCTAAGAGCGTAGATTTCTAAGTATGAAGTAGATTTTCTAAGGTAGATCTTTATTTCTTCACTAGCCATTTCGTTTTTCGAAATCGTCGAGTCTAGATCTAACAGATTTTGAAAATCTATTTTAGATTTTAATGAAATCTGTTTAGGTTCTAATATTCTAAGTTAGATTTTTATTTAGTATTCTACATTAGATGTAGATGGTATCCATTCTCATAAGTGTATCACCAATAAGTCGTGAATGATAAATAGTACTGTTTATTATGTATTATATTAACTGGAATGCTACGTATGCTATTACCTTCCCATACTTATAGTATGGTACAATACCATTCCTAACCTTTACTTCTTGCTTTTATGCACGAGGGGACATGGATATCTTTTAGATAATAATCCATTTTCCTGGTGTTCCCTGAACCCCAATGTTTACTCCACTCTAACTGAACTAAAACCCTAGTGGGTAGTTTTGCCTTGTCATCAGTAACACGCCCATATTTAGCGCTCCCCGTGACTCCCGATGGTTGCCGAGGAACCTCCGGTGCCATGGGAAGTCACTGCAATACACATCTCGTGCATATGGTGGAGGGGTGGACAGCACGGACGAGCAAGGGCAGGAGGGGTACAATATGGTACAATAGGCCTACCTCGGAGTAAATAGGGTAACTTTCAAGATACCAATAATTTTTCACCGTTTTAAAAATGCTAACTTCAAGATGGTTATCTAGCAAAAATAATCAACATTGAGATTGAGATGACCTGCACAGCTGGTGGTTCATTCTATTATTTTTGGCGGCCATATTGTGTCAGAGTGTAGTCGCGGGAAGTTCTTATAATTTTTAGCTTAATCATGTGGACTACTTGGCATCACACAAGAATTGCATTAACAAGGATTAGGAAAGGGTGAATAATTGCTTGAATTTTAAAATATGTGTTTTCCCAAATAATACCAAGACAATCATGTTCCATAATACATCTTCATGTACCTTCACTAGTGCCACCACGGGACATCCCATACTGGCACTAGTGTTTTCACTGATAGTACCAAGACAAGGATGTTGCATACTACATCCTTTTGTACCATCACTAGTGCCAGTATGGAATGCATCTTACTGGCGCTAGTGCCAGTATGGGATGCCCCATGGTGGCACTGGTGCCAGTATGGGATGCCCCATGGTGGCACTGGTGCCAGTATGGGGCCGGTGACAGTTCAGGGTTAAAAGGCAATTCTTCAGTTCCAGCACGGGACGTCCGGTTCCAGCACGGGACATGACACAAACTCATTTTTGAGTGCAGTTCCAGCAAGGGGCGCACCGTACTGGCACAGTGCCAGCATTGGGACGTCAGCGTCTCAGTTCCAGCACGGGATGAAAAATTGGTACCAGTTCCAGCACGGGACCGGTGCCTATTTGGGGTCCAACATATATGGTAGGTCTACTAGCTTTGACCTGGTTCAGTCAACTGGTTTGCCAGCAAGACTTGCTACTGAACCTGGTCCAGTTGTTTGTCTGCGAGCACTAGTTGAGAACTGAACCTGGTTCAGTACTTCTGGTGAGAAGGAACCCAAAGTAAGTAGGAATCAATAGCTTTTTCTGAAAATCTTAAAAATCTGACTGACGTCACTTTTAGGCCAAATGACATCAGTGTCCTGGGTTAGTTGCCAGCTGACAGCTATAATATAATACTGAAAAAGTACACACTGAACCAGCAAGACAGGCAACTATGCCACGTGGAAGTTTCTAGGGAGCCAAACTGACAACAAGTGATGACTGTGGCATCTTTTTCAGCCATGTGACCTTTCATGACCATCGGATGACCCTGACGACTGCTTATGATGACATTCTGATGACCCAGAAGACCACTGGTGAAGACATGTTGACGACTCTGATGACTGAAGGTGAAGACATTTTGATGACCCACGTTACGACAATTACTACCTTGTGACTAGCCATTATGACGTCAAAGACACCCCTCATGACGACATTGACAACCTTGCGCACATGACTGATTATGACCATGTGATGACAAGGACAGCATAGTGATGATGACGACAACTACCACATGAAGTGATAACTGTGGAATGAAGTGATGAACGGTACTCGACTACACCTGACAACTCAAGTGATGACCGAAATACAACCCCGATGACCCTGAGGACATTGGGTGACTACCGTTGACGATTCAAGTGACGACCTGCTGACGACATTCGAAATTATCTTGATGGCATCTGATGACTCCATCTGGCGATACTTATTGCCAAAGTTGAAAGTTGCTTGTCTTGCATGTCCAGATTTTATGTTCCTTTGCTAGGGAGAGCTAGTCGCCAGCTGCCAGGAGATTTTCGTTGAACTGATCTAGGCCCAGTACTTCTGGCAGGGGTCATGCCATCCCTCCTGTGGATAGACAACATAGATGATAGTTGACAGCTAAGTCGATAGATCTACCTTCTATAAACTTTTTGGTCGATAGGAGTCCATACTACTATCTGTTAGGGCCAAAAGTTTGGTAATTTGGGATCACCAGACAATTGCAAAATGGTGATTGCAATTCCTTGTCCGTTTTTACTTTGACAAGTATTTGCATTGTTGTTAGGAATATGTAGAACAATTCTTTGGGAATAGCCATATTCCAAATGAAACGCAAGAAACCAGCAAGGTCGGTAGCATATTTCTATGATTTTGGTGGAAAAACACTTGCTACTGTCAATCAACATGATATGAACTAATCCCTATGCAGCATCTAATCTTTTAATGGTAGTGTTCTTTGCGAGCTTGTGTGACCTAAAAACAATTCCTTAGAAATTGCTATCTTGAGTAAATAGGCATATATTACAATTCCTAGGAAATTGCATTGATGTAATCAGATAATTATATTTTGATGCCACTCTGTCAGGTTGGTCTACTAAATTGATGCCAAACTAGTTGGCTTTGCAGAAATCCTAGGCTAATCCAGTGTTCCTGAGGAATTCCAAAGTTGAAAAATGCAAATAGTTGTCAAAGTAAAAATGGACAAGGAATTGCAATCACCGTTTTGCAATTGTCGGGCACCAAACTTTTGGCCTAACATATCAACTTATGTTTATATACTTGTCAACATGTCAACCAACTAGTCCGTTGACCCACTATTGATGACAAGTAGTGGCAATAGTCTGGTACCAATAGTTGGTCCAAAGTTGGCTGTATCACTATGAGTTCCTATGTAATGTGAACGACAGTTGGTTGATATCAAGTATTCGATAGTATGGACTCACACAGTCAACATGTCAACTAAAAAATTAATAGTTCAACCTTTTCTCGACTTTTCTGTCAACAGAAGTCAATACTATCTACTATTTAGTCGATATTTGATTTTTTCAACCCCATCCTTAGGTCAATAATTGAGCAATTTTAGCTAAGTTGCCTGTCTTGCTGGAGGATCAAGGCCTTGGTGTGTGTCATTTATAGACACTTTTATAACTTGCCAAAAATCTCCCAGATACAAGCTTGTCAGCACTCCCTCCCTGCCTGACCTCACTGGCCCCAGCCTCATCCCCGCCCATCCCTGCCCTTATTCCTTTTTGTCCCCCTCCAATCACTGTTATGTCAATTTACAAGTACCTGTCACACACTCTTGCATGAGCTACTTGAGCAAAATCTACTATCACCTACTTATATCACAGAAGGACTTCAATTGTTCACATCAATAAGCCAAAAAACAGAAATCAAGTATATTTTTTGACAAACAAAGTAAGTACTCTTTCCGTAACACCCTGTCCCCAACCCATCCCTGCCATGCCTGCCCAATAACTAGTGCAGTACTCCTGTCATCTTCTTGCCACATCACTTCCCACTTGTCAAAAAAGGTTGATGCACACCACTGACCTGGATCCTCCTGCTAAAATGCAAGACATCCACCTTCGCCAATTTTTTGGCGATTAGACGATAGTTGGTCAATTGTTTTGCTTTTATGTTGATAGTTTAGCATACCAAAAACACATTTTGCAAAGTGCATTTACACATCACACATTTACATTAATTTGTGTATGCAACAAAAAATACCAACATAAAACATAAATTGTAAAGGGGGCCACTATTTGGAGCCCTCTGAAAACTGTATATCATACTGTGCCGCCCCAAATACAAAACACCATATCACACACTTTGTCACTCCTTGTGGGTGACACCACATTTAATACAGTGTTCAGTAACCTTTCTTAACATATACCTTTATATACTAAAAAATCACTTGAATTTTGCTGTGACAGATGCTGCACAATTTCGTCCTCAGCTACAGATGGTCAGGGTCAGTTCCTGAGCATGTTTCTCATGTAGGCTCTTCTCCATGCTTCAGGCCTCCTATGAGGCATACTTTTTGGGGCTTTTGGCTCAGTCCACAATTTCAGGGCCTTTCTATTATTCCCAATTTTTAAGGCCTTTTTCACAGGGGGTTTAGGTTTTTTTTTAGAGTTGCATGGTATATAATACGGTTCTGATTATGAGGGACCATATCATATGATGTCCAGCTCTGAAAGGCCTCCAAAGTCCTCCAAATAGTCGACCCTTTCTTCTTGCCCAGAGCATTTTTATTCCCAGTCACAGGTCAAATTTACCTAATTATTTTTATTGTTGCCATACCCCTGTGTGACAATACATAGAGATAGTGTACAAGTAATAAAAAGGGGAGAATGATCCAAGAATGATCATTACAAGCAGCCGCTGCAAGATTTTTTAGCAGAAGGAGGAGCCTGCAAACTGGAAGAAGACTTGTTTCTCAAAGTAAAGATAACAGTGGAAGCCAGTTAGCGTGCCCACCGTGCTAGCCTCGCTCGCGCGGCACGCACAAGAAACAAATTCGATATATTTTTAAAGGTAGAAACATATGAAAAGACAGTGACAACCAATAAGTGCCAAACATAGAAATAATTTAATTACAGGTAAAATTGAGGAATTTGGATTTGGTTACCAAAAATAGTTAAGAGTTAAAATTCGGAGAAAGAAGAGAAAAGAAAAAAAGAGAACGAGAAGGAGAAGGAGAAGGAGAAGGAGAAGGAGAAGGAGAAGGAGAAGGAGAAGGAGAAGGAGAAAGAGAAGGAGAAAGAGAAGGAGAAAGAGAAGGAGAAAGAGAAAGAGAAGGAGAAAGAGAAGGAGAAAGAGAAGAACAAAACTCTCAAATGCTGATAACCTAAGATTTAAAAAATATTAGATGCAGGAGACCGGAGTCCCTTGGCGGCTGAATCAAGTGTCTCTGATCATCATGATCATCGTCTGTAGTCATACCAATGACGTTGGAGATAGTGAAAATGCAAATTGCAAGCAGCCGCTGCAAGATTTTTTAGCAGCAGCAGCCCGCAAAAAGGAAAAAGTCTTGTTTTGTTAAAAAAGATATAACAGTGGCCACCAGTTATTTTAGTTTGTTTATATAAATAAGATGGTTATTTTATTTTTTTTTATCTTTTTTTTTTTTTTCTGGTGATTTTTTTTTTGTTGCTTTGTTTCTTTGTTCTCTTTTTAGTGATGTGCTTTCCAATATTAAATAAAGCGATCTTCGCGCACACAATTGCAGTAAGTTGAATTAGATATTTTGATTTTTAACCACGATTCAGCAATATATGTTATAAGCCAGTGCCAAACAAAAGAGTGATTTGGTTTGCTCTCAGTCAATGTCGAAACTCTCAGCGCTGATTGAATATTGTAAAGGCCATTTCTTTGCGTGGTTGCTTTGTTTCAAAAATGACCGCAATGGCTGTTGCAAACAATGGGGCACTTTCAGATCAAGTTTACTTGAGGATCACTTGAAGTTCTGGAAAATGTGTTGGTCCAAAATATATCCCAAGTGAACCTATTAACAAAATGAGATCAGAATACACTCCTTACAGAAATGAGTGAAATGTACCAAAACCTCTTGGGAGGAACAATTCAATTTTGAGAATGAGGGCTTGAGGAGGGTCACATGGTCATTTTAATCCAACATAGAATCCTTGGGGGTTGGGGGTCATGAATACATTTTAAGGATAGCTTGAAGGTAACACAATATTGTACAGTTAGTAAGTACCATTGATTGCAAAAGTTAATACCCAGAAGGTACCCACTATTAAAGAGAACAATATTACCTAAGCAGACATGAAGACAGATTTTGATATATTTTTATCAGTAATCACACACGAAATAATTGTGACTACCCATGCATTTCAAACATGAGAATAATTTATTTACAGGTAAGTTGAGAGAATAACTGCATGATTTTACCTTAGTCGATAGTGAAAAAAGTGTCTCATGGAGAAGGAGAAGAAGAAGAAAAAACTCTCGGTTGCTGATGAACTCAGATTTTTTCATGAAAAATCTTGATAAGTGAAAAATAAATTTGTGTAAATGCAACTTGCGATTTAGTGTGAATGGTCAAGGAGGACCTCTCATCAACCAAGATTTGAGTAGTAATTGTAAATTTGAGCATACCAAAAACACATTTTGCAAATTGCATTTACACATATCACATTTACATAAATTTGTGTATGCAACAATACAACGAACCTAAAATGTATATCATGTATTATATTTTCTCCCAGATCTCATTTCGTCTCCTGGTCACATGTCACATTTTCCTAACAATTTATTTACCACACCCCTGTGTGACAATACATAGAGATAGTGTACATGTAGAGAAGAGGGGAGAATGATCATTGTGAAAAAAAATTGTGTCAATGTGATATGTGATTTGTGGCAATGGTTGAGAATAGAGCCTCTTGTCGACCAAGATTTGTGAAATTGGAGCAGATCAAGAACAGAAAATGCAAATTGCATTTGCACATTTTGCATTTACATGTATTTGTGTAAATTCAGTGTCAATGTAACCAAAAACAAAAATTGTAAATTGCATTTCTCTATATTTTTTCCCTCGCTCCAAACAGGTATGAAGTATTTTATTTTCATTTTGTCCCCATCACTTGTAGCCCCACGCACTTCCGCTTCAACATGTGCTTCACAACCAAGACAATGATGTGTATGATTACCCTTCACCTCAATGAAATCAAGGACAAGAAGTTGTTTATCCATTCTTGCTACTAAAAGCACTTCTACAAGAAGCTCTCCCAATACAAACGTAGTCATCATTACCGATATGTTCCAAGATTTGTTCTCTTCTCTCCCAAAGAAAGTCCATGGTGACAAGTTTACCAAACACACAATGACCAGGTATTAGTCCCTATGACTGGGTTAGGCTTTAAAACCTTTCCTGATATTCTTCCAGGGTTCAAGGTGTATTAAAATAAAATCTCACCTTTTTTATGGATGGCTTAATCTTTGAGTTGCTAGATGAAAAACTAGTTGTACTGGTTGTCCATGATTGATCACCGCCCCTGATGGTCTGGGTCTAGTTTCGACATGGGCAAGGACCCGTGGTTCCACTATGATCCTCCAGCTGATTTTTGGAATGAGACAGTCATGTATTTCTGATTACTTGACTTTCTGCCCTCACATTTTCATCCACATGCTGTAGGGACAGGCAGATGAAAAAATAATTTGGCCAACTCCTGAAAAGATTGCAGAGTATCAGCAAGCGATGCACCATCGTTATCCATTTTTTGCTGATGTTTGGTGCACTATGGATGGTTTTAAGTTGATGGTTGAATGTTCCGATGACGAGGATGAACAGAAAAGGTTCTATAATGGATGGAGATGTGACCACTACATTGGTGCGGTGCTTGTGTTCTGCCCGGTTGGTACCATTCCCATCTTGTTATAATGTACCAGGCACCATCCATGATAGTTGAATTGCAACCAGTGGGAAAATATGTGACAAGCTAAAGGAAATATGCATCAAATCAGAGAAATTGCAAGACTGGGAAGAAGCATGGGTGTGTTGATTGTCTTAGAGTACAGACATGGGCAACTCTGCCTCCTGCACTTTTACCTTCACTTGTGCCACATTTGCCGCCACCAACACTGGCTGTGGTATTACTGTCCTCAGCATCTTCAGTAGGTTCTGCTTCAGAACCATTGTTTGTGGTGACAGTAACATGGATGTCTTCTGTGAGAGAAAGAGCAGGCACAACAATCTCATCCCCTTGCCACCCTCTCCCGTATCCTCTCTCTGCTTGCCATCAGAGACATCCATCTCCTCTTTGATACACCCTCAGATTCACTTGGCATTATGCACCTAAACTGGGCAATTGGGGTTGCCAGTAGGCTTCTTGTGCAGTCATTGGGACCGATGCGGAGAATCTCTTCAATTTTCTCTAAGAGGCAATCAATATCAGGTGAAATAAAAAGGGGGAGATACGAAGTGAGCTCAGCAGTGCAGTACATGTGACACAGACCAGGTTCCTACCTACAACTAAGCATAGACTCCTATACTTAACCAATGGGATTCCACCTTTATTGGTACAAAGGAATTTGGAATCTGGAACCAGCAATCATGGGATTGGTATCCATCCCACTAATGCAAGGATTTGTTCTGATCCCACCAACAATGGTTCTGCCTCAGAACCCTAATCCCAGGAAAACTGGTTCAGTGTTCCATTCCACATGCTTGACCACAATGAATTCAAATAAATTGATGTTTCAATGCTTATCCCACTCACCGACTTGGTTGGACAGTGTGGTCATACCAAAGTCACCAGAACCAAGAAGACTAAGAAGAAGCCTTGGCACTGGGATGAGGTACATCAGAAAGCTTTTGAAGCAGATATCGCTAGGGATGTAGCTCTGGCCTATCCAGATTTCTCACAGGATTTTGAGATCTACACAGATGGCATCACGATAGGAGCCATAATTGCACATAATATCAGGCCACTTGTTTTCTTTAGTAAGAAACTCTCTAAAGCTCAGTAGATATAGTGTGATAGAAATCTAACTCTTTGCCATAGTAGAAATACTGAAGGAGTTCCAAGGCACACTATGAGGGCACAAGATTAATGTCTACACTGACCATAAAAATCTGATGCAAGATGCTCTAGGGTTAACCTCTGACCTTGTCTACCAATGAAGATTACTCCTTGAAGAGTATGGGCCCGAAATTGTGTACATCAAAGGCATCCACAACATGATTAGAATTTGACCCTGTTAAGAGCAACAGAGAAAATTGGGTGACCTTCACCAAAACATGGTGTTACTTCACCATGCTTGCTAGCAAGGAGGATCAACCAGTCAACCACAAAGAAACCATGAACCTTGAGTTTGCAAACTACAGCATGGAAAACTCAACGTATCCACTGACAACTGGAGGAATTGCAGAGTCTCAGAAAAAGGACAATGTTCTGAAGAAGTTAGCTAAAACTGACAACAATACCTGAGCATTGATAGAAAACACCTAAGTTCTTTGCAAGGGTGGCAATTGTGTCATTCCAAAGGAACTTCAGCACAGGGCAGTTGAGTGGTACCACCACTATCTGCAGCATCCGGGAACAACTCGTTTGGAAGAAACTGTCCGAGCTGCAATGTACTGGAAAGGCATGTGTCGCACCATTCGTGCATACGTCCAAAATGTCAGGTAAATAAGCAATGCAAGCATAAGTATGGTTAACTACCAACTAAGCTTGTAGTTACATACCCTTGGGAGGCCTTATGTGTGGACCTTATAGGACCCTATACGCCAAAAGGAAGAGACAGGACAATATTTGATTTTATATGTCTCACAATGATTGACCCAGCTACAAGCTGGTTTAAAATTATAGAGTTGCCGGCAGAGGAGCTTAAAGAGCACTCTGTCCCATGGGTACAAAGGGGCGTATGGGCAAAAAGACACATGACAAGATGTTAACAGCTCGTGGCCCATACTTTGATAAGTCATCAGCAATGATCAGCTCACTAGTCAACAAGATCAGGTTTTCCAGATAACCACGTTGTCAGTAAATCATTTATTGCAATGGAAGTGAGTTCAAACTTTACTTGAGGACCCTATGTGACACATATGGTATCAAGCGTAAGTTGATCAGCATCAAGAATCCACAAGCACATGCAGTACTAGAGCATGTCCATCAAACAGTGGATCCTAGTGGCGCAGCTGATTTCCTAACAAATGCCGTGTGGGCTGTTTGCTCAACCTACCATACAATATCTCAGTTCCTTTTAACGGTGAACTATTTCACCGTTAGAAAAATGATATTTGCTTTACAATTTTTCATGCCAAGCCTAAATTTCCTGTGAAGGACAAACATTTTTTTTGTCTTTCTACAGGAGTCATGTAGGAATCGACCAGCTAACGGTGAAATAGTTCACTATAAGGATTATGATGGGGAAAGCTAGTAATAGTGAACTATTTCACCGTTAGAAAAAGAACTGGGATATACTTAAAGCCTCACCAGGTGCAGCCAATTTTGGATGCAATATGCTTTTCAACATACCCTTCCTGGCCAACTGGAACAAGATTGGAGACTATAGGCAGTGCCAAACTGATTGCAACATTGCTTGTGAAAACAGACTCAGAGTGGTTTGGGATTTCAAAGTTGGTGATCAAGTGCTGCTTTGGAAAGAAGGTATCCTGCACAAAGTAGAAAGTTTGCTCCACAAAGAACCTAGGACTATATCAGAAGTTCATACAGATGGAACCATGAGGATACAGTGCGGAAACAAGCTGGAACGACTGAATATTAAGGGAGTCACACCTTACTTCACAGTTGATGCAAACAAAGTCTCCCTATATATAAAACTCACACGCTTATTAAACAACTAGTGCTTATCACCATTGTGTGCATAGATGATACTCAGAATTACTCTTTTTTGTCCATTGAAGTGGTTTTTGATTCTTCTAGAATGCTAATGCTCCATTTGTGGGGGCGAGTGACATAGGCCAGGTTCCTACCTACAACTAAGGACTTCAGGGAACTCATTATATTTTTGGATGTCACATGTACCCATGCAAAGGTAAGGTTATTATGGCTTAATACGTACAATATGGAGTGTGTGCACAACATGATGTGTGACTTTTGCCAATGGATCCCACAATGGATATCACACATGGTTGCATTTTTTAACTGAACCATTGTATTATTATTAGATAATGTTATCCCAAATTTCTAAATTATTAAGCCAAAAAGGTTCCTCCACTTGATACATTTGGAAGAACTTTCGGAGGTACTTTCGGAGCTACTTTGTACTGAGTACGATACTCAGTACAAAGTACCTCCAAAAGTACATGTCTATTTAGGAATCAGTAGATTTTCTACAAGAAGGCAAAGTTTGGTACAAAATACCAATCAAAGTACATTTTGGTACTTCGTGAGGAACTTTGTACTTTCAGAGGTAGTGTGTACTGTCAACTGTACGCTCAATGTAAGTACTTGGTACTCACATATGTACGTTTTACCTTTCTTCACAGGTTACTCATTGAGAAGTGGACCAAACAAATAACAAGAGCAATTATGCTTAAATGAGTCCCACAACGCCACTGCACATGCCCCTTTAAGGTATAATGAACCCAGCCCTGCAAAGTGAGTACAATCAGTACATCTAAATCTCTTTACAAAATTATATACTAGAATTGGATTGTTCCTGTTTTTCATGCAAATTTCCGTTAGATTCTAAGTATACACTACTATACTTCTCCAATGGGATTCCACAATAATTGGTCCAAAGGAATTTGAAATCCATAACCAGGCATACCTGGGATTGGTATAAATCCCACTAATGCAAGGATTTGTTTTGATCCCATCAACAATGGTTCTGCCTAAGAACACTAATCCCAGAAAAACTGGTCCAGTGCTCCATTCCACATGCTTTACATTTTATCATAGATGGATGTTCCATCTCTTCTGCTGGGATTGATGATCCCTTTGACATTCAAGGAGCACATCAATTCATTTGTACAAATCACCAGATTAATCCTCTCATATTTGTCAATTCTGAACAAACAACACATCCTAGTTACTTCAATAGCAACATGGATTACATACATAAATTTTAACCGTTTTAGGCTTAGGTCAAGCATATGTCATCTAAGTAAGAAGGACATGCCCAATGTCAATGACACAGGGTCAGTTGTTTGCCTCAGTCACTTATGTTGCCCATGTCAAGCATAGCAATTTTATTTAAGTGTTTTTGTCAGAACACCCACACACCGATAGAACACCCCACAAGGCCATCAAAAATTGGGGCGCTAATGGGGAGGGACCAAGTTTATATAGCCAATCACAAATAATTCTTGATCAGCAGTGCTTTCAGTCAGCAAATTTTTAAACAAGATTGTGAAATTGCAATAACTGGCAGCACAAACCTCACAAACAGCGTCCCTAGCTCCATAGTTAAATATCTTGATTACTGATAACTATTGAATGTAAAATTCTATTTTTGAGTACTTCTACAAATGAGTGCAATCTCCATTTTTGCTTGAAAACTCATACATCATGTGTGCAGAGTGTCTAGATTTGAATTCCCAATGAGATTCTTTTCTGTTCAAAAGATATTGTAACATAGATAGTAAATATTGACAGTATCATTATTGTCACGAAAGAGAGAAATAATTACGAAAGATTCACAATCATTGAATTAGTGCTCAATGTTATCATTTCCCTTTAAAGATCTCAATTTTTGCATAATAATGTAAGCGTTAAATGCCAGTTGATTATCAAATGGTTTATGGCAATAAGGAGTCTGTTTCTGGGTTGTTTAAGCCATTCCCACTGGATGCTTTTCAGTAGTGTCTGAAAACAGGTATTGATCTCTAATGGGATAACTCCTACAAAATGGTCAATTTTCACTGGTCCTCAACATTGAACTTGACACTTGGTAAGAATGACGACCAAACAGTATCAGTCCATGCTGTAACCAAATCAAAATTATGCTGGGCCACACGGCATTATAATCACAACGTTTACTGTTTACAATGACAGCAATATCAAAATGACTTTTAGAAATATTGATTCATCATTGCTAATCGAATGATTATTTCACCTCAACTGACTTTTCTCATCATCCAAGGAAAAGAACATGTTCACTTAAATGAAGCAAAATGGGCCACAAAGTGAAGCTGACATGAATGATAAGATTAAGCATTTTGATAGATAGAAATATTTGAGCATTTATCTTCTTTTCAATGACATCATTTTTATGAAAGGCAGCTAAAGCATTTTGGCATCCAAATGTCACCCTGGAAAAGACATACCCTGGAAGTGTCGTCAAAATGACCTTATGTGTGCAGATTTGGAAGTCCTATGGACAGACACTAAGAGGACACTAAGACTCCAAGCACCCTTGCAGTGTTTGCACTTGATATTTCATACATCAGTTGTACGTTGTACCAATGTTTCCTTTTTGATTGCATTTGGAAGCACTTTAACAATAATTTTTGCTTTATCCCATATCATTTCCCAGATATCCCAATTTTGGTGTCTTGTGCCTTTATTTGAAGATATATGGAGATCAAACAATATCCCTGACATTCCTGGACATGTCCAGAGTGATATTTTTATAAATTTTGGATTTTAGATTTTAGATACAGACACAGAGGAAAAGTGAAAAAAATTCCCAGGTCATTTCCATTGTACATGATGCAAAGTACATGCCATCAAAGCTGGTGGTCCTGTGGACTCTGGGGTCTGTCATTTAGTCTTGCCTACCTGTTGTTTGCATCACCATGATGGAATTGGAAGGACCTCAAAGTCCTCAAGTGGATATTGAGGAATCAATTCTTTATTCCAGAACTTGTGCATACAACATTACCATTATATACGATCAGGATTTTGAAGCGGGTGATGAAAATGATCTCATGGCAGAAAACATTTCGTACCCTGTACTTCTTCCAGTGGTAGTCTCAAAGAGGGCTGAGCATGGCATCATGGGATTATCAGCTGTGGTATGTCCAGCCTGAGAAATAGAAGCAATCATATTCCAACTGAGTGGTATGTTGTATGATGCCAGTTCTTCCTATTGTATTTTTAATAGACCATCCCTGTCAACACAGATTGTTGCACACAAAATTCAAAAGATAAGTGTCATATCTTGAAAAAGACTCTTAAATGAAAAAGGCTCTTAAATGAAAAATACTATGGTATAATTAACAAGTATCTACAATAAAAAACCTTGATCACTGTCCTGGAGCGAGGAGGTGTATGACCTAAGGCCAGTTGCAGTCCTGGGGTCTATATTTTTATCCAATATAGACCCCCGCATGGCGAAAAATTGGGTGCAGCCACGGGGTCTATCCGGTCCGGGGTCTAAAAAAATATCGACCCCCACGATTTTTGATCTGCTCGGGGTCTATATCAACCCGATATAGATCCAGGGTCTATTTTTACTTTTTCAAAGGTTGGCCGGGGTCTATATTTTGAGTACTAGTTCCTACATGGTGATTCCACGAATAGCTCCACCAGCCCTTCTCCAATTAAGACTGGGGCTATAAAAACCCGGACCCCTAGAAATGGCGATAAGAAAAACGGACGAAAAATGGCCGTTGGCGAGCCAACATGCAATTTTTAAGATGTAGACATCAAGCAAACTGTTGTCTTGTCTCTAAATACGCTGTACCATTCTTAGTTTTATGTTTCGTCCGTTGAAAAGACAACCATACTTTCTCTCGCGTCGCCAATTATTCTCAAAGTCTTTTTTTGTATTGTACTTCAATTGTTGTACCATAAGTAGCCCGAAAAAACAACAATATCAAGTTAACACACCTCGTTTGTGTGTGACGGTACACCTACTGTACTGTATGTATCGTATTGTTGTGTTGCGGGAGGCTTATCTCAAATATCGTCAGTCTGTTCAAATATCTTAGAGACATAAAGCTAGGTGTAAGGGTTTTGTTGCCCCAGTCTTCATTTCGCAGAAAATTTGATCGGCTACCTCAGTTGGTAAATCATGCATCTCAAAAACTGAAGTTCGTGGGTTCGGTTACCAGTCGTGTACGCATCATGTTAATTTATTGAGAAACGGTCTCGTAGAAATAGACCCCGCGATCGAAAGATACAGATCCTAGGGCTGCGTGGACATCACGAGGGTCTATCAAGATTTTTTCAAAATCTTAGTTGTGTTGGAAACTGAGCCACTTTTCTCCTTCTCCTTCTCCTTCTCCTTCTCCTTCTTCTCCTTCTTCAGTGAGACAGTTTTTCACTTTTTGCCAAAACAGGTACTCACTAACAAGTTGATAGAAACTTACCTGTAAATAATTCATTTTTCGATTCGACTTACATGGGTAGTTGTGATGTTTTAATTTATGTCTACTTTCAACATTATGTCTTTGTGAATAGCTTAAAGGACAACGTGTCAATTTTTTACAAGAATGGTTATGCTAACTTGAAGAGACTATTAACTTAAAGGGAACATAAAAGTGTCATCATTTTATTACAAGAATGGTTCTGTTAACTTGAAGAGACTATATATGTGACTATAAGAAAATAAATTATATTATGTGCCTATTATATTTTACCATAATGAAATACGGATGAAATTTTTGACTGTGACATTTTTTTAGCTCATGAAACCCACGATACTAATTTTATTATACAGATATTATTTTTGAACCTGAAATTTTTCTAGCTCATGAAACCCACGATAATACTTTTTTACGACTAAGGAAGTAACCCATTATAATAATATTTTTATGAGCCACAATAATTTTACAATAATGAAAATAAATAATATTTATTAGCCTAAAAGTGGTTCCAAATTCTCTAATCATTGTTTTACCATAATGAAAATACGGACATACATAATATTTATGATTATTTCACCATAATGAAAATACGGTTCTTATTTTAAGAATTGAGCGCTATATTGTTTTACAATAATTTTAGCAAAATGCAAATACGGACATAATGAAAATACTGATATTATTTTTGAGTGTTAATTTTTTTATGATAATTTTAGCATAATGAAAATACGGATATTATTTTTGAGCGTTAAATTTTTTTAGCTTGTGAAACCCACGATAATATTGTGTTTAAAATTACTTTTCCATAATGAAAATACGGATATTCTTTTGGAGCGTTAAATTTACCATAATGAAAAATATAGACGTACATAATATTTACGATTATTTCACCATAATGAAAATATGGTTCTTATTTTAAGAATTGAGAGTCAAATTGTTTTGTGATAATTTAAGCATAATGCAAATACGGACATAATGAAAATACGGATATTATTTTTGAGCCTTAAATTTTTTACGATAATTTTAGCATAATGAAAATACGGATATTATTTTTGAGCGTTAATTTTTTAAGCTTATGAATCCCATGATAATATTGTTTTTAAGATTATTTTACCATAATGAATATACGGATATTATTTTGGAGCGTTAAATTTACCATAATGAAAATAAGGATATTATTTTTGAGCATTAAATTGTTTGACGATAATTTAGCATGATGAAAATACACAAATTATTTTTGAGTGCTAAATTTTTTTAGCTCATGAAACCGTTTTACCATAATGAAAGTACGGATATTATTTTGGAGCTTTAAATTTACCATAATGAAAATACGGATATTATTTTTGAGCGTTCAATTGTTTTACGATAATTGTAGCATGATGAAAATATGGATATTATTTTTGAGCGTTAAATTTGTTTTGGTTATGAAACCCAAGATAATATTGTGTAAAAGATTATTTTACCATAATGAAAATACAGATATTATTTTTGCCCATAGCCTATAAATGGTTCCAAATTCTCTGATTATTGTTTTACCATAATGAAAATATGGATGTACATATTATTAACAATTATTTCACCATAATGAAAATACGGTTCTTATTTTAAGAATTGATCGTAAAATTGTTTTATAATAATTTTAGCAAAATGCAAATACGGACATCATGAATATACAGATATTATTTTTGAGCGTTAAACTTTTTTACTATAATTTTAGCATAATGAAAATACGGAAATTATTTTTGAGCGTTAATTTCTTTTAGCTTATGAAACCCCCGATAATATTGTGTTTAAGATTATTTTTCCATAATGAAAATACGGATATTCTTTTGGAGCGTTATATTTACCATAATGAAAAATACAGATGTACATAATATTTACAATTATTTCACCATAATGAAAATATGGTTATTATTTTAAGAATTGAGAGTCAAATTGTTTTGTGATAATTTTAGCATAATGCAAATACGGACATAATGAAAATACGGATATTCTTTTTGAGCGTTATTTTTTTACGATAATTTTAGCATAATGAAAATACGGATATTATTTTTGAGCGTTAAATTTTTTTACGATAATTTTAGCATAATGAAAATACGGATATTATTTTTGAGCGTTAATTTTTTTAGCTTATGAATCCCATGATAATATTGTTTTTAAGATTATTTTACCATAATGAAAATACGGATATTATTTTTGAGCGTTAAATTTACCATAATGAAAATACGGATATTATTTTTGAGCGTTAAATCGTTTTACGATAACTTTAGCATGATGAAAATACGGATATGATTTTCGAACGTTAAATTTGTTTTGGTTATGAAACCCACGATATTGTGTAAAAGATTATTTTACTATACAAACGCTCTATCAAGATTTTTCAAAATCTTAGTTGTGTTGGAAACTGAGCCCCTTTTCTCCTTCTTCTCCTTCTCCTTCTCCTTCTCCTCCTCCTCCTCCTCCTCCTCCTCCTCCTCCTCCTCCTCCTCCTCCTCCCCCTCCCCCTCCCCCTCCTCCTCCTTCTTCTTCTTCTTCTTTTTTTTTCTTCTTCTCCTTCTTCTTCTTCTTCTTCTTCTTCTTCTTCTTCTTCTTCTTCTTCTTCTTCTTCTTCTTCTTCTCTTCTCTTTCTTCAGTTAGACAGTTTTATCACTTTTTGCCAAAACGGGTACTGACCAACAAGTTGATCAGAACCTACCTGTAAATAATCATTTTTAGGTTCAACTTACATGGGTAGTCATAGTGTCTTAATATCTGCCTACCTTTAAAATTATATCTTTGTGAACAGCTTGAAAGAACAACGTTATAACATATAACATCTTTTACAAGTATGCTTCTGTCAACTTGAAGGGATCATTAAAGTGTCACAAAAATTACACGAATGGTTCTGTGAACTTAAAGGGAATGTTATACTGTCACAAATGATTGTCTAACAAGGATCTTTACCAAGCTATATGTTCTACTTTTAAAATGGGCGCGAGCACGGGCGAGGCGCTCGTGAAGCGCATGATGAGCTGGCGCCCATTTGCAACTGCGATTTAATTAATAATAATTAAGCGCAGACAAGCCACGTTATTTTCAAAGTACGTCTTCCTCTGTCTCTACGAATCGCATTCTCTCTAGCTTGCTACAAAAAATCTTGCAATGGCTGCTGGTTATCGTAACCCATCTGAAATATAGACCCCGAAAAATAGACCCCAGGGCTGCCAATGGCCTAACCTGGCTGAAACTGGACATTACATCATCACACAGAATTGCAACAGATTGCAACACAACACGCCTTATCATGAGCTGCCTGTCGTTAGGAGGGGTGACATCCTAACAAAATTTACTAACTAAGACCCAGGTACCAAAATTGACCGCCAATCTAACTGTCTAAAGTAGCTAAGTACTCTGGCCAGAAAAATTGCCCTCCACAAATTTTCCGCTGAGTAGTTGGGTACCGAAACAACCGGTCAAAAAGATAGAAATATTTTGGTGGGAACTTTCCCTCTGTCAAACTTCGCGTAGCCAAAATTATTTCCCCAAAAAGAATCGCCCAAAATTAATTCTCCGTAAAGAATCGCTAATCTAGAAAAGAATACTCGTACTTTGACCAAATGCCAGAATGACTTCCTTACAGTATACAGGTACCGAAAATTTGGTCACAACTAGGGCTACTTAGGGAGAAAGTTGCCCAACCAACCGCCAAAAAAATCTTCTACAGTACTTGGGTACCGAAGTCTTGGTCAAAGAGATGTCATCCCTCCTCTGTAGTTGGAACACTAATTGTTGACATTACATTTATGTCATTAAATTATTGAAGAGATTGCAAAGCAAGACCATAATAGGGAAGGACAAGACAAACAATCAACATGATATTTTGTGCCGAAACACATTCACCTGAATTCTGGTATTCTTCTTCTTCGCCAACAGCATCGGTGTGCACTTTGCTTGCAGAAAACTCGAAGAGATCGTCGTTTTTGAGATTCTCTTTGTTAAGATCATTTGAATTCAGTGGTGTCGATGACTTCTTTATCGGCGTTGAACCTTCAGAGACAAGGTCTTCATTTTCCAAACAACTTGCGTTCACGTACTCATCACACGTTAGCACTGGTGTGCCCAACATCTCTATGCTAAAGCGGTTGGAACTGCAAACTGCAACAGACAAGGTATCGTCCACTCCAAGAATAGAGCGCGACATTTCTGGTTTGAATTCAGAGTATGTGCGAACAACATCATTGAAGTCTTCCCCAGTCAGCTCGCCATAAAAAGAACACGAATTGACAATTGGCTTCTCTCCAATGTTTAGGTTCGTCCAAATCTGGGTTAAAGATGTTCGGTTGTCGAACGTCATTCGGCTTGGGCTCATCAAGTCCAATTGCCTCAATTGAGTAATCATGAGAGGGGTCATAAGACTTCGACCCTTTGCCTGACTTGCCTGCCCTCCTTTCAATGGATTCTACCAAACGCATATCTTGTCTGGACTGCATTTTCCTGTTTATCTTTCTCGGGCGTCTCCCCGACCCACATTTATTCACATTGCAACCTAAGCTGGTACAATATGATCCAAGTTTGCCGTTGATAGCGAATTGTGAACAGCACATAACCTCGTCTGTGTTACTACAAACGCCGAGAGTTCTTCTGCTGTCTGATTGCAAGGACTTAGTACGGAGCGCGCGACGAACATTGTTCTTTTTGATGAACATCAACGTATACTTCAACGCTGTGGATTCAATAGACTGATCATCACTTAGTAGCTTATCGCGGGCCGAATCCACAGTGAAAACACATGCAGGTTCAAATGTGTCAGAACTGCCGATATTGTCGCTCAAGAAAGTCAACAAGGCTTTTTCCAGTTGAATGATATTTTTGCAAGAAGTTGCAACTGGATTTTGCGAAAGAGTCAAATGAATCGTGCCTTCGATCAGGGTCTCTCCACTGTCAACAAATGGTTTATTCTTAACCATCCTGTCACATCTCTCTGAGGTAGTTGTTCGCCAGATGCAGGTGCGATAGGGATCAGCATCATCATTGCAAATGCTGGCAGACACGGAGTCATCATCGAAGTGTAGGGTTTCGGACGTATCATTCTTTGAGGAAAGACAGACAATATCCGGTCCGTCAGAGATAGCTGGGCCAGGGTAAGGGTTGACCCTTTCCGGTACAGGACTGTCCGTTAGTTGTAACTTTCCAAATGTCGGTGAGGTAACAGTAACAGCTGGTGATGGACCTGTTGTGCTGATCTTGGATTCAGATGGTGACTTCGACGGCGATTCACTTATTTGCAACCGCAAACCGGTGGGGCTTGGCTGAAACGATGGCGATGTACTATCTGTAGGGCTAGAGGATCGCGTGTATTGTTTAGTTGGTGCACTGGTTGAAGAAGGAAACAATGGCGCAAGCGGAGTTGAAACAATGGGTTCCTATCGGATGAGTACCCAATTGTATCGTTAGAAGCATGAACAGAAAGTTGACTGTGCCTGAAAAAACAACTAAGCATTTGAAAAGACTCACTGTTGTTGGAAGAAAAGAAGGCTTGCGGCTTGGTTGAACAGATGGGAAAGCGCTCTTGGATGGACTAGTTGATGGCTTGTGTAATTGAGTCGGTGCATTTGATTCTGAAGGCGACAGAGTTTTCGTCATAGTAGACTCCTTTGAAATGGAACCGCAAGCGTACAAGGTTTCACTTCCGTTATAATGCAATTCAATCATTAGTTTTATAAACATGTTTGATAAAAAGAATCTCACGATTGACAGCGAATGAGAAGGAACGGGTGTGAATAGTAATGGCTGCACGTTGCTTGGTTGAGGGGACAACGAAGAACTACTAGAAGGAAATGGCGATAGTTTATACAAAGGAGTCTGCGGGGAAGGCACATCAGTGACGCAAGTGGTGTCTTTGTTACAGGCAGAAAAATAGAATTGAAATAAAAACAAGAGAATCGCATGGACGCTTACTGCTGAGGGCATTTTAGATGATTCTGATCCAGGGGGTGATGAATTTGGGCTGACGTCTTGTTTGACATTTGACGAATTCGGGGACTGCACACATTTCCATGAAAGCCACACTTAGAAACTTAATGACAAGCGCACTAAACTGAAGCCGACACGTGTACCATTACTCACTGCTGTTGGGGCAATCGAGCGTTGAGGAGAGGGTGCATCGCTGTCCTGATTTGGCTTAGACATCTGAAGGCGACAGAAATGAAGGAAATATTAAGAGAAACGATAAAGGAACCCATCAGCTGGATGAATAAACAAATGACGTTGGTTGCAAGTGCTCCAACCCAAAGTGAGTTCATGGAGCATAATTCAAATTTACCTCGGACGGTGCGAGTGTTGGCGCTAGGCTTGGTGTCTTACCAAATCGAGAAACATTTATTGCATGATATAGGTGAATGTTTCATTTAGCATTTTCTTTGGTAAACTTAGTGCAATTCTTACCAAAGTGGGCACAAGCGAGGGTGTGATAGTTGGCATAGATGAAGTTGTGTTGGTATTCAACGAAGACGGGTCGACGGTTGGGTTCTGTAACAGGTTGAGTTAAGGTATTTAGTTGCACACGATTGTCGCCTCATAAGCGCAGTTCCCTTAATATGAACAAATACTCACGAGCGTGGGTACAATGGATGGAGTTATGGTTGGCCCCAAATATGGAGCGAGTGTAGGATCTTCGGCAAGCGGCTGCGTTGGAATGTCACTTTCGCTGTCAAATAATCCAATTACATGGTGAAAGAAACACGATAGAAAATACTTCCCAACACGATCATATGCAGTGTATGACGTGATACTTATTCAAGCGTTTGGAACTCACATGACAGACGGGGATATTGTAGGGCCCAGTGAAGGCGACTGAGTTGGAATCCCAGTCTCGCTTACAAACGGTGATGCGTCAAAGTGAAGAGTTACGATTGATACAAGTAAGGATAAAAAAGGTTCGACAAACCAAAGAAATGAATGATGTGATGCTTTTGAGGAGGTTGGGCTTACACAAATGATGGATTGATGGTTGGAACAATTGTTGGTGTCTGGGTGGGCATGTCACTCTCACTGAAAGTATACGGCACAACAAGATTGTGAGATTTTGTACTAAAAGTAGACGTGCATTGTCTATAAATATGATATTGTGGATAGAACTTACAAAGATGGATTGGTTGTGGGTGAGATGGTAGATGGAGCTATAGTGGGCAACAACGACGGGAAGATGGTAGGGCCCTGTGATTGTTTTCAAAAAAATGAGTCCATCGATGCCATTTCAAAATGCACACCAAATCGTTCTCCGAGGAACACGAGACTCACCAGTGTCGGTATCCCGGATGGTGAAACCGTCGGAAGAAGTGAGGGCGAGTAAGTTGGGTTCTAACACGATTTCAAACGGCAACGCGTTGGGTGGGTAAGACTGAAAAATCATGAAGTCTTCGTACGGAACCTTACCAATGTTGGACTCTACGCGAGTTAAGAATAGAAATAATATCGAAAGATAGTAACGCATAAGAAAAGGTAAGCACGGATATGTTCGTGAAGTACATCACACAATACTAGACCGGACTCACTTCCGTTGGCAAACGATTCGGATTTTTTGTTGGTCGTCTTGTTGGTTGGCTTGTGGGTCTACGAGTAGGATTTTGGGTCGGCTTGTTGCTCGGGTTTTCACTTGGCTGGGTACTTGGGCTCTCACTTGGCTGGGCGCTTGGGCTCTCACTTGGCTGGGCGCTTGGGCTCTCACTTGGCTGGGCGCTTGGGCTCTCACTTGGCTGGGCGCTTGGGCTCTCACTTGGCTGGGCGCTTGGGCCCTCACTTGGCTGGGCGCTTGGGCTCTCACTTGGCTGGCGCTTGGCTGGGCGCTTGGGCCCTCACTTGGCTGGGCGCTTGGGCTCTCACTTGGCTGGGCGCTTGGGCCCTCACTTGGCTGGGCGCTTGGACGCTCACTTGGCTGGGCGCTTGGGCCTCACTTGGCTGGGCGCTTGGGCTCTCGCTCGTTGGTTTCTTGCCGGTTGGAGAACTACTGCGCGAAGGAGAACCTGACCGACTGGGGGAACTGCTGACCGAAGGTGAGTTTGACCGTGATGGTGAGTTTGACCGTGAAGGCGAGCCACTAATCGAAGGAGAGCTTGACTGGCTAGGATAATCGCTGATCGAAGGTGACATTGACTGTGAAGGATAATCGCTGATCGAAGGAGAGCTAGATCGTGTAGGAGAGCTACTGATAGAAGGAGAGATTGAAGGACTGGGATAACTTGACCTTGTGGGAGAGATTGAGCGACTGGGAGAAACTGAGGGAGAGCGAGATTGACTCGGTGAACTACTGAGGGAAGGAGAACTCGAGACAGAGGGCTTGGTCGAGGGGTTCTTTGTGGAAGTTGTTGGAGCATTCGACGGCTTGTTGGTTGGTCCCTGATCAGAAAACAGATATCATTTAACGATTGTTGATAGTATAGAATAAATGAAGGTAGATGATCGCAATATTGCTTACTCGCGTTGGCTTTTTCGTCGGTACAGAAATTGTTGTTCGTGATGGTATTTTTCGTTGGTGAATTTTATGATGCATAAGAAAAACATGTTAAATTTAATGAACGTAGTTCATGACACAGAGAGCAATCACATGACTACAACACTTACTGGATTAGGAGTTTTAGTCGGTTGATTCGTCGGACTACTCGTCTGAAAGGCGATGCATTCAGCTTAGAATTGGCACGAAAGGTAAGAAGACAAACCTTGAGTGATAAAAATCCTAACTTACCGGACTACGAGTTGGTATCGCTGTTGTTGGCGGAGTTGTCGTTGGCGAACTCGTTAATGGGGCCGAAGTCTGCACAGCACAAGCATTGAGTACATGTGGATGAACGCAGAGGGCACAGGCAAAAAAACGGGAAAGTATTGTTAGATTCATTGACTCAAACGAGGTGTGAATCGCCCGTCTGTCATGTAGTAGCTCACCGCCGCTGCCGTTGGAATCATCACGAAGGCCGCCAAAATGACAAGCATAAAAGTTTGTTTCGTTGCGTTCATCATTCGATCAACCCACGCTGGTGATTTGACGCTGTTCCCCTGCAGCCTTTCTTATTCTTTTAATTGCTGCGGCGTCCCTCTGTATCTGGCCTGCGGATGAGTAGTACAATTGGTCTGTTAATGTTTCTGAGGTTTTGGTCGGTGACACGAGAACGCTACCGCCCTCTAAAAATGGGAATGAGTCCAGAAGTGGGAACGAAACAAAGAACGATTTTTCGTTCACGTATCTATCCACATCGTGCTATTAGGTTCATAGCGCTTTCGAATCTCGGGGTATTACGATAGTCCCAGGTATTGTAGTGATCTGGTTGTGATACACAAGTAGGGGTGCTGACACGAGGGAATCGGTAAATATAACAAGAAATTATACATAGGAATTCGTATAATCGCCAACAAACGTTTTCCTTCTATGGGCGATGTGGGGAGAACGACGAAATGAATGGTTGAGAAGGCGACAAATCGAAAAAATCCCTTTAAGGGACTTCAAAAATGACTGCATTCAGAAGTGAACAGATGAGAACACGACGGAGTTTAAAAAGGAACTAGTTTTTGGATTAAATTGAACACTAAAAGTACGTAATCTACGCAACTTTATATTTTCATTTTGTGGTATACTTCAACATCATGAACTAGGTTAGGTACCACTAGTGGCGCTCTATAGAGAGGAGGCTTATCTGCATCAATGCAATATAAAATTCCTTTCAATATAACAATTATTGTGGCCCGAATCAACCGATGTTGTACAGTGAAAAACTCAGAAAACAGATGAAACCAGTCTCCTCGGCAATACGATACAATATGGTACCATACAATCCCGGGTAGATGGAGGCCATTGATAGGACATCTTACGGCCTCCGATGGGGTCTTGTTCAAGAGTAATGAAGAATACGAGATGCAAAAAAATCTCGCCTTGTTCGTATTATTATTTTATACCGTGACCTTAAAGTGAAAATGACCGATCAATTACGGTAAGAAAGATGCAGATCAACAAGTTGAAACTGCAAGTCGCACGGACTGAATACTTCGACAAAAGCAAATGTGCACAGTAGATACCGTATTCTCGCCATGAATATTGCACAATGCAATTGATTGAAGTCTACGCGGAACAGAAGCATTAAAGCATGTGCATTGATCACTCCGCATTCCTTCATCAATACTCACGGGTAATTCATATCGCGCCTTCATTTCCCTAAACTACAGATCCGACCTTTGCATTCTCATCCATGAAAAAGTCCACAATACTATCAGCATAAAAATCCGGGGTAATAGTATTCTTCTCGCTCAACAACTTCTCCTCCGACGTAACCCCACTCAAAACCAACAAACTCTTGAGTCCATTATCATTCCCAAACAAGATGTCCGTATCCAATCGATCACCCACCATACAAATTCGATCTCTATCCAAATTCAACTTATCACATAAATAATCAATCATAAGCGGACCTGGCTTCCCCACGACGGTAGGTTCCTTCCCCGTACACCCCTTAATCGCACCAACCATACTCCCATTCCCCGCCCATTCCTGCGCATCCGTCAAATGCGTCACGGCATCCAAATTTGTAGCAATAAATTCACATCCCGGGTTCTCATTAATACACAATTGCGCGTATTGAATCTTGTAATAGTTAATATGTCGATCGAATCCAACCACCACGGCTCCCACGTCTGGATCATGCGAAACGGCACACCCCGGTCCCATATCGGGTTGTTTCCCCGCATCTTGCGGTCCACCAAAGTGAGGCACGCCGATCATATCCAATTCCTCCTGAATGCCCACTTCTCCCACGACGTAGACCTTTTTGCCGGTGTCTTTGAATTTGGTCTGTTCGAAGTAGGCCGCGGCGGCGAAGGAGGAGGAGAAGATTTCTTCAGCGGGGACGTCGAGGCCGAGGGAGTCGAATTTCTGTTTGTAGCCCTTTCGTGATTTGGTGGAGTTGTTGGTGACGAAGAACATTTTTTTGCCAAGTGAGCGTAGTTTGGCGAGGGTTTCGGGGATGCCTTCAATCACCGAGTCTCCCTATTGGATGACGTCGAATGTGTTGTTAAGTGTGTAGTTTCAAACGTATCGATATCAAACAGCCATGACTCTTTATCACATGTGAAACTAGGTCACAGTGCCTTAAAATGGACACATTTTGTAACTCACCCTCCAAATAACACCATCGCAGTCAAAAATGAACACGTCCACATTCGGCAACAAATACTTGGCGGGTTCCGAAAGCTTCTTAACATTAGCATGGAGCGCAGTCGTCGATGAAATGGAGGCAGCGGACAAGACAGGCATTGCGGCACATCCTCGTTGCCGGAGGATGCCGACGGAGGAGAAGGCCGAGGTGCGAGTTGCCGATGCTAGGGTTAGCACGGCGGCGAGAGCAGATCTGGTGAAGGGCATTGTTCGTAGCGATTAGAATATATGGAAATGGCGGCGTCGTTAAGCCGTTCATCAGAGGAGCCCCCCAAAGGAGGACGTACACAACTCTCTTGCAGACCTTTCAATGCATACGTCATCCACCGGTCCAACATACTGCCGCTGATGTCGTAAAAGGTCACAAACTATTATACACCATATGGTATCTACCGTACAAAACATTGTGTTCTTACGAAGTGTAACCCCCAAACCAAAAAAAGTTTAAAGTGTAACCCCCAAACCAAAAACCCCCATTTTGGCCAAGCTAATATAAAAAGTGTAACCCCTTATGCAGGAACCTGCTGAGCTTCCAGCTGGAACTTCTAGCTGCCGTATACATGCTACATGTATCTATGGGAAAGCCCCTTCTATTGGTAAATATTGCAATGTCGATTGATAGATGAAATTGGAACATCAAATCAACAAATTATATAAATGTTGGACCCCATATCGAAAATCGCCCATTATAGATAATGGACGACCCAGCATCGATATTGGGACGCGCGGTCCCAGTATGGATGGCGGGGCCCGTAAAAATCGGACACTTTCAATATGGGGATAGCGATCTTGTGACCTTTATGGATGGGTAGGGTGTGTTCTTTTTATTTTATTGGCGACACAACACAACTCATCCAACACACTTCTGGCACAGGCACTTTCGAAATTTCGAAATTTTTGTATCTTTGGTCCTCCATCTATTCTTCAGGTTGACAATGGTAGAGAATTCAGTCACGCAGCATCAAAGTCACGACGTGTGCCGATAGACGCGAGTATTGCCTGTCATGTTACGTTTATTATTTGGACCAAGTTTTGGTATTGCCTGTCATTTCGTTTTTTTTCCCTATTTTTTCTAACGGTCATTTTTTTGTTTTTTGACAGTTCTGCAATGCAGTTATTACTGAGATCAAAACACTCTGGCCTGGAACAGTCATAGTTGGTACTATTGTACAAGTGCCCTTGGCTGATGTCGACACCACCAAGGCAGACGGGAAGAATCTCACATAAATTATTGTTGATAAAGTCCATCAGAAGGAAGTGGTCCTACAATGTATAGGCTCGCATCAAAGTTAGGTGTACTTTCAAGATTATATCATCCCTCTTATATTACCACTGTTGCTGCTGATCCAAAGATCTTGGGCCTTGAGAGTGTTCTTGACGAATGGACAGGCTTACCAAGAATGACTGAGTGTGAGGCAGCCAGAGCAGTTTCACTTGTTGGGGGACAAGGAAAACATATAGGGTGCAAATGCAAACAAAGTACCTGCCGTACTAAGAGATGTTCATGTTTTCTTAATGGTATGAAGTGCTCCTCGAGTTGTCACGGAGTTACAGGGAATAAATTGTGTGCTAATCATTAGGGATGTGTTCTGTTACATTCTAAAAATTAGAGGTATGTTATTTGTCTATGGTGAGATCTTTATCAAGTAAAAATACGCCATCAATACTGGGCATCCCGTATTGATGGAGTGTCAAAATAATTGCCAACCGAAGTAAGGGAGGTTCTAAAGTGCTGCAATTATCAATATGGGGACGTTATCAAAATGGGCGATGCTGCAAAAATCCCAGTATAGATACTGGGCGTCCAGAATCAGAATTGGCATCCCGATATTGAAAGAAGGGGCAGTGTACAGGCCCCGCCATCCATACTGGGACCTCGCGTCCCAGTATCCATACTGGGTCGTCCATTATCTATAATGGGTGATTGACAATATGGTTTAAAATACTACGCCCATATCAGCAGAGCCAGCAGCAGTGTGTGCAACCGGGTTATATCCACGTGTGCGAGTTCTCTTTTATCGCTAAGACATAGGAGTCTCAAGATAAGTTCGCGCTACCTTTATGCGCGTTATGACAAATTATGAATAAAAGTATACATATTAATTTGACGTTTATAGGTCTAAGTGATTTGTATGCAAAAATATTACCCTGATTATAATCACTAAGTCTAAATTGCACATTTAATGATCTTACTATTGCTTGTGTCATGCAAAAGTCTGTCTAAAAGAAATCTGACTTCATTATTTCTTTTAACAGAGACATTTTGACAGATAATAAGATAACAATAAATTTACTTTCTAGTTGAGAGCCCCCAGAAGGGGTGGCCTAGTTAGCTCTACTAGCGTCAACCTGGTTCAATAATTTTGTCTGCCACTAAGACTGCAACTGAACTAGGTTCAGTTGCTGGGTTGCCAGCATTGGTTGAGAACTGAAACTGGTTCAGTAGTTCTGATGAGAATGTGAGTATATTACCAGGAGTCAGTATCTTTTGTTGTCTGACTGACATCACGTCTGATGTCATCTGACCTTGTTCAGCTTCCAGCTGCCAGCTGCCAGCTGCCAGCACAAAAGACTAATTTGAGCCAGGTTCAGATTTTATGTTTGTTTGTTAGGGAGAGCTAGTCACCAGCTGTGAGGAGACTTTTGCCAAACTGATCTAGGTCCAGTACTTCTGGTGGGGGTCATGTCACCCCTTCTCCCCCTCCCCCAACAATTGTGTACCACAACTTCATTATGCTTGAATCTGTGGATTGGTTAGTATGATCACAAAATCCAACCTGCCATGATAAACTATAAGAATGTTTGCCATCTTATCAGCAATAGTATTCTTCTATGTGTGTACCAATTTAGTAGGGTATTACAAGAAGCTGGTAACATCCCAGGGCCATCCATTTACATGAGTCATTGATGTGGAACAAGATCAGTATCTATATTTTGAGAATCTGCAATGCCTTCACTTAGCCTGATAAAAAGAGCTGAGTGTGAATCCATAAGCAGTGTGATGACACACGTACACTTTCAGGAGTTTCTTTGTGAATGATTTTGCAGTCATGTCCACCAAAAGTGGAAACTGCATGAGACCCCATGCTGGATTGTGAAGTGCAACAAAAAAGATCAAGTAAACATAACCATGTCAAACAGTTTGATAGGAAGTGGGGGGAAGATCATGACAAGGGGTATATTCATGGTTATGATGAATGAACTGAATGCGTTGTGTGCATGTGTGGTGATTTTGCACCCTTTAATATCTCCACATAGATTGTTGATGTTGGTTGACATTCAATCTCACTGTCCTTTATTTACTGTCATGGGTCCCCTCACCCCTTCCACGTCAAAGACCCCCCCCCCCAATATGTGCATAAGTGGCAGTTCAGTGGTGATCCATATAAAGACCCAGTAAAAAACTTGGTATGACATATTGCAATGTGAATATGATTGAATATGGATGTCTCTGTGGGAAGGGGACACCAATTAGGACTGGCAGTGCCAATGTTTTTGGAGTGGCTTGGGGAGGGGGGATGGATAAGGGTTGTGTTATTGAACACAATATGGCACAATACATGCTGTACACCTTAGATCTTCATGGAATCCAAAAATGTAAATCTCCTCTGTCTAACTCAACAGTACTAGCAACTGCTGTAAATTTTTGCAGCAGTTAGCAAAAGATGAAACATTCCTCTCCCTCCTGAAGTGGCATCTTACAGAAAAAAGTATATTTGAATGACAGATGCAAAAGTCATGCATAAAACATAGAAAGCAGAAAGCTTAAAAGCAAAATTATCTTGTTATTAAAATTAGAATGAATAATAATGATCAGTTGGTTTGCTTAACTTGTTGGTATGATGTGGTTTTTTACAATTATATAAAATGTACACATATTTTAATACTACAAAATAGAGGTTTTATATGCTATGTAAATCGGGTACGTTTTTTTGTAATTAGAGTTCGTACATTTGTTATTTAGCGATGTTTTTGCAACCTCACCACGTGACGTTGTTAGGTTGCACGCACAGAATTTGTGCATACCACTCTGCAAACCGGCGTTGCAAAAATACTACGAATAAACTTGAGGTTAATTCGCGTACATAAAGCGGAATCAATATAAAAAATGGAAGTATACGAAAGTCAGTCACTGGCACGAATGATCTATTATGATACACAGTGTAGATATAAAAAATGGCGGGGAATTCCCCCGAGGAATTTACAACATCGGTTGCAAACTTCCGATAATACTTTGCCAAGTGAGTTACTATTGAGACAAAATATTTCCCATTTTTTACTTTGATTTTATGATTTGATATATCCCAATCAACTTCTTATGTACCAACCTTGGCAGATTCATATCTCAACCCCGAGACTGAATATCAAGACACCACTTTCATCCTCCCCACATAAACAGCAATAGAAAGCAATGTCTGCAAGGGAAAGGTGAGATAAAGTTTCTTTCCCATTTTTTGCATCATTGCTCAATTTTCATCAAAAAGTTCCACATTCACAGCAACAGTGATAACCCACTTACAAGGAATATTTTTGTGACAGAGTTTCAGCGATGATTAGGGTTGGGCACATTGCAAAAGGCTATTGATTTGATATATAGAGGCTATGGTGCTCATTTATCTGTTATGAAAATAATTAAGAAGGAGGGTGTCCTACATTGAGGACTGTGGCTACATCGTTTCTTTTATGCTTTAACATTTTGTTTGAGATTGATGCAAAATTAAGTCATTGTGATATCATTTATTCTTGTGGAAAATCAATATGTGAGCTACTTCATAGATGAGGGTACACTGGTGAGATACAAAGCGGTCCTGGTTCAGGGAAGGCATGATCTTGAACCTCTCTGCTTGATGTATCATACCCCAACAGCGAATATGTTCCTTCACAAGCAACAGCAACAGGTCTAAATTGTGAGCAAAACCGTTTGCACTCATAACCCCAAAATTGGTACATTTGTTGTCCAACGATGAGACAAATAAATGAGGGTGGCACTGGGTGGAGGTGGAGTGATAAAATGAATAGATGGTGTGATGAATGTGTGATTATGTGACCTGTATGTAGTAGTAGTATTAAAAATGTCTTGAGGTACACAAGTATAGCATAGTAATAAAAACGTCTTGAGGTACAGAAAGACAAAGCCTAATAATAAAAATGTCTTGAGGTTCAGGAGTGCAGCCTAGCTAAATTGTGAGCAAAACAGTTTGTAGTCATAACCCCAAAGGATGGTACATTTGTCTTCCAAGAATGAGACGCATAAATGAGGGTGGTCCTGGGCTATAGATGTATAGTGATGTAATGAATGGATGATAGTGAGAAATGTGTGAATATGTGATCTGTGTGCGTAATGCTTAATAGTAATAAAATGTGTTGAGTACTATACAGTTTTATACACTATTTTGACATTGAAAGACAAATCTCACTTGTAGGGTTAATTACTAGCTTCATTTCTAGATAAAAATGTCTTAGTTTATTGTGTTGCTAGCATTCTACCGGTTAAAGTTGATGGTAGCTGCCATCTAGATAAAAATGTCTTCGCGAAAAATTTTCATCTCTCTAGACATTTACATTTTTACTTTGACCTTTAAATTTCGTAGTAAGTTCTTGTTTTTATTATTGACGTTTTCGACACTTAGTAGGTAAATCGTGGTAGTTCTGAGGGTAGCGCCCGATTCAGATATAATCATAATAAATCTATTACCCTGCAATGGCATCCTCCTCAACATCCCCATTAACATCAATATCATTCTCATCTCCACCACTACTATTTTCACGTGCAGCATCACCAACATTAACATCAACCCCATCAACTATTACCCCTGCTTCAACTGTTAGCCAACTCCTTATCCATAGCCGTCACATGATATTGACACTTGCATTTCAATTAATACAGTGTTTAACACAACACTTTTTGCACCTGGCAACTGACCGTCTCTTACTAACACGACTACTGCAACAATCAGCACAATGTTTCACCTGCTGCTCTTTAGCAACAAGGCAGTAACAATTCTGATTCTTCTTTTTCTTGCACTCAAAATCTTTCAATGGGCTGTCATCCCATATTTTCATATTTTCCAGCTTATTCTTCTGTGAGATGGCCAAAGTGCCATTCAAAGGATCCAACTCACCCATATCAAATTTGAAATGCTGCATCTCAAATGCCTTAAACACAAGCTGAACACAGGCTGTAGCTCCATACTTGCTATAATCAAATGAATCAACCACTTAGTACCTAAGCTAACTACACATACATCAAATCCTACATACCTCATGCTACCCCCCAAATTAAAGTGTAACCCCCCAAAATCCAAGCTATTATAAAAAGTGTAACCCCTGGGGGGTTACCCTTAGTAAGAACACACTTGTACCGTAACACCTACTACCACGCAGTAGGGATCTTTGTTCAAAAGATGAAACTGTATTGAGGTTGCCTCTATTTTTTTGCAGTATTGGCTTAAATATTATTCATAACCCCGGTCCACCTAACACCAACAAATACATGAAATAGGATGATTTGACTCATTACCTATAAGACCCTTAAAACATAGCTTAGTTGGTGTTAGAACGCAAAATGGCCTATTTTGGCTGGCATGGTTGGCCCGGAAAACTGACTGAAAAGCCCAATCCAAGGCTTAAGGAACGTTCCAATATGTCTCAGGAAGGTTGCACTCCATCAGGGCTATCCAGTTTTTAGTATTGCCCTTTCTACAGGCTGCTGAGTGAAAAAAGTCAATTCCTGATTTGTGGCGGTTTCATACTAATTCCTAATAATACTCCTACGGAGGCGAAAGATCATATTTCGTGCCAAAATTGTGATGGCCCATGTGACAAGTGACAACAGGATGTGACAGAGGCCAGCTAAGAGGCACACCATGTCACATCGCATAAGATTGCAAATATCAGCATGGAAATTCCCTTCTAAGACTTTCCCATTTCACACGACTCCACGTCCGCGATCGTCTTCCTTTTCCCAAGATCGTCATCGCCTACAATCGCTTGCCAGTCACATGCTCCCTTCATCACGGCGAGGTCATAATTGCTTGTGTATCATGATCGCTTTGCCTTCATGACAAGATCACGATCGCGTGCACATCACAATCCCTTGCCCGTCAGGATTGTTTAGAAAAGGTACGATCACGATTGCAATCAACCTTGCACAACTGATGGACCAAATTCACCACACCCCTTGCGCAAAAGAGGTAAATTTTTGAGAAGGGAGTTGATATTTAGTTAACTAACCTCCTCTTTCATTTGTTCCGTTCAGTCAGAACCTCTGCAATGTTTTCTGGAGATTGAGGTCAGGGCCAGCAAAACTGTCTTTCCCGTGATCATTGGACAAGACGGCAATCTTTACACATCGTCCAAATCAACAAGACATGCTCAGATTCCCTCATGCAGTATTGACTTGCACGGTTGCAAAAGAGAAGAAGCTCTTCATAAGTTGAATGGCACACTATTGGATGAACAAAGCCATGCGCAAGTTTCCGTGGACACTTTGTGTGGATATAATCACAGGAGGTGGTAGTCAAATTCTCGCAGAGGCTGTTGAGCACTGGATTCGGGAGAAACAGAATGTTGCTAAGAGGTTTGTTTGACACAAGAAATGACATTGAATCATCCAGAATGGTGTCTTGTAATTATCTCGCTGTCAGTACAACAACAACAATAAATGTGTATCCTTTTTGAATTGGGAGATCAATCGAATTCCGGTGCCACACCATATTAACAGTGAACACAGATAATGAACTGGTATATTCATATTAACAAATACTGGTCTGGTGAGACTTATCCTACCTGAAAGCAAAATCAGACGGCAACATCACGTCTGTAGGAAACTCATGTTCATCTAAGAAGAGAAAGGGGAGTGGGAAACATGAAACGTGATAGTTTATTTGTTAAATTTAGTGAAAACCCCAAGAATCGCCCAAATACACTAGTTAATTTTTCACACAAAAGAATGCATAGCTTAGTATGTCTTAAATTACTAGTAATTTTTGTGGACAAAAAAAGAAGGCATAGTTTTGTATCCATTGTTCTAAGACCAACTGCTAGAAGCCACGTAGACCATGGAACTAAGCTAACGAATGTGATTAGTTAATTTATGGACTAGTTACATGAGGTAGCTGAATGCAGCGGTGAGAGGCTGCTTGAGGGGCTGAGAGAGATAGCCCAAGAGGTTACAGCTGTCACGACAGCTGGTCTGAGTGAGGTCATCGGTCTCAGTCCCAGCAGGAGTCACTAGGCGGGAGTGCTGGAAGGGAAATGACAGGGTCTGTCTGGAGGCAAAGAATGGGATTTTAGCACACCCTTGCAGCTCTTCCGGTGTCGGTGCTCGTGGAAGTTCCAATGGGCTGGTTGGTTCGAAGAGGTAGTAGGGGCGGACTCGTTGGTGGTGTGACGTTGGGTGATGCTTGGTGTAATAGTCACACATGTTCTCGAGGCTGGGATGCCAATGGACACTGAATTGCTTGCGGGCAACTTGATCAGCAATCCAGAAATAGCGCATCTCAATGGAACGAGAGCGTTGGCGTTTCACAGTATTGTTGGCAATGCCAGCTGCGGTAGAGTTGTCGCAGTGAATGGGAGTGGTTGGTTGGGGGTGGCCGAGTTCTTGCAGAATGAGCCGAATGATATGACCCTCTTTGGCGTTGACAAATAGGGCACCCAGTTCTGCTTCAGCTGCCGATGCCGCAACAAACTTAAGGATGGTGGAGATGACATGGATGGCACCATTGAGCTTAATAGGTAGGTGGTCAGGTGGTGCCCAGCCTAGGAAGAAATGACCACCGATGCGGCTGCAAGCGGCGGGTGAATTGAGGTAGGATGCATCGCTATGGATGTTCAGGACCATGTCAGAGGCCCGGAAACGAATGGTGGCATCAGGATGAGTGGCACAGTAGTCGAGGAGTTGTGTAACGGAAAGGTTGGTGTGCTGGGTGGCGCGTGCCTGTTCGTGGGCAATTGTGCTGAGTGTCATGAGGATGGTGATATCGACACATCTGGCGTAGTAGAGGATGGCCCCAACAATTTGTTGGATACGGGTGATACCGGGTTTTTCGAGGGGTGGTGAGTCGTCGGGTGGTAGAGGAAGTTGGGCGGCTTTGCCGTATTGTTTAGGGGCACACTGGTATGGACTGTGTTGGGGTTTGGAGCATTCATGGCGGAAACGTTGGAGGACATTTTTGATGTACCCTGGCATAGAAATATCAACAGTTTTATTGAGATAGTCCCATTTAAGTGCAATGCTGCAATATAGTGTTCCACTCCAATCTATATCTAAGGTGTAATGTTGTCGGAGAGCATTGAGAAGATGCTCAGCATGCTCTTTTCCAAGGGGTTGGTTATATGGAGCCCCCTGGGTCCGTCAGACGAAACAAACTACTTCGTCAGACGAAGCATTTTTGTCAGTTAGGTGTCAGTTAGATGTCCAACTGACACCATTTTCAAGAAAAGGTATCCACTAGATTTAAAAACAAATTCAAATCGAAAACACATTTCGTCAGACGAAATCACCAAAATAAAAAAATTGCATGCTTACACTAGTAAACATGGTTTCGTAAGACGAAATCAAAAGTCTTACAGAAATAAAAATTTGCATGCTTACACTAGTAAACATGGCTTCATAAGACGAAATCGAAAGTCTTAGAGAAATAAAAAATTTGCATGCTTACACTAGTAAACACGGTTTCGTAAGACGAAGCCATGCAACTGTAAAATGACAAAAGAGGGAATCAAACCCCTATCCAGGGGTGATGCCATGTCAACCTTTACCGCATAGCCTTAGCACACCTGAATAGCTCAGTGTTTTATAAATATATAGATAACAAATGTTATTTCGTAAGTTTAGTTAAAAAGATCTCCGGTCAGATTGGAAGCAAAATGGGATACCTTTTATCTTATATTCACGTCTGTATTTGAACATACCCTCGATCCGTTTTGTCAGACGAAACACCTAACTAACTTGGTTTCATCTGGACGGACCCAGGGGGCTCCATATAACTGCCCCCTTATGCCGAAATCGTCAACAACGAGAGTGAAGCTGATTGGTCGTGTAGTGTGTTTCCAGAGACCAGGGGTGTGGACGACTTCGTAGCAGCCGTGTTTGGCGAGGCGTTGTTTCAATAATTTGTTGGCCAGGATACCTGCTTGGGGGAGGCCATGCATGGCTCGACGAATTTCCATGTAAACGCATCCGTTTTTGACTTTTTCACGGAGGTGATATTGGTCAATGATGTGGTCCGGGATGATCTTGATTGGAATCCGCATGCATTCATACCGGTCTAGAGGGGCTGTGAGGTAGAACAATTTGAGATCTGCGGTGACGTAACGGGCTTTGGGAGTGCTAATGACACTGTTCCAAAGTATCTTTGATGTGACTAAGTTGGCAGTTCGAGTGGTGAGTTCACCTGGGTAATCGATGAGGTTACCGCCCACTGTGATGCGGACGCGATTGGGATCTTGTTTTTGTGGGCGATAGTCGACAACGACACAGGCGTAGGTAATGGTCTGGTCAGAGGGGATGTTTTGGATGTCCTTGTGGCGCATGAAGAAAATAGTGTTGGTGCCAACGGCGCCAGTCTTATTGTCGCCTTGGGCTAAGGCTCCAAGTTCCTTACCGAAGGCAGTTGTCCAGGTCTCCCGAAGAATGGGATCGTTGATGAGTTCTTCATACTTACTAATGGATTTGCCGGTTGTGGGGTGAATGACGGGGTTAGCAAAGTGCTCAAGATGAGGAATAGATGTTGGTTGTTTTCATTTTGGGAGGAACACGTCTGAGCTGGAAGGGGCAGATGCATGGCATGCAAATGCGTGGAGAGCTTCCTGCGAGATGAAGTGTGGTATTTGGACGTGGACTGGTCCGTGCTTGTCCATCGGTATGGAGTGGATGGGTATGACGACGCTGTTGTCGTCATCGTCGTCAGTGAAGGTGGGGTGGGTCGGGGAAGGTGGTGCCGGGTCAGGTGGGGCATCAGAGGTTGCTGGTGGAGACGGGAGTTGCAATGGTTTGGGTGGTGCAGGAGCTGGTGATGTAGTGGGGACATTGGGGTTGAAGCATGGAGATCGTCGAGGAGGTGTGGGGGAGGTATTGAGACCGGGTGTATTGCAACGAGTTACTCAGTTGTGTAGACGAGGGGCTTTCCGGAGGGTGTGTGGCGCTGTGGGGTTGCTAGACAATGTTGGTTCCACCCTTGGAGGTGGTGTTACAGGGACTTCCACCCTCGGAGATTGCTGCTGGTTGAGTTGGTAGATGTCGTTGATAATTTTGATGGCCCGTTGATGGTGGGATAGTTGGCTAGGGTCATTAGCATTGCAATGTTGATGGAGTTTGATAAGGAGTTCGGCTGCGGTGCGGGCGGCAGCTTCATGTGGTGACTCCGTGGGAAGGTCGCAGTAGCTGGGGAAGAATTGTGCGGAGGCTGAGATGCGGTAGGCGCGGGTCTCCGGAACGTAGAATTCGTAGCTGCGGTGGTGGTGCATGGCAGGACCAATGTACCAAGCGTCTGTACCTCTGGGCCCCCATGACGTCCGGGTTGTTGCTGGTTCGTGAAGTACGGCCCGGCACCCTGGTGGTGCCCATGGGTTGCGGTTGAAGTCATGTGGACCTTCTAAAATTTCGTAGGCGGATTTTGTAGGGTCAATTTGGGAGGTACGGAGCATGTTGAGTGAGTCTTGTGCTTGTTGGAGGAGTTTGTCCCCGAGTTGGGATGGGAAGTCACGGTCAGTGGAGCAGAGTCCGGAGATAAAATGATTCTTGTAGGTCTGTATGGCACATTCCGCCGCATTGACACGGTGTTCGTTGGGTGGAACGAATTGCCATTTGATGTCATGTCGGTGTAGGTATTCTGTGATGGCGTGGGAAGCTTCATTGTCGAGGACATTAAACCTAGGTTTGAATCCTTTTGAGTTGAGATAGGAGAAGATGTCATCGAATGCTTTGAAGATGGTATTGGATTCACGGTCGGTGATGGCCCAGACAATGATGGCATTAGTGGTGTAATCGTAGGCAACGAAGATGTACTGGTTCTTTTCTAAGGACATGGTGGGAAAACATCCTGTTAAGTCAGTGTAGGTGGTGCCGTCGATTTGGTCAGCTAAGGCTGCCCAACAGAAGACGTGGTTGATGTTATTGGATTCTTGTGGGGGGAAACAATCGGCATTGTCGGATGGGTCGTCTTGTGTTGGTATGACAATTGGAGGCTTGTGGATGGTATGGGGAGGCGCAGTGCGTGTGGATCGAACACCAGCTGGTGTCTTTTTCATGTGCCCTTTTGCTGTGGCGGTGGAGTCAGGTAGGTAACGTCGGACGGCATCGGCAGTGAGGCCTGGCCATGAGGAGAATTGGTTATTGTTGATGGCTTTTATCCATGTGGATGGGGGTGGGCTGAAAGCACACTGGTGAAGGAATTAGATGAGCTTAGCTTTGGAGGACGTTTGGTATGCGTTGTGGGCGGCATGGGTGGCAAATGCTCTGGGAGGTTTGGTGGGGATACTGCTGTCGTTGGTTGGGACAACCCAGAGGCCAGTGGCGGGGTGACGTTTTCCCACAAGCACGAGTTCCACTTTGCGGTAGACTTTGCAGTCATTCTTTGTGAAGATGACGTGACATCCATTGTCACAGAGTTGCTTGGTGGATAGGAGTGAAGAATGTGCAAGGCCTGGTACAACATGGGCGAGGGTTGCAGAGTCACCGCGGCCTGGGAGGTTAAGATTACCCACATGGGTGGATTGAATGACCTCACCATCAGGGAGAGTGATGTTGAGTGGGTGGTCTGCTTTGCGCTTATTGTTGATGGGCACATTGGGCAGGAGGAAGTGTGCAGTGGTGCCGGAGTCGGCGATGGCTTTGGTGGAACCGAGTGTAATGTTGATGGTGTTGGCGATGGAAGCAGTGGATGTGGTGGTTCCTGAGGTGGTGGTTCCTGATGATGGTGGTGACATGGTGGAGGTAATGGCGGCATCTGATGGAGGTGGATGGCAAGAGGAACAATTGCTGGTGATGACTGTGGTGTCATCATCATTATCGATACTGTTGTACATTGTGTTGTAGTTGGTGGGGGTTGGTGTATGATCATAATTGTTTTTTAAGTAGTTAAAAGTATGATTAGTCACCACCCCAACCAGTCAGGAGTCACGTTGGTACTGGGGGTAGCCATTGGCGGCTGCTTGAGAAGGCAAGAAACGTTTGTGGTGGCAGGCGTGTGAGGCGGTGAGGTAGCGCTGTTGGTCGACAGGGAGGTGCATGTAGGCAATCTTTTGGTCACGTGTGAGGTGGGCGATGTCGCCAGGCACTTGATGGGTGCAGGAGGTGCCATCGTGTGGAGTGTCAAAACCGCATGAGTAGCAATACCACCAGTTGTTGTATCTCTTGATAGGATGGGGTGGGTTGTTGCGTTGCCCAAGGGTTGTGTGATTGTTGCGTCCACAGCCTCGAGTGGTATTGTTGCGGTAGTTGCGGGTGCGGCTACCATAGTGTTGTGGTGTCGGGGCTGCGGTGTAGGGTTGGGTGGTGGACAGGGTAGGTGGTGGTGGTGGCATTTGGAGAGGAGTGGGTGGCATGTGGTTGATTAGTGGAGGTGCCGGTGGTTGGGTGTGGTTGAGATAAGGAGGTGGGTGTGGTGGGTACATGGAGACGCTGGGTGGACGTGGTGGAAACTGAATAGTGGTGGGTATCTGGGTGGTGGAGGCTTGTGTGTTGTTGATGAGTTGGCGGAGGGAAGAGACTTCTTGTAGGAGAGTCTGGAGGGCCAAGTCTTGTTGAGTGCGGTGTCTTTGGAGGGAGGTGAATGCCTCGGTGAGGGATGCCAGACTGTTGGAGTCGTCTTCGGCATTGTTGGCGCCGTGGTAGCCTGCATCTTGCATGGTGGCACGGTCTCGTTCGTATTCAGCATATTTCTCAATCCAAAAACGTTTGAATTGGTGCCATTGGACGAGGGTTGGGTCCGGGTGGAGGCGGCTGTATTCGCGGAGTTCATCCTTGAATTGGCGGGTGTCTTTGATGACTGACAGTGCCGCCTCGATGAGAAGGTAGGTGTGGAAGGGACGACCAGCTTTGGTAGCAAAGACTTGTTGGGTTTCAATGTTGAGTAGGAAGGTCTCAATCGGGGTAGACGGGTTCCACTCCTTATAGAGGAGGAGGGTCAGGTTTTTTATGTCGGTGGGAGTGACAGTGCCGTATCGATCATATAGATCGGTGAAGATGTCTCGGACAGATCGATTTCCAAACCCCCATTGCCCAATGCCAAGGGAAGGTTTGTATGCATCTGGGATGGCTTGATCAAGGGCTTCTTTGAGGACCCGATGGACGATTTCGTGGTTCGACCATACGATGAGGTCGGCTGCGTGCTGGGCCTTGATGATGGCGCGGTCGTTGTCGTTGAGGAAGCGGAGTTGGCCGCATTGTCCATGACGTTGTAGTTTGGGGTGGCTTCGGTGGATCGATGTAGGGGTGGGTGCGGACATAGCGTATTCACCACGATTCATGAAGATCCCGGCGTAGCCCATGTTGGGGGCTGCCGGGTTTGCAATGGCCATCGTTTTCATGATGCATTGGTTTTCGAGATGGCGTATGGAATGGACATTTGGTCGTCCAATGAGGGTGGCAAGAGTGCCAAAGTTGGCGGCAACGTCGGCATATTCGAGCTTGTGGACGGCGGCCATGGTGAGTCGGTGGTCGTAAAGAAAGTATACGACAAGACGGGGGCGATCGCACAAAGGTGGGCGATGTTATAGCAAGCCCGGGCGGATGGGAATGCGTTGAAGAATTAACCAATCACTGCTAGAAGCCACGTAGACCATGGAACTAAGCTAACGAATGTGATTAGTTAATTTATGGACTAGTTACATGAGGTAGCTGAATGCAGCGGTGAGAGGCTGCTTGAGGGGCTGAGAGAGATAGCCCAAGAGGTTACAGCTGTCATGACAGCTGGTCTGAGTGAGGTCATCGGTCTCAGTCCCAGCAGGAGTTACTAGGCGGGAGTGCTGGAAGGGAAATGACAGGGTCTGTCTGGAGGCAGAGAATGGGATTTTAGCACCAACGGATACATGAAATTGCAATTTTTGGGTCGAAAACAAAGGTGTTTTGGGGGGATTCACCACGGATCAATAATCACTTTGTGAGAGTGAAACATTGATACCCACCATTAGTAATGCTTCTAAACTCAATGTCTGACAACTTGGCCGGACAATTGGGGCACCCTCGTAAGCTTTTTTATTATATCAAAATTACGATGAGCTACGTCACTGTAAATTTTGTGGACCGGGGGCTAAGCATTGACAGTCAAAATGTTACACCATGCTATATATTATAATAGCTCTATGTTAATGATGTTCCATACTGAACAACTTCTGTTAGGAATGGTCCCCAGGGCCTTGGCAAGCACATGGTTCACATCTCACATCTCATGCAAACTAACGTTTCAGTCCGCCTCACGCGTCACACTACCCAGTTCTGTCAGCACATACTCTCTCCTGTAGGGCATTCAGACATCAAAACTACAGTCAAATCAGTGATCTTTTGATTAATCTTGGTGGATAGTTCCTTTGAAGAGTGTTTCCTAAGAGTTAGGTGCATTATACCCTGCCATCATGCATGTCTGACCTGAGCCGATTCGTCGTAAAAAAATATCACGCAAAAATTATAGGTAGTTACGACAGGTGTCGAAGATTTGATTTTATGAGCTTTATTTTGTACAATTGTGAGGATGGAAAGGCAGTGGAACTGCACTCCAGTCCAAACGATGCAAACGAACATTGTGTAGACTTCTACAAAATATGGTATGTCTATACCCTTCTGAAAGATGTTCAGATCTTCCAAAAGAGTGCTCTCTTATTTGGGGTTCTGAACTTCCATGTTGGGGAGTCCATGCCGCCGGGAGGTGGACTCTCCTACTTGGGGTCCTGAGAATGCTCCATTTAGGTTTTGTACCCCAGGGTACAAAAAAAGGCTGATTCATGCTCTATTTAGGTTTTGTACCCAGGGGTACAAAAAAGGCTGATTCTTGGCCTATGTCACTCGCCCCCACGAATGGAGTATCAGGTAAAAAGGAACAAAAAACCTAAGTGTTTTTAGGTGAAAAAATGGGTTCTCATGAGAGTAACAATAACGAACTAAAAAGTTTGTTAAACATGTGTAACGAGTAAGTGTTGTTTGAAGAGGGAGAGTCCGTTTTTGTTGTTTTGAAACTGACATTTAATACGGTTTTAAGTTTGGTTGTTAAAAAAGGTGTAACTCTTCGTATATTCAGTCTTTCTGATTTGGTTCCGCGTTGAATCCTGATGGTGCCATTCGTATGAACTGATGTGATAGTCCAAGGATCACTTTCATATCTACTTTCACCTTTGCGGAGTATACCATCTTTTCTAAGAAGTACTTGATCACCAACTTTGTAGTCCCAATCACGACGTGAGCTATTTTCCCGTTCTGTGTTTTGGTCTGTTTGGTGTTGCCTATATTCTCCAATTTTATTCCAGTCGGCCAGGAAGGGGATGTCGAACAACATGTCCCGTCCAAAGATGGCTGCACCTGGGGAGGCTTTTAGTACTGTGTGGTATGTTGAGCGAATGGCCCAAGCGACGTTCGTCACGAACTTGTCTATATCGCTTGTCTCTACTGAAGGGGCCATGTCTATTTCAGCTGTTCGGAGCATCGATGATATCACCTGATGCACTCGTTCTAGAATTGCATTCGCTTGTGGATTCTTGACACTGGTAGGCTTACTCGTGATCCCATATGAGTCACATAGGGCTTTGAAGTGAAGTTTGAATTCGCTTCCATTGTCATAAATTATGTATTGACAACGTGGATACCTACTAAACCAGGTCTTGTTCACTAAGTTGCTGATCATTGCTGATGACTTATCAAAGTATGCTAACTTAGGTTCCTCATGGGTCTTTTTACCCTTCCGCCCTTTTGTATCCAGGGAATAATCGCCTCAGTGATTACCGGTAGTTCAACTATTTCAAACCAGCTAGAAGCTGGGTCAATCATAGTCAGACACATGAAATCAATTACTGTCCCATCTTTACCTTTGATTGTATACGGGCCAATAAGGTCCACACATAGTACATCCCAAGGGTTTGTGATGGCGAATTTAGTAGGGAGTTTCCCATACTTATGCTTATGCCTCTTGTTGACTTGGCATGCATGACAGTTTTTGACATATTTACGGACGGTATTTCGCATACCTTTCCAGTACATCGCAGCACGAAGGGTTTCTTCGAGTCTAGTGTGTCCAGGGTGCTGTAGATAGTGGTGGTACCAACTAACTGCACGGTGTTGAAGATCTTTTGGAATGACCATTTTTCCGTCCTTACATAGGAGATGTGTACTTTCGACCAATTGTGTCGAGTACTGGTCTTTCAACGTCTTCAAGCTGGCATCAAGCTTTTGTGCTTCTGCAATCTCTTGTACTGTTAACGGGTAGATTACATCTTCTTCGCTGCGGTTTGCAAATACCAGATTCATTTCCTCTTGGTATGCAGAGGTGTCTATCGCACTCTCTTCTTGCATGGTGTAATGACACCAGCATTTGGTGAACGTCATCCAGTTCTCGTGCTTACTCGGTATTGGTCCGATGTCTAGGCGAGAGATGGTGTCGACAACAGTGTTATGTATGCCTTTAATGTAAACAGTTTTGGGGCCAAATTCCTCGAGGAGCAATCTCCATCGGTAGACACGGTCAGAGGTTAATCCGAGGGCGTCTTGGATTAGATTTTTATGGTCTGTGTAGACTTTTAATCTTTGTCCCCACAACATGCCTTTGAACTCCTTGAGTGTTTCCACTATGGCCAGTAGTTCTAGTTCGGTCACGCTGTACTTCTGTTGCGTTGTCGACAGCTTCCTGCTGAAGAACGCAAGGGGCCTATTACCCTGGGTGATAACTGATCCAAGTTGTTTAGACGAGGCATCAGTGTATATCTCAAATTCCATTGAATAATCGGGATAGGCTAAGACTACATCCTTGGCAATTGAAGTCTTAACATCATCGAATGCTTTTGATGCACCGTGTCCCAGTACCATGGACGTTTCTTCGTCTTATTGGCTCTGGTGACCTTGGTGTGACCACACTCTCCTACCAGTGAGGTGAGTGGGGCAAGCACTTCGCTGCATCTTGCCCAAAGATCTCTATAGTACTGGACCATGCCCAGGAACTTACGGAGGTCTTTGACATTTTTCGGCGATGAAATCGCGAGAATCGCCTGTACCTTTTTCTGCTGTGGTTTAATCCCTGTTCGTGTGAGGGTATAACCTAGATATTCTGTTTCAAAGGTGCAGAATGACGACTTTCGGGCGTTGATTCGCAAGCCCGCCCACGTAGCCTGGTAAGCACCATTTTCAATTTGTCAAGGTGGTCTTCCAGGTTTGCCTTTGTGATGCATAACAAATCATCAAGGTAAGCTCATACGAACTCTAAGGCTCCCATTAGTGTTGACATTTTTGCTTGAAAGATGTCTGGTGAACCTGCGATGCCCATTGGCAAACGGAGGTAGGAATACTTGCCCCATGGGAAAATGAGGGTACATATTTTGGATGAATCGGGATCCAGTCTAATGGTATAATAACCCATGTTTAAATCTAGGGTTGTAGCATAGGTAAATCCTTCTAGCTCTTGCAGGACTGTACTGATTTTGGGTAATGGAAACGGCTTTCGGACTAGTCGTTTATTTACTTCTCTAAAATCAGTGAGAAAGCGTACAGTTCCGTCTTGTTTTCCAGTGATAAATGATGGTGACGCCCATTCCGATTCGGGCTGAAACTCTACCACTCCCAGTTCGCATAATCTATTCAGTTCTTTGATAGTTGTTTCTTTGCGAGATTTTGGTACTGGGTATGCCTTGCCATGATATGGCTTTGCGCCCTCCTTAAGTTCAAAGGACACAGGCTCTGTGTTCCAATCACCCAGTGTTCCGTCAAAAAGTTCCTCAAATTCTGTGAGTAACTCCAGCAACGAGTTTTGGTCTTGGAGACTTAGGTGAGTACAATTGGTGCTAACAATTGATTGGAGGTCTGCCTTTTATAATTTGCATCTAGGATTTTAACTACCCGCTGTGTCGCTTCCTGCATACTTTGCGGTTCATTTGCCATGCTGTTGTTAACAGCCCAGGCTTTATCCAAGTTTGATGAGGTCAGACTATTGATGTCTCTCATTGGCAAAATGATGTGATCAATGGTTATTTCTTTTGTTCGAAAATCTAGAACAATTCCGAGCTCTTTCATGGTTTGACATCCAAGAATGAGGTCGAACGCTGGCTTAGCCATCTTTTTCTTATCATACTCTACTACGTCAGGAGTCACTGTGTACTCCTTACTGTTCGAATACTCAAAGAACTTTAAGTTGACTTCGCTCCTTCCTTTGGTTAGAAAACTCCCATTCGACATGCGCCAAGACTTTGGCACCTGCCTAGCCAAGTAGGGAAAGCGTTTCTCCGTTCCTTTTGCATGGAACAGGAGATCACCATCAGATCCACTGTCTAGTAGGATCCTGATGACTGTGTTACTGGTGCGACGCCCTGTAGAGTGTTCGATATTCTTACGGGCTGGATTTTCAGTCGCTTTATAGCGTGCTTGTGCTACTACAGTAGTGACCTGCCCTTCTTTACCTGTCAAAGGAGGGTTCACACTATTGAAAAGGTCACCCCACAGTTCGGGGTTCGACAATTCGGTTATTGTTTCACTCTGTGTAAGTTCAGCTGGAAGATTTCCTAGGTCTTCTGCCAGGTTCAAACATGTCTTGTTTGAACCAGAAAATGCTATGTTGGCACGTGGGGAAGTTTTAATCGGACTAAGATAAGCGTTAATCATTTCATTACAATCAATTTTACTACACAATTTCTTAGTACTCCCCAACCAATCATCTCAAGATGAGTCTGAATCATCACTGTCACTCATGTTGTGATGCTTACGCTGCTTTTTTCCGATAGCACGTTTCATTTTCTTGTTGGACTTCGTAAGTTTGTCGATTTTAGCGGATAGCTGCGCATAGCTACTTCCTCCTTGAGCAGGTCTCTCTAGTCCACAAGAGCTTCCATGTGGTTTTCTCCCCTTGAAGCTTGACTTCGGGGTCCCATTGGAGTCATACTTCCGGCAATCCGGAGTGTTGTGGGTGGTATGTGTGCCCCCATGTCGGACACTAGGGCCTCACTGGTGTGGATTTTAGCAGCAGTTGCTTTGTTCCACGACTGGAAGACGGGGGAATTTTCATCCGTCCCTTTGAAATTGTCTTTGGCCGCAGTGGCCGCAGTCAGTTTTGCCTCAGCCTTTGCATCTGCCTTACAGGCTTCCCCGTAGTCCGTGTCTAAGCCTCTCTGGGAAATTATTTCCATTGAGGTCTGGACATGGTTGAGGAACTGTTCAGGACTTCCCTCGTCAAAGACGGTGACAGACAAGGTCATTTTGTTGGAGACCTTGATTTTGTTGATTACCTTCGGGGTGCCCATGGCAGTGGGAATGTAGGAAATGGGTGGCTTAGACCTCCATGAACTCCGTTCACACTCCTGTGGCTTGAGTCCTTCTGGGCTTGATTTGCTGGTCGACATCCTCTCGATTGCCTCACCAAGGGGCGTATTATAAAACAAGGCCTTGTAGAAGGTCTTGGGTGCCCTGTTGAGGTTAGCTCGAAAAAGAATTTTTTATTTTTTTATTTTTAAATTTTTCTTCGTCGGCTTTTATTTCTTGAAAGTCTTGCTTCCAACTATTTCGCGAGAATTCTCGATCACGAAATTAATACGACTCGTAGGAATCCCCGATCGCAGAAGTCGATCGCTCGAAGTTTATCGCTGATGCTCGCTGATCGCGGGAGAATTTTTGGAGAGCTCGTAGATCGCGAAACTGTACGAATTCGTCGATCACGTAGCCGATTTTGGATGAATCCTCGATCGTGCAAAAAAAATGTATCGCTGGTGCGAAAAATTAAAATTTGCCGCTCGCGATAAAAAATTTGTTAGCGTACCTTGTGTCGGAAGGTTTGGATGCCGATGGCTTCGGTGCGCGAAGGTCGCACCACGGTTATCTATAGATAGTGACCTGAGCCGATTCGTCGTAAAAAAATATCACGCAAAAATTATAGGTAGTTTCGACAGGTGTCAAAGATTTGATTTTATGAGCTTTATTTTGTACAATTGTGAGGATGGAAAGGCAGTGGAACTGCACTCCAGTCCAAACAATGCAAACGAACATTGTGTAGACTTCTACACAATATGGTATGTCTATACCCTTCTGAAAGATGTTCAGATCTTCCAAAAGAGTGCTCTCTTATTTCGGGTTCTGAACTTCCATGTTGGGGAGTCCATGCCGTCGGGATGTGGACTCTCCTACTTGGGGTCCTGAGAATGCTCCATTTAGGTTTTGTACCCCAGGGTACAAAAAAGGCTGATTCATGCTCTATTTAGGTTTTGTACCCAGGGGTACAAAAAAGGCTGATTCTTGGCCTATGTCAATGTCACAAACCTCCTGTCCTTCCGGTACCAAAGGAACTTTGCCCCCATCATCCATTGCAGACCAAGTCATCTCTGAGGGCGTCAACCCAAATTTTCCTTGCCGCTGAAGCTATCCTTACCACCCACATAATCTCTCTCAACAAATACTTGTCCTTATCACATATGGAAGACATTTGCTATTAATGAAGTTTGGCATGGCAATGAAAGGGATCAATCCACCTCCCTAGATGAGGTCATGGATAAAATCCAGCCCAACTTGTAGAAGTCCAATGCACTATCCAAGAAGTGATCTATTGGTTGCTTGAAATTGAAAGTAAATGGTAGACCGCATGATTGATGTCAAGGTAAGGTTCTTCAGGTAAAGTAAAATTAATTTCTGGTCTAAAATTCTTTGGGTCTAGACCATATCTGTTTTAGACGCCAATTTGAATAAGAATTGATTTTAAATTAATTTGTTTTCGATTAAAATGCAGCTATCTCATGATTTTTCATTCAATACCTTCCAATTCATTTGCTGTCTTAGTTTCACATGTCCTGGACATGTCCTATTATGTGTCCAATGTCCTTGATTTTGCCCCAACATGGCTCTTGGTAGACACAAGAACATGTGTCCCTTGTGGTTCACATGTTGATGCCATTTTGGTAGTTTTGAGTCTAGTCACATTATTTTACATGTACATTTTAAAATACATGGTGCTAAAAAGATAACACACACATGCTGGAGCTGTGAACTATCCAAATCTTGCACCCTACCTTTCTGCACGCACAATAGGATTATGCCATCATCACAGTTAACATGGCACAGCTTGGTCCCCAGACGAACTCTTACTTCATGAAGATCTATGTTTCAACTGCTGCTGTCCACAGTAACCAAGGGATGAGCTTGCACAGCAACTTCCTCGAAAACCTGTTTTTTGGCAATAAAATGTATCCAAGTAACACCAAGTGGTCTTTTTTTCTCGGAACGGAGAAAAAATACTCCGCCCCACGCAGAGAAGACTCTGAGAATCCACGACTACCTGGCTTTGGTGAAACTGAGTGACACCAAGTGACACCAAGTGAAACTGAGTGACGCCAAAGTGAAACCGAGTGACACCAAGTGACACCGAGTGACACCGAGTGACACCAAGTGAAACTGAGTGACACCAAGTGAAACCGAGTGACGTAGCACCGAGTCCAAGTGACACCAAGTAAAACAAGACTTGAAATAAAAGTAAGAACAGTGTGATGGTTATCTAAATAAGTCAAATTTAGACGAAACGTGTGACACCAAGTGAAACCGAGTGACAACACGTGAAACCGAGTGACACCGAGTGACGCGACACCGAGTCCAAGTGACACCAAGTGAAACCGAGTGACGCCAAAGTGAAACCGAGTGACACCAAGTGACACCGAGTGAAACCGAGTGACACCAAGTGAAACCAAGTCACTCGGTTACGCGAACAAGTAAGGCCAAGTCGGAGAAATGGACTAATTTTGAAATTTTCCTTATCCCGGTACCCGAAGCGTGACACCGGGTCACACCGAGTCCGTGGTTTTCCAGGAAGTTGCAGTATGTCCCCCCACCTTTTAATCTGTATTTTCACATCAAGTGTCCAATTCCAAGTTTATCACTCACTGCTTCAGACTACACACATGCACACACAAAAGACAGCTCTGAATTTTTCATAGTTTTAGCTTTATTTTTATTCAGATTTTTCAATTAAATACTTAGTGCTTACCAGTCTCTTAGCATCATCGATCACAACTCAGGCCATAGCCTTAAGTTGGACCTCCCACCCAGCTCCCCTTGATGCCAATAGAAGCGTCAGTAACAGGTACAGGTATAAGGAGAAGGTGGGATTTTGTGCACAACTCAGGCCATAGACTGAAGTTGTACCTCCCACCCAGGTCCCCTCGATGCCAATAGAAGCGTCAGTAACAGGCATAAGCAGAAGGTGGGATTTTATGTCCTCCCCCCTTTTTGCCATTTTTATAGATGCACCATTATGTTTTCTCAATCATATGCTTACTGTCACTACATTGGAGTTGTGAGTTCACAGACCTCCAGTCTGTTGACCCAAATGCCAACAACAGGAGCCAACAGTTGCTGCTGCACAGAGGAGGTGTGTTTTTGATTCAATTCTTTTCTACAGCTACAGCTATTTTGCTCACAACTTTCAAGTTTATTACACAGCAGCCATGATGCAGTCCTCTGACTTGAGTTGGAGATACCCCCCACCTCCTCCCCAAGCTAACAACATAGACAGCAGCTTTTGAAGAGGAGTTCAGTTTTTGATTGTTTCATCTGATCTACAGTAGTTCTTCAGCTGCTCAAGTTGTCAATTAAAAAGGAAGTATAGTCATATCATCAGCCACAACATCCCCCTGACAGAAGTTGGATCTGCATCCCACCTCTTCACCACACCAACAACAGTAGCCAGTAGCTACTGCAGAGAGTAGGTGTGTTGTGATGGATCCCTCTTTTTCACAGTTTTTTGGCTTCTCACATTTTTCAATTAAAATGTGCTGTGTTTAAATTCCAGAAATGTTATATTATTGGCAGAAGAAAAATTGATGCTTCCCCTTCTTTTTAAGAGGAAGGAGGAGAATGGACCAAAGAGTGAGATTGAAACATTAAAAAATGATATTATTGAATTAATCCATGGAATTAGTCATAGTAATCTTAAATAAAAAATTGCCTTACAGATATTTTTCCAGTCTTCATCTGTCTTTGCCTTTTTGATCCATAGAGTTTAATTGTCTTGTATTGTCTATATATTATTCCAAACATATGCTTCTGTTATGATGAAATAGCCAAGCAATATAATATTTGTGTGGGACTTTCATTGATCCCTCAATGGCATAGAATGCCCCATTACACAAGTTTTATGACTTATAGCCTGCAGAAAGCTAAACGACACCTGCATTAAATTATAATGTAATCATTTGTATTATGATCCACCATTAAACCACTGTATGACATTTGAGAAATGGATCATCACATATCCACGTGCAACTATGCTATCAGAATTGAATGCTTGGGGTTGATCAAGTCATTATGAAAATGTTAACTGAGTTTAAACAAAATGTGCAGTGAATGATAAAGTTGACTTGAAAGAAACATGAAAGAATAACCGACACATTAAAATATCCATGTCCTCTTATGCCTGCTCATGTGTTCTGTGCATGCTTGGTATCCTCACTAAAACATTAATAGGGCCAGATTTCCACAAAGTGTCCAGGATATGTCCAGGACCTGTCCAGGAAGTGGCCAGGATGGTGTATTTTTCAACAATTTTTGGTGTGGATGCAGCAAACATGTGAAACTAAAGGTCTTGCGAAATTATTTTGTTGTTGCTTAGTTCCCATTATATTTGTCAACTTTAATTTTTGAATTTCAATTGATCTGTTCCATGTGTTTGCTTGTTTTGCATAAGAGGAACAGTACAGTGACCCAAAAAACTATGCGCTGCTGGAACCAGGAGGCAATTCAAGATAACTAAAAATTAGTTATTTTGGCTCATTGGATCCACATAAAAGATTCTTCCTAGTCTGTTGTTAGTTTGGATTCTATCCGTATGCATGGCTACATATCTTCTATGGGAAGTGACCAATTTTGGGGGAATTTTGTCTCATACAAAACACAGTAAATAAAAATGTTGTCAATAATTCAACATCTCTTATAACTCAGATGTTGAATACTTGACTACTTTTTTATTTTCTTTATTTTCATTGTAGTAACATTCCCCAAAAAAGTATGGTAATTTGTATGATATGGTGAGTAAAATAGATAAGGGTATGTACCCCTGATCTGCTAGACTCGAAAATTCTACACTCAAAAATGGTAATACAGCATCAACATCTTATCCACTATGATAATAGAAAACAGAGGATGGAGCTACCTTCTTGGAGGATGAAGACTCAGTACCTGATGCAGACAAAACCCTTGCATGAAGATGAGATGCAAACTGGTGACATGGACTCAACCAAATCATCACGCAACGCCCAAGTGCAATCTCTTTCCATCAAAATAATCGTAGGTTATCACACTCCCACCTGGTTTGAAGATGAATCTGATGGTGAGGCAGCCTGCCCTAGTAATATGAAGAGCCCTTCCATGATGAACTTGTTAGAGTAGCACCTCCCAACTCTATAATGGCTGAATCACTTACCATACCTTTATCAATTCTCACCAACTTAAGTGGCCTTTGTATATAGAACCAGGGAGTGGACAGACACTACTCACCATTGTAATTCAAAGCCAGGAAGGTTCACATGATGCAATTATTAATGAGATAAATAAGAGCCTTGACTATTTCCAAGAGATAGACTTGACAGCAAAACTTATGATGTGAGGACAGAGACCACAAAATACACCACTTCCTCCACTCAACTCTCATAACATTCTAGCATCTTCCATGCATCACTGTCTGGTAAAATGTGGCTAATGCAAGAGTACTTGTAAAGCCAGCTAGTATGATCACTACACACCAAGAAATCCTCACTGGCACAAAAATGCTTGTGGGTTCATGAGATGTTAAACTGCCAATTCAAATTTTGCAGTCATGACAAACAAACACCTCAATGGCAATGCTAGATCTGACCCTTACCATTGACAACAGATTACTAGAATCGTCTCAGAACAAAGAGATTGTAGATAAGGTGGACACATGACAGAATAGACTTCTGCATAGCTTATGATAAAACTCAAAGAACTTGGATGTGATGTTGGGAGCAAAATAAATGGAGTATCCAAGCAAACTGGTGACAATGAAAACCTTTGTGACTCCACAGTGAATTCAGATGCAACGGTCAACCAAATTTTAGGAACAAAGGATTATGCGGAAAACTTGCAGAATCCTGGTAAAAGAATTCAGGGCAGATTGTCCAGATCAATAGTGCATGTACAGATGCAAAAGGCAACTAAATGATTAGCTGGGGTCTTCTACTCTGCTGGGTTCCCCCACCTTAGTAGAAGTAGAGCCACCTGCAACCAGGATCTTGGAGGAGTTTGGCTCTGCAGACAACCTGAATACACCATGACATCCACCTTACTTGGGCATTTCAGGATGGGTTCATACTAGAATGGGTGCCGAAGATTCTCTTCCTTCTGCATTTTTAGCACACTCAAAAGAGAAAAAGCAAAAAGCTAGCCTCCATCCCTGCACATACCATGAAGATCTGTTGACTGCTAGTACCAGGGGGTGTGCCATGGATCAGAAGTTCCCTCACAAACAGGATTGCCCGCCAAAAGGATCACAGACAGTGGTGGTGGAGAGGACTCAATTGGTAATCAACTGGGGATCAACTACAAAATATCAATTCTTCTGATCAGGATATATCTATGATCACATTAAGGCATTCTAGACCACAAAAAGAATTAGCTGATTGCAAGTTTTCCATGGTAGTACTGAACAACAAAGGAAATATCAACATTTTTATCATGGATATCAAAATTTGTGACATTATGCAGTGGCAACCGACAAAGGACAAGAATCTTTCTTATTTAGTACATCAATGTCCTAAGCAAAAACTCTCAAGTAGGGAGTAATCTGAACTCCCATGTGAGAAGAAATCCTTGCAATGACAAAGATCCACATCTTTGAGGAGAACACCCAAGAGAGCTACATCAAGAAGGGCACGAACATACAAATTCTGTGTAGAATCTACATAGTTTCATTTTGTGATAAAAGGAATTGAATTGCTCTTTCATCCTCATTCTGCCATTATAAAGTGTAACCAATAACCTACCAATTAATCAACAGCAAGAATTACAATTGGCTTACCTTCAACAGTTTTACTTTTATTTGTTATCCAAAACGGCTTCAGTTACACACACATGGACCAAATCAGTTGGAACACATGAACTGTGATTGTGACCTGAGCCATTTTGACGCAAAAAATAGCACACGAAAACTATAGGTAGGTTCTACAGGGGTCGACGTTTTTATTTTATGAGCTTTATTTGCTCCCATTGTGAAGATGGAAGGGCTGTGGAACTGTAATTCCAATCCTCTTGATGCAACCAAAATTTGTGTGGATTCTACACACAATTGGTATGCTCTTACCCTTCTCAAAGGGTGTTCACTTGTTTGGGGCTATGGACTTCTGTGTTGGGGAGTCCATGCCGTTGGGAGTAGGGCAGGGGACACCTGTGTTGGGGAGTCCTTGCCTTTTGGATCAGGGGCAGTGGACTCTCTGTCTGGGGAGTCCTGAGAATGAACCTTTTGTCTTTTGTACCAACGGGTACAAAAATGGGCTGATTCTTGGCCTATGTCAGATTGTCATAATTATTATGCCCCAACCAACTTGCTTGTCTCATAGGATGGGATCGAAGATTGGATTAGTGGTACATATCACAATTAATGGAATTACTACAGGATAGAAGGGATCGATATCTTTTGTGGATCTTATTTGAGAACCGGAACAGCCTGTTCACATTTACTCACAGTTGGAAACACAAATGGCTCAATTATCCACTCAAAAAGGCTCAAGGTTTATTTTGGTTCCGGATGAAAGTCCAAGTGTGATTGGAGTTTTGTTGCACTTGGTTCTAGGCCTCAATGCCCCAGGGAATCCAAAAATTGCATTACGTACAAGCACAATTAGACAATTCTACTGGAGCAAAGGGGTGGTATGGCAATGACTGGCATTGGTAGAATATGTGATGAAGTGGGATGCGTTGAAGCCCACTTGCAAGAGTGGCCATGTGGTGTTTCCCATGCCAACCTAGCAAATCATCACATGGTAGAACAGAGTGGCTAGCAGAAAGAAAGATATTTCTCATGCATCGGTGATTTCCAATCTACTACCCATCAGCCGTGACGTAGTGTCATTGATCAAGAATTGTAGACTATTGGGTAAAGAAGTGCTTCTTGCACAAGATTCCAATTATACTTTTACATGGGGAACTTATCACATTAGTTGACCTCTGATATCATCAACACGACCTTCATGATTGAACAGGTTTCAGGACAGATGGCCCTGAACTTATGGTTCAGAGGAAGCTGTAAGACCATAAAATAACCAATGCTTCATAAAAGGGGGATCAATGGAATTTATATTTCTACCATTACAACAAACATAAATGTGATGGAACTGGCGTGTTATATTTGTTGAACATAGTGTATGTCACAAAGGACTGGTAATAACATGTGTTTAATAAATTTTTAATATTGAGGTATTTTTGATGCAATAGAAAGAAAGCTGAATTTCAAAGGAGCAATATTTCAGCAAAAGTTATGATGTAATGGATCAAGTAGAAACATATTTACACCCTTGTAGAATCATAAGATCTGTTTCAACTCTTACACATATTGTTTTGTATGTTTACAGCACCTTTAATCACAATAAAACGAAGGGTATAAGTTACACTGGAATTTAGGTTACATCAGTCTAGTTTCTCTGGTGTTTACAAGATGCTAAACACACCAAAACCCTCATGGCCCCAGCAGCAACATACCTATATTTACAGGACAATGTAACTCCAGCTGGTTGTCTAGATATTCATATTTGCTGCAGAACTCACACATTACCAACTACACAACAGCCACAAAAGATTGCAAAATAATAGAGGGTATAGTTAGCGCTCAAGCCCTCCAGTAGGTTTGAAAACTCGCAGCAACAAGGTAGCATACCCTAGAAAAAGGTAGGGTAACACTTCAAGATACCAATTTTTGTTACCATGTAAATTTTGATAGGTTAGGACAGGGTATTTTTGTGTAACTTATAACCCGGGTTTTACAGTAGTAATATTCCATTAAAGGTGAAGCCTTAAAAATCCGGTCATCCTTCTTGAAAACTGGATATGTTTCTATGATGAGATACCAATGATATGCTGCTTATCCCAAATATTTTATTATCTTTTTTTATTTTCTGGCGAATTGAGTCTCATGACACCAGGAACTAGAATGTGGCTGGTTTACTTTTCTTTTTTTGTTTCAACAGAATGCTTGGATGGTTAAATATTGACAGGCAACCACAAAGCAGAAACATAAAAGTATCCTTAATAGCTAGCAGAAATTGCATGTCACAAGGCTACTCCAATCAATTCATGGTCAGCAGAGTAAAAATAGCAAGGAAATTGTCAGCACGGGGATAATCTGAGTGGAAGTTAGCACAAACAACACGATATATGACCAATGTGGTGGAAAGTTTGTAGCCATTACAAAATGTTGAATGAAAACTCTGCCTCTCACAAATGTTGCTGACTAACAATATTCAGTGTAATATGTTAGAAGTGCACCCTACTAAATTCTTATTGGTCTATTTTGTTGCACCACTCTGACATCTGACACTGAGCACATAGCATATCTTTTCTCCTTTCAAACAAGAAGTTGTTGCCTACAAAGAATGCATTTGTGGGCATGGCCCAAATAGGTAACACCACGGGGAAAACACATCCTTTTGGTGATTCAACCTATTCCTATCGGTTAAATTCCCGGAGGCGTTAATTCAGTCATTTTAACTGATATCAGTTAGTACTTCACAACTTTGTAGGTCGTTCAATATCAACATTCATTAATGAATGTTGTGATCTATCTTGTAGACAATCTTTTCAGGATTTCAACGCAAGTTGAACTGATAGAATTGGCGGTCTGGTTGCGGAGTTACAACCATTCTGCCAAAATCCTTCTGTAGATATTTACGTTCCTCAGAGGCTCAACTTTTCTCGCCAAACCGTTGGCCGGTCGTTTGTATGTTTTATACACATTTCTCTACCTAAAAAACATCTCTCCTCAACCCATCAACCATGACCGTCTCGGGGGAGGCTCTGTGTGCAGCGTTCTCATCAAGAACTTGCACCCCAAGAACATCGTCGCTGTAGCATTCCCCAATGCAATAGCCCAAGACCGCCTCAACGATCTAGTGGCCTTTAAGAAGGATTCTGCGCGTCGTCAGGGTGAATGTGTCACGAAGAATGCAATCTACTTTTTGACACCGTCGATTCCCAACAAAGAAGCATGGGCTGTGATGGGCTTTACTCGTGTCATCCAAGAGTGCCCAGAAGAGAAGTATTCGTGCATGAACCTGAGGAGTCTCCAGTTACTGAGCTCCAAGAAGTTGCGATCGAGCTCCCAGACAAAGTTCTACTTCGTACTGGTGATTTGGATGAAGACATCTCGAGAATTCGAGAGCTCGGGCTCCAGGTAGGTGATGATTGCGAGCCAGCCCCCGAGAATATCCCTACCACAACTACCAGAGAAAGAGATCCCGTCACTTCCTTGTATCAGGGACAGTCTTGGGGATGGGATGGTAACTGCCAATGCACCCTCACCACACCAACCAAACAGAAGGCAGGCTTCCCCATAAGAATTGGTCTCCTCTTTGGAAGACGTACTTCGAGATCTTCCAGAAGTACATTCCTCTCACTTATTTTGAGGATGTTTGTGTGAAGAGAACCTCTGCCAACCTAGAGGATGCAGGAGAGGCACCAACGAACCTAGGTGAGATGTTTTGCTACCTTGGTTTGAAGTTGCTCATGGCAACAATGGTTGGCTTCACACAGCACACAGAGGCTGTACTTCAGCTCGCAAGAGTTCAACGAGCAAACTAACCCCTGCCCACTCAAGCTTTCCAATTACATGTCTTGCCGTCGCATGGAACTCATTGACCATCACATATCCTTCACCGACCGTCAAGCTCCCAGCTACACCGACAGATTCTGGGAAGTCCGTCAGTTGATGGATGAGTGGCGGCGGAACATGAAGGAGATCTTCTATCCTTCCTGGGCACTGTGCCTTGACGAATCCATGTCAATATGGATGAACAGGTATACCTGTCCTGGTTGGGTGTTCTGTCCTCGTAAGCCACATCCTTTTGGCAACGAGTATCACACCATTTGTTGTGCTGAGTCTGGCATTTTGTTTGACTTTGAGACAAGCGAAGGCAATGATCACCCACGTGAAATGCCTGCTGCAGAATTTGCCGACAAAGGTAAGACTGCAGGTCTTTTGCTTCGACTCACGAAAGCAGTACACCATAGTGCTTGCTATATTGTTCTGGATTCTGGTTTCTGTGTGTTGAAAGCATTGCTCGAGCTACAGAAAGTGGGTGTCTTTGCTGGCGCTCTCATAAAGAAGCGTCGCTTTTGGCCGGCCTTGGTTCCCGGCAATGTTATCGATCGCCATTTTGATGAGAAGGAGGTTGGTACTGTAGCTGCTGTTGGCGGTTCGTTGGATGGTGTGAAATATCACATTTGGGCAATGAAGGATGCAGGGTACGTGACAAAAATAATGGGGACGGCATCTGGATTAATTTATTGGGATGATCGGTTGCATACTCGTCAGGTTGATGGGAACGGGGTACAGTTCAAGTGCACTGAGCCGTACACCTTACATTTTTCATAACGCCACCTGGTTGACGAACACAACAATAAACGCCATGCAGTGCCTTCTATTGAAGGGAAATTGAAGACTCAGAGGTGGGCAATGAGGGTGTTTCAGTATGTTCTTGCCACTTTGGAGGTCAATATGTTCCTTGGGCAAAAACATTTTGTCTGGGACGGTGCAGAGAAACAGACACTTTTGGACTTCCGTCGTAATTTGGCTTGGGATTTAATTATGAATCCTCAACGTGTTGTCAGTCCGCAGCAGCCAAGAACCAGCAAGCGCTTGAGGAACAACATTATCACCCATGAGAAAGAAAAATGTCCACCGTACACTTCGAGTTGGAATGGTACGAAATTTGTCACCGATGCTCCACACAAATACAATCAGTTCACATGCAGGGGTCATGGTTGCAAGAAACGAGATCGGACTTATTGTGTATGCAACCCAGGCTGGTGGATGTGCGAATCTCATTGACGTAGTCACTTCTTGGATCGAATTGTAAGTGATGAAAGGGATGACTGATATCAGTGAAGATGTTTCTATAGATTTCTACCTAGTTCCCCATTGAGTTTTATTAAAATATATGTTAACAACACCCCCATACATACTTATATGAACATTTATGCCTTAAAACGTACTACAAGGCTGTAAAATTAGTTTTTTGATATTATATGTCATTATTTAACCCTCCAACGGCAACTTGTGCAGGATTCGGCACAAGTTAATTAACTTGTGCAGAATCCTGCACAAGTTAACTGAAATGACCTCGTTTCACCATGTTCTGGTCAGTTTCACACTATTCTGATGCGTCAGCTGAATTCCTCACAAAAAAATAGCCCTGAAGATGACCATAACAACTACGATTACTTTATCATCCATTTAGCGCAGCCATCTCGTAATCTAGCACAGCCATCACGTCTTCAATCAAGACTGTATTTACCATCAGACAGCCATCGATGAGGACCTATAATCTTTCTCGATTCCTCCTTGTTCAGCACGTTTGTACTGCCTAACAGTCCCTCCGTTTCCCAAGCATGTCTGGCAGTCTTGGGATAGTGTGCCTGTTTGTGCTAACAAACATCCCATCGCCTTCCAAATCACACTGGTGGAATCCCGTTACTGAAAAAAAAATGTGTCGTCATTGCACGCTTTAACGCCTTAAAAGGCTTAACTTTTGCAGGATTCTGCACAAGTTGTAAATATAACTTGTGCAGAATCCTGCACAAGTTAACATACTTTAAGGGGAATCTCTGTTGGAGGGTTAATTTTTGCCCAAAACAAAACTGGCTGACATCAGTCAAAACTGCTTGAATTTAACCGCTATAGAAGAAATATTATTTCAGAAGTTTGGTGATATATGGTACCGATTCCTGCATGGCACATCATTGTCGAAATTTTATGGGTATGTAATACAAACTTCTTTCTTAATTACTGAATGGTGAATTCGAAATGTATCATCTCTATTCTTTTGTGATTATTGTCCAGAGAACCCACTGACCAATATCAAAAATATTACCTATTATTGCTTATACCATACTATAGAGTACCATAGACATAAGCCTCTCTAAGAGACATGAGCTGTGCTCTTGTGCATCGCGCTGTTATTGTACCATATTGTACAACTATAACATCCGATGTTCGTGGCTGTTCTATAAAGGCAATAAGAGGGGACGGAATAAACATAGGCCTTGATCACACCGGTTTTCAAACATCACCGTCACGATAGTGACGGTTGGAGCCATCATAGAGTACCAACAAGATTCGCACACGCTGCTTCGTGTTTTATCTAAATTTGTTCGAAACGAATCATTTCCCTTCGTTTTGGTTCATTGCACGGAGAACTTCGGAGAATTACTAGTCGTAAAGGAGTGGTATCTACTTTGAAATATTGCTTGGAATCTCTTGGAATCATCATACATCTTCACCTCCGTTATCCTTATATTATATATTTTTAGGGAAGATAAGTATGGAGAGGCCTTTAGAACTTGGGTACGTCTACTCGAAGAGAAGACATGTTTTATGCTTTTGTGACTGTGACCCTTGGGATCTCGCTTTGCATCATCCTTTTCATTCTCCTGACGTCATTTCCTTCCTTTATTTTTAAGCGAACATTGTCATGAATCGTGCATACGGTGATTGGAAATATATGAGAACCCCTCAAGGCGAATCCGGTGAAGCGAGTCATTCGAGTCTCCGTTCGGAAGCAGGATTTGTCCCCAAAGATATCCGACTTCGCATGCATTACCGCATCGTCATCGCTCGAATCGATTCGAATTTAGTGAAGGATATTGCCCAGGGATAAACATCTGAGGCTCAACATTATTCCCAGTCGGTTTCACCATTGATCATGTATTCTTACGATCAAACTGATTGTTGCAATACGTTGTTCGTTCTCGTTTGGGGAACAATAACTCGTATAGATGAGTTTCGTCTGAGTTATTGTTCACTCCTGTGAGACTTTGCTGTGTATGTAACAACAACCTAAGTATTGAACAATACGCACATTTTTCATTTTCTTCTATCTCTGTGCTCATTTCACATGTATTGCATCAAAGAACGAACAAACGCATCACTCTCGCTCATCTCATTTCATAAAATAATTTCGTTTCTCTGGAAGCCGTAGACGAGAGGGGTCTTGCTTGTTTCATAAGGTACAACTTCTTGGCAACAATAATACCATCCAGTTTGTGGTTCGATCATCAAGGGCAAGATCGTATTCGTGCCAAATCTGAGGCGAACTTCTCCGAGGCAGTCATCTAGTCACCCATCCATCCAGTGCTGAATCGTTCTCATCCAAGACACCAAGACAAGAAACACCATTGGAAACCAAACCCGTCAGCCGACGATACCGCTTTGTGTCACTGCTTTCATCGCCACACAGAAACAATCCAACACGAGAACACACTCTCACAAAACAGTACAATCAAGAATGAACCAAACCCGAAGCATGTTCGAATCGACGACACAGACCGCCGTCCTCCTCCCGCAAACCGCCACAATGGCCGCCCTCTCGTCGTCCATTTCCCCACTCCTCGCGCTACCGCTGCTTCTATTCATCGGATTCGCGGCTTATCTATCAGTTCTAAAAGTTCGATTATCCGAGAAGAAGAACAAGACTCCTCCGTTTGAGGAGATTCCCACCATTCCACACGTACAGTACGTTTCATTTCCTCGTGTTGCTGGTTTGACATGCCGCTGCTCCATCCTCTCACGACCAACTTCCTCCCCACTCTCTCACTAACTCTTTCTCTCACACTCAGCTGGCTCCTAGGCCACTTTCCCCACCTACACACCCTCGAACCCTCCTCCCACCACACACTCTTCTCCACCCACTCCTCCCCCTCCGGCATCACCGGCCTCTGGGGCGACATCGACCGCCGCGCCTTTCACGTCCTACGAGCCGATCACGCCCGGGCCGTCCTCCGTCAAAACTCCTCCCGCGAACCCATGAAATTCCTCGCACGTCACGGATTCAAGACGTTGGGCGCCGAGAGTCTCATTCTCGTTCCGGGGGGGGCACGATGGAGGAGACAACGGGGAGTGGTGGCGCGAATGTTTACGGTGGATGCCATGAGGGAGGGACGGGGGGCCGTGTTGCGGTGTGCTGCCGAGGCGGTGGGGTGGTTGGTGCGGGCGTGCGAGGAGGGGAGGGGGAGTCGCGAGGGTTGTTTGGGGCATGGGGAGGGGAGGGTTTGTATGGAGGCGCTGAATTTGTTTGAGCTGTATTCGTTGCTGGTGTTTGGGAGGGTGTCCATGGGGTACGACTTTGGGTTTTTTAAAAAGGAGGACCAGGAAGCCGTCGCCGTTGAGCGGGGCCACGGGGAGTGCTGCGGTCAGATGCAGACCTGTCGTTGTTTAAGTCTGTCGGCTGTGGCGAATTCGTTTGCCTTTCTGCAAAATGATGTGGCCACGCGATCGAAGCCGCAAAACCTCTTCAATCCCAAGACTCAGTTCTACTCCTTTCCCACAGAGTACAATCAAGAGTACAAGTTTCATTCGAATGTAGTTCGACAACTGATGGCTGAAATCATTGGGCAAGAGTTGGATAAGTCCCTTACCAATTATGATATCAAGGATGCCGAGGGAAAGGACGATAGTGCCAATTTGGTCACGCATTTGGTGAAGGCGACGTTAGAAGAGCAATTCCAACCCTCTTCCCAAGCTCCATCTTCCAAATCAACCGATGCGCCCAAGTGTCCGTTCGCCACGTCCACCCCATCCCGCACATGCACCGTCCACAGCTCCATACCCGCAACCATGACCCGTTCCCAACGAGAAGAAACCATCGACAACGTATCCAGCATTCTACGCACCCTCCTCATGGCAGGATTCGAAACTACCGCCGTCTCCCTCTCCTACGTCGTCTATTTCCTCTCTCTCCATCCCCGCTGCCAAGACCAGTGCTACGAAGAAGCGATCCGCGTGCTCGGACCGCGCACCACCGACACCCCCACCTATCAAGACTTTGACCCCGAAGATTTGGTCTACTGTCGCGCCGTCTTCACCGAAACGATACGTATTCACCTACCCGTCATTTTCACGACTCGCGTCCTCGAGAAAGACATGACGTTTGATACCGGCGTGGGAGACGACAGGGTGACGTTTCCTCGTGGGACCAAGGCAATTATTAGTCCGACGGCCATTCATGCCGACGAGAGGAATTTTGAGCGGGCCAAGGAGTTTGTGCCGGAACGATGGGTCAAGAGACAAGTTGATGATCAAGGAGTCGAACGATGGGTCGAGAGGAATTACGAGGAGGAGAAGAAAGAAAATGTTTCTTCCGTTCCCTCGGATCCCATGACGCCGGAATCCATTTCTGCGGCGAACCCGCAAAACTTTTTCTCCTTTTCGGACGGTGCGAGAAATTGCGTCGGGAAACGACTTGCCATTCTCGAATCGTCCGTCATGATTGCCATGATGTTTCGAGATTTGAGAGTGGAGTTGGCCGAGGACAAGTTTGAATTGGTCACCAAGAGAAAGTTTGCCACGGTTGGTCCGGTTCGTTTGCCGGTGGTGTTTCGTCGACGAGAGGATTGATGTGTGTTTTGAGATTTGAGTTTGGAACTGGCCGAGGACAAGTTTGAATTGGTCACCAAGTGGAAGTTTGCCACGGTTGGTCCGGTTCGTTTGCTGGTGGTGTTTCGTCGATGAGAGGATTGGGGCGAATGCCACATTTTTGTTTCAAAGGACGACACACCTTTTGTGAAGTGTGCGCCAAGCTATCGAGATATGGTCTTCTCTTTGTTTCAACAAGAAGACACGAGAATGAGTGTTGTACATATAGATAATTCAAGTGTTTTATAGAATTATTTGCAATTAACTACTAGGGAGAGGGACTTGATTGGAATAGATACCATAGTCATCTTGATGATCTTCACTAGTGTAAGTAATGGCAGATCCTGGTGGTCAATGAGCCTGTTATCTGTTTTCGTCAAGGAGAGCTACCTGTGAAAGAGTACCTAACTTGAGGTCATGAGTGATGAAAATTACAGAATTTCGACGTAATGATAGCCCAGATATAAAAGTGGGTTTGGCAACGGACGCGCTTGTCTTTTCGATGACAGAGAGAACGTTGTGAGGATAGGTATAGGTCCAGTCGTGTGCCAGCGGTGTTTCGTCAGGGAAGCATGACACTAACGTTTGGAGAATCATCCCGTTTGTTCATGGCATTTTGCAGCCTTCCATTGTCTATCAATACATCATTGACAATAATCCAGATAGGTACGATGACGAGACATTTGCATCATTGTGCTGGCAGAGATGAGAAGTCTTCACATGTCAATCTACTAGTAGATTCATCTCTTACCATACTCAATAATTGTGTCCTACACTTTTATCAGACATGTAGGGTATCTGAAACGGGCACAGTTGAACAAGTGGAAATTATAAGATGTATAGTGTAACAGAAAAGTATAGCTTGATTTGTTATTTAAGTCGTTGTTATATCCTTTTCATTGCGTAATTTCAATTTGCCTCTTGTGTCATGGGGCACATTGAACCTTTGAAGAATACATAAGGCCTCCTCACTTTTTTATGGGGCTCTAACTGGGGACAATATCTGGTACCATCACATTTGAACCGAATTATCTGGATCAGAAATCAGAATTTATCACAGTTCTATACCTTTCACTTTTACACATTATTTTGGAAAAATGAAAGAAGTACCAACTGTATCGCATTGGGCACCTTGGGATTCCCTACCAGAGATTCCTCCCAGTTAAACATACCATTGTAGCAACTAATTATTTCTAACATGATCAGCATTGAGTTATTGAATTAAGTCACGCGTGGTATCTGTTCTAAACAAACCAAGCACTCGTAGCTTTTCTTGTCATCCACAGAGTTGTCTGTTTTCTCTGTCATGAGACGTTCGTATCATTTCCCTGGTTATCACTTTCACAGCACAAGCTCCACAATGTTTTGGTCCGAGGCGCTAAAGGTTCATACGCTGCTCCAGGCATTACCTTAGCACAGCTAACGCAATCAAATAGCCAATGAAAATGAACAGTGAGGACTTTTCGTTGACTCCTCTGATTTTGTGAAATGGCAAGCTTTGCCGCATTGAGCAAAGTTTCCGATACACCACAGTCTACGTCAAGGTGTGAATCGTCACACAGGAACACAAAATGACCAATGGAAGCATCTTCATCAGAAATATCTCCCATCATTTTGGACGCAGCGGTTTCTGAATGGACGATTGTGGCACCCGCATCCTGGAGCAACAGCTTGAGATCTTTCAGAGTGCTTTGTCCTGTCGATTTCCATTCTCCACACAAAAGTACTGCACATTTGTCCAATACCTTTGAAATAGTACTATCCACTGCAGCTGCATACTTGGCAACTCCAAAACGAGCTAAATGGTCGTCTTTGTTGGCCACTTTTCTTGGCAGAGAGCGAACACACATGTCACCAGTCGGGGCAACTAGGCTTTTATTGGAAATGCAAGATTCCATCCATCTTGGAGTCAGTATTGGCAGACCTAAAAGTGCCGATCGCATTACTTTTAATGTGCGAGACTTTGACACGATATTTATCTCGTGAGAGCTGACTGCTGACGCCGAAGTTATACAAAGCTTAGTCTTGCCTGGCTTGAAATCTTTGGTTACTTTCAAAGTCACTGAAAATAAGTAAAGTGTCATTATGAGATAATTGCACAACAAGTGAATCCACAGATAATCCACAGAATATTGATTGACTTACCATTCTTGCTTTTGAGCATCTTGACAAAAGAATTCAGAATCTTAGTGTCCTGATCCGACAAGCTGGAGGTGATTGCGTAGATGGTAACTGAAGAGTCGTCATCGCTTGAAAGGAGTGAGGCATACCTCGCATCAGCCCGCTTCACGATTTCATCAGTAGTCAGACTTTCAGTGGCATTTTGGAAACTAGTAAGGACGTGGTCGGCGTGAGCTGCTTCCGCCTTCGAATCTCTTTTTTGCAACAAGCTCGCAGTCGCTTTGTGTTTCTTATTTTTTTTCGATGGTGCAACATTTGTGTTTGACTCCGCCAACACTCTTTTCTTACAGCTAACTCCAGCTTTAGACACTCCATTTGATTTCGATTCCTTCCTTTTCGTAGTGCTTCCTTTACGTTTGGCTGGTCGGGCAATGCCAGCCCACTCCAACACATCCACCGGGATATGTTGCAATTCATCATCATTGTAGATTGGAATCGAGACAGATGGCTCTTCCTTTGCTACTGCGATTCGTTTTCTTGACTGACGCGACGACGCCTTCTCGGCAGATTTTGAAACTCGTGCTGCCACCGTTAAACCTGCAGTCTCACTTCTCTCTGCTTCGTGCAATGACACGAAGCTTTCGTCAACACCTTTTTCCTTACCTCCGAGAATGTAAGCGACATCATACTTTTTCGAATGGCCAGACGAATCGACTCTAGTGACACGGCCGACACCTTAGATAAATTTCAAATAGAGATTAGGAATCAGAGAGCAATGATTTAAAGAATACCAATCAATAAAGAAAAAGAGAAGGCGACGTACCACCATGCTTGTTGATTCCAGGCCATGTCCGGGCTTGTACCATGACCACACTTTCCTCAACAATCATTTCTTCATTGGATGAAGGACACGGCTCATTGTCACTGGCCAAAGGCTCTTGCATACACTCGTTGCTCACAATGGAAGATTGCTGCGATGACTCCAATCCTACTGTATCGAAAGCCATGTTGTCCACCAGTCTGCATGGATCGTAAGGAACCGCCACCTCTGTTGGTTTCACTTTGTTATCCTCAGCGTCCATAGCCGGTTGCTGCAAGAATTTGCCAGACCGTCTCGGCGTAATGGTATTATCGGATTTACTCTTCTTTCGTGCAGTGTTGCCATCATGGACGACGACAGGACTTTCGACGGTTGCAAACGATTGATTTCGTGTTCCGCCTTTGACACCCTGCTTTAGTGCCACAGAGTGGTTTGCGGCGTCGTCATTAGTTACGAACGCCCTACCTTTCAAGCGGCCGACGGGTGAAATCAAAGAGCGATCTTTCTCGGCTTTCTTTGCGGTATTGCCATCATGGAGAATTGTGGGACTCGGTGCCGTTAGCGCACTTGATCGGCGAGGTTGACTTGTCTCTTTAATGGTAGAGTATCCCGATTTCGCAGTGTGAAATGTGTCTTGAGACTCCATAGGGGCCAAAGTAGGTGGAAGTTTACGTTGATCATCCATTTGTGCCGGAGCAGCGGGAACCAACTGTTTCTCGCCACCCGCATCGATGCCTTTACTTTGACTAGAACCCTTTACACCTCCATTCAAAGCAAACGCCGCAGTTTCCTCCGCAATCCTTTGCTTCCTTCTCGTCGCCCTCTCCAATGCCTCTTTATCCGCTTGCAAAATGGCCTCTTGGTCCTTGGTGAGTATTTGATATCGACGCGTCAGATTAATCCTTTCCAGTTCTTCCTTGGTCATTCGATTGCCAGATTTTTGGGCTGGTGCAGTTGATGCCGCTTGTTGTTCTTGAAAGGTGGCGAATGCCGCATGGTTGGATAGAACGACTGGCGACAAATAGAAGTGGAATGAAGGCTATTAAATTCCTGTTTCAATGCAGTACACGAAAAATCTTCATCAAGAAAACATAACACGAACAGACCTTGATGATGCTCCAGCGCCTCTGTGACATTCAGCTTCCTCCTCTTCCAGCCACCCCCAGTCCCTCTCCTCTCTCGTCCATCCTCCTCCTCGTCCTCTTCCCACTCCCCATCCTCTCCCGGACTCAACTGGGTCATCATAACCTTCTTCGAAAACACCACGGGAGCAAATCCAAACGCCCTCATAATCCCCTTGTACGCTCTCACAATCTCATCCAATTGCGCAATGGGCATCATACTTCTCTTTCCGCATTTGAGTCGACAGACGGGACAGGAGCCCACTCCGAGGCCTCCGGCAGATTTGGTCGCCGAGGCCGAGAAGGAGGAGGAGAGACAGGTTTTGCAAAAGGCGTGACCGCAGGGTAGGAAGGTGGCGGATTTGAGGGAATGGCAGCAGATGGGGCAGGTTAGGGCGCGGGACATGTTTTCGATGGCTGTGTAGTTGGTTAGGATGGTTTGTTGGGCGGTTTGAGTGGGATGGGTTGGTGAGGTAGTTTGGATTGGGGAGTGCTTTTTTGGGGGTGTCGGAGTATGCGTTTGTGAGTTTGGGATTGTTGGTAGTATTTGCTCAAACGGATCATCCGCATCGTCGTGGTTGTCAAAGTCAACATGATTGCTGACATTGTCCTCGTCATCCTCACGGTGGACACGCCCATTGTTGTGGCTCTCAGCGTCTACATCATCAATGTGCGTCATTCGCTCCTCTGTACTGTGAGCGAGATCATTGCATTCTGCCAAAGCCTTTTCGGTAGGACCTTTCTTCCTTCGTTTTGCACCAGCTGATTGCGACTTGACCTTATCGTGTTTGGGTTTGCTCTCTAACCTTGACTTCTTCCTCTCTTTTTCTTGCGAAGCTTTAAATTCAAACACGTCTTCGTCCTCTTCCTCTTGATCAAGATATTTCTTCTCACGATCGTCCTCCTTCTCCTCCTCTGCAGTTCCGCCACCAACACTGTCTTCAATATCGAAATGTTCTTCCTCCACCTCTAATAATCGCTCCTCCCCATCCTCCTCCTCGTCGACATGGTCCTGACAATCCTCATCATCCCTCCTACCAGTATACATTTGCGTACCCCCCTCCAAACACGTTAGTTGACTCATGATAAAACCTCCTCCACCACGATCGTCCTCCCGCGGCACTTCCACGGTACTATTCAAAAGGAGCGAAACTTCCATATCCTTGGAGATGGACTCAATATTGCGAATGTTGGTCTTGGACGTTCGAAACGGAACGGTGCGTCGTAGGAAGTCGTCCGAGGGACCCTTCGTTTGCGTATAGGCCTTGGTGTACTGGCGACGGGATGCGAATGCCGTTGGTTGCTTGGGATGATGGGGTTTGGAGGTTGTTCTCTCTTGTGGAATGCTTTGGACGTCGTTGTCGTTGCCTCTTGTGTTCTCGTTTTTGTCGTGGCTCGGAGGAGTCTTGTTGTCCTTGCTGGTGGTGGGGGAAGGTCGATCGTCGAGCGATGGTGAAAGGAGATTGATGGATTCTTCGGATTGCGACATTTTAAATTGACATTACTGACAGCGGTAAGAGGTTAAGTGCTAAGTCAGTTATGGGAATGAATGATTTTGGGGTGTGGCTCAATAGGTAGTCGTTCTTTCGAGGTTCCTTTAGACCAAATTGATGTGATATTATGAGATATAATGGGAGGATAATGGGATGCTTTTTTGGGAGAGGAGCAGCGAGGGAGCATGGGCAAGGGGCCTCATTGAAACTGGTGTGTGTTTCGATACTGTTTCGATATTGTACCATACCCTGCTCATACCCTGTCATGCGGGAATAGCGGATGAGTTGGTGAGGCGCGCCAAAAAAAATTCTTGGGCATTGATGAGAACTCTCTACGCTAACTCTATGGATGCAAGCATTGCAGACACGTCTTAGGGTATGGATGCGGAATGTGTTGGCGACTCTACAAATTCCTATGTTGATTGAGATACTTAACATTTGGCAATAGCGAAACTGAATAGTTTGCACACCCGGCATCATACAGCAGACAGTGATCTTAGAATGCACTCTTCTTTCCAGCAAGAGATGCAACTTTCAACTTTGTGGCAATACAAGTGGACAACCTAAGTCGTCAAACGCCTTCACTTATTCTCACTAGGTAGGCACTCTATCATCACACAATAGTCACAAGTCATCATCACTTGGGTTATCAGTGCTGATGACACTTTGATCATCACATAATAGTCACCATTCATCAATTGGTTTATCAGGGTTGATTTAATTTTGACCATCACATGGTAGTCACCAATCTTAACTTGTTTTGCCATTGTCAATTTAAGGTCATCACTATGGTTATAACAGTACCTTCACCAATCGTTGTTAAGGTAATCAAACATCCTTCACCATGTCAACACAGAGAGTTGGCAGTCAGATTTGTCATTGCAATGGCCCTCCTTGTCATCAGCAGGTCTCATAGTAGCTACCACACAAAAGATGAAGGCTAAAATGACCGCATACAAGCTTATCATGACCATGATTTTATTACTACACAATCCTAAGAAGCCTTTGACCATGACCAGAGCACACAAATCTCATGTGCAGCCTTCAACATTCAAGTATGCCTTTCCCAGGACATTCTACTATTGAACAGTTGTTTGCTCAACTGCAAAAGCTTGATATACATGATAATATCTATATTTTATGAAAAGTCCTTGCAGTTTGTCGGTGTCATCATCTTGGTCAATACAAAGGTCAGTCATCACCATTTTCAGAAGGCTTGTCATGGTGAAAGTCAGCAGGTCTTTACATGTCATAACAAAAGTCATGGCATGGCTGTGAAAGGTCAACAGATGAGTAAGAAAATTGGAGAAGTCATAACTTGTTATAATTTGTGACAGTTTATCTCCAGGAAGAAATCGGCAATGCTAACTGCCATGCAGGCAGATAAATCTCCACACACCCTTTAAATCACAATTCAGAACCTGAGTCATGTTGCAGAGATGGTGTGGTAAACATGTACCTATATCAAGGAATGTCATTAAAGGAATCTGATACCCCATTTGCGATGGCATGATGTTGCCAGGACAGAGTCATTATTTTCAATGAAACTAATTTCTTTGTAATTCATGTTGTATAAAACAAACATTGGCAGTTGTAATGTCACCTTCAATAATGTTGCTTCCTGAGATCACTGCTGTCCATGGACAAAGTCTTGCAAATGCGTAATGAGTTTTTTTCTCTTGAGGTCACAAGGTCTAAATGGATACGACTTTTTGAAAGTTGGGAATGGGAATAGAGCATTACATGGTGCCGCATGGTGAGTCATGATTTTCTCCATGAGGTGTTGAATTCTTTTAATGACAGTCTCTTGCCTATTAATGAAAAGTCAAAGGCAATCATGAAACATCTAAGTTTACTGATAAGTTGGCATTACCTATGGCAAGAAACTTAATAAGTGGTTAAGGTATAACCTAAACTGCTTTGATGAAAAAATATTAAGTAGTAACTTGTATACGAAGGGGTTACACTCGCGGATGTTGAGTAATTGTGAGCTTATTGTTTACTGATTATTATGAACAAATGAGGATGGGAGGACAATGGATTCATGTGGGATGTTCTCTTGTTGTATCAAAGATCCAAAGTTCTGGATCTTTGTTCTTGTAAGGATTCCTCCTCAGTAGGGAGTGTAGAATTATCCTTACTTGCGAGTTTTTTATTTTGTACCTATGTGTACTGTGTACGATTCTTGGTCTATGTCACGCCCCCCCCACAAATGGAGGATCAGGGTGACATTTGTGGGCGACAATCCTCTATGAGGTGCAAAAAATTATCTATGTCCATCTTGGGACTAGTGTAACAAACTGAAAAGTCTGCCACTGTGTATTGAAGCTTCAGTGTTTATTAGGAGAGGATAGCAGATAAATGATAACATAGATAACTGTTTAAGTCTGATTGTAAAAATGATGCTGATTTTGTTCCATGTTAAAGCCTTATTGTCCTATTTATATGAACTGTTGTGATAGTCCAAGGATCACTTTCACTCATTTGCCAAGAACTACTTGTTAATCAACTGTATAATTCCAATCACTGTGTGAGCTATTTCCTGCAAGGTGTTGAAGTCAGTGTGGAGAAGCCTATGTTCTCTATTTTTGTCCAGTCAGAAAAGAAGAGAATGTTGAACAACATTTCCCTGCTCCCTGCCAAAAGTTGCTGCACCTGGGGAGGCTTTTAGTACTGTATGGTGCAGCTTTTGTTACAAATGCATCAATGTCACTGGCAACTACTGCATTGGTCTTGTCTTGTTTAGTATTGCAAAGCCTTGCTGTAATTCTACTTGATGCCCCTGCTCCAGTATTGCATTTGCATGTGAGCTATTGGCTTACACTTGATCCCGCATGATTCACAAAGGGATTTGAAGTGCAACTTAAATTTGCTTCCATAGTAATTAATGTGTCTTGGAAACGTGGATAACAGCTAAACCAGGTCTTACTCACTAAGTTACTTATTATTGCACTTCATTTGTCAAACTATTGTAACTTAGTGTTCTATTGAGTCTTGGTGCCCTTTTGCCACTTTGTATCAATGGTAGTAACCACATCTGACATTACCAGCAGTTCTACTACTTCCAAATCAAGTTGAAGCTGGATCTATCATAGTATGACACATAAGTCAATTTTTGTCCCATATTTTCCTTTGAGAGAGCACAGTCCAGTAAGGTCTACACAATGCTTCCCAACAGTTTGTGATGACAAGCTTAGTAGGGAGTTTCCCATACTTGTGCTTGTGCTGTTTCCTAACTTGACATAACTACAGTGTTTGACATGTTATCAGATGGTATGTCTCACATCTTTCCAATACATTGCTGTGTGTAGCATCTCTTCAAGACGGGTGTGTCCAGGATGCAATTTTGAACAATTTTTGTGATAACCATCCTACCATCCTTGTATTATAATTGTGTATCATCTACCAACTGAGTAGAATACTATCATGCTTGCTAAGTTTCTTTTAAGCTGCATCTTTTTCTGGGCTTGCACAATATCCTTTACTGTTAATGGGTAATTAAACTTCATCACAGTTATGAGAAAAAACCATGTTGATCTGTTCCTGGTGAAATGGTGTAGTAACAGCACTTTATGAATGTCATCCAATTGGCTTTGTCTCCTCGCATTGGACCTGAGTCTAACCTAGAGATGGCATCAGCAACAGTAATATGGATGCCTTTGATGTGCATGATTTCAGGACCATACTCCTTGAGTAATAATCTCCATTAGTCAGAGGTTAACTCAGGGTCATCTTGGTTTGCAGTCTGTATAGACCTTGATTGTTTGTCCCCACAGCATGCCTCTGAACTCATTTAGTGTCTCCACTATAGCCAGTAGTTCACCTTTCTTTATACTGTACTTTTGTTGCATTACAAGCATTTTTCTGCTGAAAAACTCAAGAGGCCGAATACATTGAGTAATGAGTGAGCCAAGTTGTTTACATAAGAATTCAAAAACTCTCTTGAGACATCAGGATAGTCCAAAGCTACATCCTTTGTAATTGTACCCTAGGTTGTAAATTCCACTGTCATTCCACCAGAATTCCTGGTAGCTCTGGAAATTCCGGAAGTATTGACAGTAACCCAATTACTGTTGTTGCGAGTTACAGTGAAAAATTTACTGAAGTACTCCGTACAATACTTGAGAAGTTTGACATCATGACTTCACAAAATAAAGATCATTTTGACAAAACTTATCATAATATTTCTGGAACTGACCGGAATTACTTCAGTAATTCTAGTCAGTTACTCGCTTCTGTGTTTTCAAGACAGTAACCCAAACAAGAATTTACAACCTAGATTGTAACTTTCACTTTGCCAAATGCTGTTTGATGTACCTCATCCCAATGCCAAGGTCTCTTTTTGGTTTTCTTGTCTTTGGTGACTTTGGTATGGCCACACTCTTCTACCAATGAGATGAGTGGGGCAAGCATTTTGCTATGTCTTGCCCAAAGATATGAATAGTGCTGGACCACACCCTGGAATCTAGTGAGGTCTTTGACTTGTTTTGGGGGTGAAATTGTTTAGCTGTGGCTTGATGCCAGTTCTGAGGATATACCCTAAGTATTCCGTTTCAATCGCACAAAATTTTGATTTTTGAGTGTTGATTTGCAAGCCCATTTCTTATAACCTAGTTAGCAACAACATTAAATGTTTTAGGTGGTCATCTAAACTTGCATTGGTGTTGCATAGTAAAACATCAAGATAAGTACTACTGAACTATAAGGCTGCAATGAGCTCAGATCTCTTTGCCTGAAAAATGATGGGAGAACCTGTAATTTCCATTGGTAAGCTGAGGTAAGAATACCCACACACACACACACACAGAAAAATGATGGTGCAGATTTTGGATGCATCATAATCTGATCAAGTGGCATAATATACCATGTTAAAATCAAGGGCTGCTGCACAAGTGAAACCTTCTAACTCTTGCAAAACCCAAGATTTTGGGTACTGGAAATGGCTTCCTAACTACATATTTACCTCACTAAATCAGTTATAAAGCATACAGTTTTATCTTTATTTGTATTATAAATGCAGGGGACACCCACTCTGGTATGGGCTGAAACTCTAACACTTCCAATTCATAAAGCCTATTCAATTCTTTTATGATTGTTTCTTTGTGTACTCTTGGTATTGGGAACAGCCTGCCCAAAGGAGATGGGCTACGTGTTTGATTCACCTACTGTGCCATCAAGAAGTTCCTTATATTCTGCGAGCAACTCCAGTAAGTTATTTTGGTCTTAGAGACTTTCGTGAGCACAATTGGTGCTAGCAATCTATTGGAGGTCTGCCTTGTCATATGTAGTGCCTATAATATGAACTACTTGCTGTGTTGCAACTTGCTTACTGATAGGTTTGTGTGCCATGGTGTTATTTTCAGCCCGTGCCTTTGCCATTTCTTGACTTAATCATACTGTTGATGTCTCTCATTCACAAAGTGATCTCATCAACTAACAGGCCGCTATTCATGGCCCAACAAGCATGGGGTAATGGTCAAGTCTTGTGTTGATGGTATATGTGTATGAAAGAAAATCATCCCATACTCAATTCAATTGGTTTTTGTATGTGGTTCATCGTAAGTAGGAGAACACAATTATTGAAAATTGTTGTGGTCAAATTTTACATCAATAGTTAGGAAATTGGACCAATTTTATAAAGTCATTGAACGTATCAGATCTTACATCAAAAGACAAATGGAGTCTAGTCCAATTTGTAGAACACTTAATGATAGCTGCTGCAAATTTGAAGAGAAATGAATCATTTTTACTTCTCATGCAAATATGATCAAATCAGTAATGAAAATATGAAAGATAACAAGGGATCAAAGCATGAATTTTTTATTGGACTAAAGACATCATGACACCAGATGATACTGCTGAAAATGATGTTATGGTACTTGAAGAGAAAAATGAATCATGATTAGGCAAATATAGGGATGGTAATTGAAGAGAAAAATGAATTGTGATTAGGTACTTCTTAAGATCAAAGCATTTGGCAAGTTAATTGTATTTTGTTTTTATGGATATCACCTCTATCTAATTTTTCAAGCTAGCTCCCAATCTAATTTCAAGTAAAGATGAAAAACGTTACCATTCCAACAAGACAGCCACCACATTGGGAATTTAAATATGGTAATAATATAATGAAAATGACAAACAATGCTGACGGAGAACTTATGACAAATGACGTACAACTAATGACAATAAACATGGGAAAGAGGCATGTACAATGCCTGACAGTTATTTCTTATGTTTGAAAATCCAGAACAATTCCTAAGTCTTTCATGGTATCACAACCAAGAATGAGGTCATACATTGACTTAGTCATTTTTTGCTATTATACTTTAAATCATTTGGTGTCACTAGATACTCCTTGCAGCTTGAGTAATCAAAACATGATGTCACTTTTGGTCCTTGCTTTTGTGAGGAAGCTCTCATTTACGTGTGCCAAGAGGTTAACATATGTGTAGTCAATAAGGGGGAATGAATGGATGTTCCCTATATTCATGGAACATCAGGTCAGAGATCCAATGTCTAGCAGGATCTTGATGACCATGTTACTGGTGTGAGTTCCAGCAGGTTGTTCTTGCCTCTGTGGAACTTGATTTACAGTAGCTTTATGGTACCACACTGCTGTCTTTGCCTTTGATAGGGAGTTTGCACTATTGAGAATGGCACCCTGAATTTAGGGGTCCAACAGTTTAGCAGTTATCTCACTCTGTGTATCAATTTTTATTTTCAATGCAAGACTTTTTTGAGATTTGATCCGCATTGAACTTGAAATAATTCTAGTACTTGATTTTAAATTTTTGATTTTTCATTAGGATTTTTAAATCTAACTTTTGTACTGGCATTAAAATAATTCTTTTATTCAAGGTCAAATTTGTTTTTTTGACTTTATTTGCCCAGTTTTTCCTTTCTCTTATGAGAGGAAGTTTCAGGACTAATTTCATCCTGCAGGCTGTCTTGCTTGATTGGGATCTCTCTCAAGTTAAATTAAGTTCTTCACAGCTTGTTGAGCTGGAGTCATCACTCTCTGTCCAGTGATTGTATTACTGTTTTGAGTTGATTGTTGCATTTTGTGTTTCAAACACTCAAGGTCACAATTTTTAAAGAATTCTTCTCATTTCCATTCTCAAGAAATCATGGTTCTTCTGGCACTTGCAAAGTCTTCCAAGAAGCATCATTGGTATAGTGCTTCCTGTGTCTTTACCATGATCAATGTCTAAGAGTTTGTGCTCGCCCCCATGCTAGAAGCATAGTTTGCGGTGCTTCATACCTAAGCAAGACCTCTTTTGAGGTATTACTTTAAGTCCTAAAAATACTTCTTGTAAGAGCTTCTTCGGGCTCATTTTCCAAATTCTTCCATCACATTCATGATAAACAAAATGGGCCTACTTGAACTTTGAACTTGCACAGGAGATGTGTGTATTGTTCTGTGAAATTAAAGGCTTCCTGGGATCCTTAGGTGGTAAAACCTCCTAGGGATCTTGTGTGCAGTCTTTTTGCTTCTTTCTAAGGAAATTACTAGGTCTGTTGCAGAGTTTTCATGCTTATTATGTAATAAACGTGCTTCTCAAACATGCATAAGCTACTAGGGAGCCACACAAAGTCCAAAGAGTGCACAACCTCTTCCAGACACACATGCTCTTTATATAGTACACATATTTTTGTCCCTTTTTCACATGTGTTTATACGCTAGTATTTGAGTTCAACTAGACTCGTACTAGAAGATAATTGCATCACAAAAAGTGTGTGTCTTGTTTAAATTTAAATAGGCCTTAAAAAGGCTACAACTGCATTCATGCATCTCCTCACTACAAGGGCTTAACTCTGAAAAGGACTTCCTACAAGCGCCTTTTCAAGGAGGTTTTTTTTCTCGTACTCACTTTTTACCACTTTGCAATCATGATTCTTGGAAAAAGTGCATTCACAATGTCATAATGCAAACTCTTGTTCTTTTTGCCATTGCCCTTTCATCATGAGCAATCAGAGTATACATTCATTCTCAGGACAACTTTTATCTCCAATGTCATGGTTTTACCAGCATATGCATAAGCACAATGTGTGTCACTCACAAGCTTCTTAGACTTTTGAAAAAGTGCGGTTCAAAACACTTTTCACACTCTCGTACATTGCATATCATGACTGCACACTATGTGGAGTAGTCTCACGAGTCTGGGGATTCTTGAACGAGTCACTGAAAGGATGTGTACTCCTGGCAGAGTGAATCCATAACTTTGGCTATTCATAGATAATGACAAAAGCCAGTTTGGTGAAAAAATTATAGTAGTGACTTATATGTCAATGGATCACACTTGGTTGTAAATTATGTTGAAATGCCATCCAAATTCTGGGTTACTCCAAAATATTTGGTAATTTTGACAATAATGTGATATCTGTGGTAGCAAGATTACTGTGAAATGGTTACTTGAGTACTTTGTAGAATACTTAGGGAGTGTGACACTGTGATGTCGCAAGATAAGAGCCATTTTGACATAATTAACCATAATATTACTGGAACCTACAGTAATTTGTTACTGTGTGTTTGAGACAGTAACCAAAAGATGAATTTACAACCTATGGGTTACACTTGTTGATGATGAGTAAGTGTGAGCTTATTGTTTATTGATTGTGAGGAACAATGTGGATGGAAGGAAAATTGAATCCTTTTCATTCTAAAATGAAATAAATGGATTTCTGTAGGATCTACAGCATCCTGGTATGTTTGTTCCCTTATTTCTCATGAGAGGTGTTCTCTTGTTGCATTAAAGACCCAACGTTCTGGATCTTTGTCCCTGTAAGGGATCCTCATCACTAGGGAGTTTAGGATTCTCCTTACTTCGGAAATTTTTTAGTTAGGAGTAGGAGTACTAAATATGACAGATTCTTGGCCTCTGTCAAAGTAGAAATACAGGTGTAGATGAGATGTTGATAATGAAAATATCATAAATGTCAACGAATTATCACAGGATATGCATGGTAACTTTGCTTTTGTCTATGGTGCCCTATTTTACATGCCAACATGGTGATTAGGATTCTACACAAGTCTGATGTATGATTTGGTGCTCAGATGACATGAATTTCAAGTCAGGTGTAGTTTCAGTACTTTTCCTTGGCAACAAAAGCAAAGTTCATGGGGATCTTTAGTGCATAGGCATACATGAGATGTTGTAGATAACTGGCCTATGTCAAGGCAAGAGCAAGAATTTGTTTGCCTACCCCCAACACAGACACAGAAACTCATGACCCAGCAAACAACTTGCTGCCTGGAAATGGCCTAATGTACTTTGAAGCATATCTCAAGCTACTATTTCTTCATGATTTTTGGCACATGATCTGCGCATGTAGTTTTAAAGAGGACCTCAACAAATACTGCAATAGCACAGACGTGGCAGGAACCCATTTTTTGGTGATTCTACAGATTCCCATCTATTTGATTTGCAAATTTTGAATTCCCAAGTTCCTGCATGAGAAGCATGCATGGCTTGAACAAACAAATGTTGGCATGATAAATTCTTCTCTTTTACAGCACCAATGCTTTCATGGGGCAACCATGAAATTCAACATGTAGAGCAGCTCCACCAAAGTCAACCAATCAAACCACACATGTTTCATCCCTTCTATGAATGACACTAGATTGTATGCCAATAAGCAACTAGCAATGATGAAAATGACTGAGAAGGTTTTACGTTCTATAAATGTTTTTTGAGAATGGTCTCTACATATTTAGATCTGTCATGCATTGTTTTACAGATGTCATGGCATCAGGTCGATATGAAGACTGTAATGTGAATCAAAAAGGTATTTTATATTTATGGTCGATTATGGTCACTTTCGCAAATGGTCACCAAAAACGGCCTATATAATATATTTTATGAACGTTTGGAGAACACAAAGAAGATTTTAAACATTTCGAGTCTTAAAATGCACCAGTATCTTGTATAAATGTCCGTATACATTAAAACGGTTATATAAATTGAAATTGCTATATCTACAGTATATCGAGTTTTAGGAAACTTACAATTTTTAAATGAATCGACAAATATTCATATCATTCTTTTATATTAATGGCTGAATTTATATCATTATTTTTATATTAATGGCTGTATATCACAGCCGGCATAAAGCAACACACACACACACACAAAAAACACGCGGTCTAATATATAACCGCGTTATATATTAACTCCACATCCCGCATCCCTCACGTTGTCCATCCAGTTTGACGCTTGTTTCTATACATAATTGTCGTCGAGCCCTCTACCCGATTTCAAACACAACCATGGCGACGGACGATGAGATGATGAGGAGCACGTCCAACGAGTGGGCCTTCGTTACTAATCACATTGAAGGCAGCGACGCCGACAGCGACGGGAACTTCAGGTACGACACCATGATGTGCTTTTCCAAGCACGGAACACTTGCGCTGACTTTCCACGCCAGATTCATGAGCGGGATAGTCTGCGCAAAGTGCTTCCAGTTCTTGAAGCCAGGAAGCTACGCTGTCCACAGCACCAAGTGTGACAAGGATCCCGCCCCATCCGCAAAGGCCATCAAGGACTGGTCCGATTCGGACAGCAAGTGGGCTGAGTTGAAGCGGAACTATTCACCGCAATTCTCTGACAAGACAGTGATTAAAATGGCCGACCGCAACGGCGCCGGAGGCACGTTGTCCACCCGCGTTTTACCTGGGGAAGACCTCCTCGACAATGAAAATCAAGGCGATGTGCATCACCGACGGATGCACACACGTATGCGCATTTAACGCACTTCAGCGTCACATCAAGAAGGCGCACATGAGTGCGACTTATCTTCTGTACGACCTTGATATTGTGGAGGCCCCGACGGTCAACGATGTCGATGACGGCGAGGACGGCGTGAGAGAGAGGAATCAGTGGCAGACACGGAGGATGATGGTGATGAGGAAGCGGTGGCAAGCACAGAGAAAGAGGGAGATGGGGAGGAAGAAGACGGAATGGGGGATGATAACAACACGTTTGGGGAAGTAGCGGCGAGGGAAGAGGAGGGGAGCAAAAGGAGGAGGAGAAGCTTGCAGCGGAAGAGACGCCAGGATACTCCCAGGATGCGGAGTGCGAGACATTTGTGAAGGAAGATGGCCCTTCGGACGACGACACAGCGGAGGAGAGCCATGAGGAGGAGGTGGGACAGGGAAGCAAAGGAAACAACAAACCGGGAGGGAACCAGAACAATGCTCCTCCTGTTAGAAAAAGCGCACGCAAGCGCAGAGCACCGGCGAGGTACTAAAGGACGGGTTTAGACACGTCCATATTGGTTTTAATTGTTAATTGTTTGTCGCACAATCGAGTGTTTTAAATAAAATCATGTTATATTTATAACGCATTGTGGTAGTAGCACGCAGTTTAAGCAGTGGCGACCCCTTTTCATCTTAATTGTTATATATATAACATTGATATATATAGGCACGCAGTTGAAGCAGTGGCGACGCCCTTTCATCATAATTGTTATATATATAACGTTGATATATATAGGCATACAAGTATGTATTGGGCGGAGGGATCATTGCACACACACGTGTTGTGTATATACCACTGTTACACAAAAACAACGCATAAACAACGGCCACGTTTAATGACAACTCTAGATTTAAGGAATACTGTTTTTTAGCATGATATGAATTATGTGTCTCTTAGAGCATTAATACGATCATAACATACATATCAATTTTAGGTACTGAATATGAACTTATATTCAAATCGTGGTACGCATATACACAGAGGTACGCACTCCCTATTTCTGCATTGTCTAGGTTGACATATAAAACAGACGGAGCACACGTGGACCGATAGGGACATTGCCACAACGGTCATTTGACGGGTGTGTTGAATATATATCAGAATCCACACACATATGAACGTTATTTTTCGGTACAGATCCCAATGACGATAGAATTAGATATATACCAGCATCCACGCCGCATGCCATCATTATGTTGATGACAGCGACCTGTCCGAACATATTTCACCACTTCATTTGAACTCGAATAGCGAAACAACCATGATGCAACCGAGGAACCACTTCAGTGATGGGTAAGACCACTGCTTATCTTCACAAGGTGTACGTTTCTGCAAAGAAAGAGATCACTGAGGTTTACTATTACGCTGCAGCTTTGATGGGGATGGAAACAGGGACCGAGAATCGATCAAGAGAAAACGGAATCACGGTGACGAAAACCTATCAGCAAACATCAGAGTTGTTGTAAATCCATACAAGAAAACACCCAAGCAGAGCATTGTAGAGCTGCCAGCGGCGGTGAGAAACCCTTACAGGACTACGACTAACAGAATTTCGGGAATAGGGCACATGAATGTGAGTTCATTTATTTGTGTTGCTTATATATATAAAAATGAGCTACATATAACTCATGTCGTTATATAACGTTGTTATATATATATCAAGGAACGTTATGGAGGGAACCATGGTAGTGGGATGGCTAGCAACGTGAGAGGGCAGATGGATGTGAGTTCATTTTATGCGTGTAGCTTACATATATGACAGTGAGCTACATCTAACTCATCTCGTTATACAACGATGTTATATATATAACAAGGGACGTAAAGGAGGTAATGGGCGGGACTATTGCGAGCACCACCAACATGGTGGACGTAGGCTTGGTGCGTTTTCTTAAGAGAATGATGTTTTTTGCGCAAGTTTCTTGATGTTAATAGTATTTTTTGTGATATGGATACAAAAGGGAGTCCGGGGAATTGGGGATGAGAACGTCATGGATAAAATCGTGCCATTGGTGTTACCGACACAGTTGGATAGTGACAGCTCAGAGGAAGAAATCGAAGAGGAAGCGGAAGATCACACAGAACATATGTGTCAGGCTGTCTCAAGCAACTACATAACTAAAGGAGTCACTGACTATGATGCTACAAAAAACAAAGACATAACATGCTGCGAGGGCACCAACATGACAAGGCGCAAGGGTATTGTGGTAAGATCAAAGATATTAATGTTATGTGTGAGAATGTGTTAATTACATACCTTTGTTATGAACACAACATTGTTAGCTACATCTAACTCATCTCGTTATACAACGATGTTATATATATAACAAGGGACGTAAAGGAGGTAATGGGCGGGACTATTGCGAGCACCACCAACATGGTGGACGTAGGCTTGGTGCGTTTTCTTAAGAGAATGATGTTTTTTGCGCAAGTTTCTTGATGTTAATAGTATTTTTTGTGATATGGATACAAAAGGGAGTCCGGGGAATTGGGGATGAGAACGTCATGGATAAAATCGTGCCATTGGTGTTACCGACACAGTTGGATAGTGACAGCTCAGAGGAAGAAATCGAAGAGGAAGCGGAAGATCACACAGAACATATGTGTCAGGCTGTCTCAAGCAACTACATAACTAAAGGAGTCACTGACTATGATGCTACAAAAAACAAAGACATAACATGCTGCGAGGGCACCAACATGACAAGGCGCAAGGGTATTGTGGTAAGATCAAAGATATTAATGTTATGTGTGAGAATGTGTTAATTACATACCTTTGTTATGAACACAACATTGTTATATATATAACAGGGCACGGTCACAGTTCGGCCATGGGAAGGAATGGTAAGATATGAACATATCGTGGTTGTTTTTGAATATTCGGTATATACATAACCGGGAACTGACAGCACCTTTGATATAAACATTGCATTGTTATATATAAAACAAAGGGAGTCTCTGAATCATTGAAGGAACTTGAGCCATTGGTTTTGCCAACAAAATATGATAGAGGAAAATTAGGCGGTGATACATTGAAGGACACCAGGGTGCATGCGATAAAACATTGGGACGAATACACCCCTGAGTATGACGGTGATGACCATTTGAGTGACACGAATGGAGAATCAGAGGACCTCAAAATTGAAGCGGAAGAGGCGGAGTTCTTGGTGAGACATCTCTACCTCACACATTTTCTTTGTCTTCTTTGGAATGATTCAGCTGGACTGATAATATTTTGCTGGTCACGGCAAATATGATAGGCGGAGTATACAGAAGAAGAAAGTGGAGAATCAGGGAAACAGGAGGTAATATATATATTTCACAATGGAAAGCACTGTTATTACAATATTTCCATCTTCTAACTATGTTTTACAATGTTACTTCTAAAGCAGAACAAAGATGAAATATTGGGAGACTCTAAAAAGATAAGCATTACTGAGGATTGGGTTAATGAGAGGTGGCCCACGCGTGTCTATGGAAAAATGGGGGAGATCAGTCATCCATACTCAAGGATGAAGACACCGAACATCAGGAAAATGACATGTTATTACAGGTGCAAGTCATATCGTACCTTTAAATGCGACGCGAAGCTAAAGTTGACATTGGTGGGAGGGCCTGCAGGGGAGTCACAATGGACTCTGAGCGGAGGTCATTCCGAGGTATGCAGAAGTAAAAATGGAATAGCCGCAACAACAGAGAAATCTATCAGTGACGTTCCAGACAAGAGAGAAATGACGGACTTAACAGAAAGGTTCAAGAATCGTTTGACGGAGTTGGCTGTAGAGAAGATATGGCTAGCTCCAATGAAGATTTGGAGCATGGTTCGTGAAGAGACAGTGGGGGCGGGAGGAGGTGGTGCGCTGAGGATCCTCGGCTCGGATGTGGTAAAGTGTCGCCCCATTGCGATGAATTGTATATTATTTACGGTTTGAATGTATGTTCGCTAACGTTACTACTATTTGTTTTCGGGAAAACCGCTTGAAATGATTCGACCAGGTAAGTTCTCCATCAATGTTATATATATAACACAGTTGTTTATGTGTTTGTTATATATCGATGTTATGTATATAACACAGATGTTCATGTGTCATTGTTATATATAAACTCAACTTTGTCATTCATCCGTTTTACAATGACATTATTGGGGGATCACAAATGAAAGGTATGTTTATGACAATGTTATGTATATAACAAATGATATGTGTGACTTCAAAGTTGTAATGTATAAAACACTGATGCTGTTTGGCTTCGGCAGGGATGCAATTTAATTAGGAACACTCGCAGGGATATGTATGGCGACGATAAGTTCCGGCGATCGAGATGAAGTACGGAAATGGGACTAAGACGGAAAATTTTCTGATGTTCTCTATTTTTGGAGTGATGAGGATGGGCCACAAAGAATTCTAGGTTTCTCGTTGCATCCTCTGATGAAACTACTGAAGTATAAAAAACTATTCTTGCATGTCGATGCAACTTTTGACGGGGCGCCAAGGGGGTTCTATCAAGTAGTGATCTTCTCAGTCATGGACCATGCAAGCTCCATGCATACACCGATATTTTATTGTCCAATGATGAAAAAAACAGAAGAGGCGTACAACCTACTGTGGTCACACATAGTATCCATCGTGGGTGAGTTCCTAACATGATGGTTTTTTTTCGACATGAAATAAACCGGTCATTATATGGTCGCTTTTCTTAAAAATTTCATGTGTTTTTTTTCATAGGGCCAAAGGGCATTGATGTGACAGGAGTGATGCACGATTTCGAGTGGGCATTGGTGAATTCGATAGAGAAATGGTTTGGATGTGATTACCATCTCGGTTGCTTCTTCCATTGGAAGCAGGCGATCAGACACAACATGATTGAAAGGGGATTCGAGAGAGATGACATCAAGATTATATTGCCAATGTTTGACTTCTTGACAGTCATCAGGAAAGAAGATATGCGGAAAGGGGTGGATTATATCAGGGAGATGGTGCAGAAGACGAAGGGCATCAAGAGATGCGAAAAGAAGAGATTCGAAGATTTCATGAACAAATATTTCGTCCCAACTTGGTTGAAACCAAAGTTAATTGAGATGTTCAATTACAATTCGGACGAAAGAGGGGACTGGCGGCGAGATGTAAGTATCACTGTCTTTAGGTGTTTGTTTTATTCCAGGAGCATGATGTCGATATTTTGGATATGAGCTGGAAGTATGATACCACAAAGAACTAACGCTGTTTCTTTTGATCAATAAAAGACATCAGAGAACGAATAATGTCATGGAGCGTTACAATAGGGAATTCAATAACCTGTTCGATTCACCCAAACCGGGGTTATTTGTTTTCTGTGAAAGAATTCGGGAAGAAGCAGCACGCTGGGTGAGATTACATGAGGATGCGTTGAAGGGGAATTTCAAGCACAGACAGAAGAGGAGCGAAGTGGCTTGGCCTGAAATACCCTCGGATTTTGATGAATGGGAAGCGGCGAAGAAGAGGAGGACTCAGGGGTGAATGGGACGATTCACATGATGAGAAGAGACATGTTTTTATGAAAAGAGGTACGCTTTTGTTTTTTGTTATATATGTAATCGAGATCACCATGGCCGAGAAAGAATAACACACTTTGTTGGCAGACCAAATAGGTTACGACGCGACGTTGTTTTATATATAACACCAGTGATCAAAGTGACGGTAAGATAAATGAAGAGATGTGATGTTTTTGAGGAACTGTTCTTGTTGAGCTAACTGGCATTTTCATCTGGATTTATTGTTCTGGATGGTGTTATGTTTGGATCGATGTTATATATATAACACAGAGTTAGTTATGACCATATGGTTATGTATGGGACATTGTTATATATATAACAGCTGTGGTCAAGGCGACGGTAAGATGGGATGCATATGTGTTGTTTTTGAGGACATAATCTTTGTGGAGCTAACTGACCATTTCATCTGGATGTTATGTTCGCGACGGTGTTATGTTTGGGTCAATGATACATGTCGCGGCATGTTGTGATGATTATATGCAAACTGCTGTGGTTTTTGTTAAATTGTTTGGGGGTAGTGATAGAATAATGAAATTTATTGTAACAGGAAAGTATTTCGTGGTAATTTGTAACTTAAAAACTGATAAATCTGGTGACCATTGGCAGAAGGTGACCATAAGTGACCACAAATATCTCAAACCGGTCAATCTTTGTCTATGTTTGCTCCACTATGCTACAATAACATGAAGGTATGTTCATGCCGCATTTGATATATGTTACTGACCGCTTGTAGACCCCGTCTATAACCCCACCTCACAGTTCATAGACCCTGCCTGGAGAGTAGACCCCACTCACAACACTGTCCAGGATTTATCATGACCATCAATATCAGTCTATAGACCCCCACCCCCTTGATGAGTCTATAGACTGTTCAGGACTGGCACTTGTGAGCAGAGGAAGGGTCTATAGACCCTGTATGCAAAATCGCCACTAGTCTATAGACTATTACAGGGCCATAGTCTATAGACTTATCAATAAATCCCTTGTGATAGTCTATAGACCCAATATAAAAAATACAAGTCTATAGACTCTATCGTATAATTTTAGATGACTGGTCTATAGACTCTATCAAGACATCGTGGACACTACCATCCAAATAGTAATTTTGGAATCGTGACTCATGCCATGATTGTCAGAAGGGCAGTTCAATATTTCCCGCCAAATCATTTTTAGAGGGGGGGGTCTACAAGCGGTCAGTAACATATATAACATGAGTCATTACTGACTGTGTCAAACTTTCCCACTCCCCCATTTTGAAATTACATCACGAAGGTATGTTTATGTCAGTTTGGTGTATATAACATGACACCCGAAGTTATTTGTTGATTAATATGCGCAATCCTCTGCATACAGATATGTACATGACAGTGTTATGTATATAACAAGTTAATTTTTCATCTCAAATTCCAATACCAACCGTGTTTTCTGTGGTACATCGTGCCAGGTATGGACATGACTACCGTAAAATGCGGAGCATGAGCACCACCAGTGTATAAGCCCCAAATATCCGATTTTCGGAACATTTACATTTTTATAGAGTTCTAACCTATAAATAAAAACTAAAACCCTCTTGGGTAGTTTCTCCACATCATCAGCAACACGCCCATATGTAGCGCTCCCCGTGACTCCCGATGGTTGCCTAGAAACCTCCGATTCCGTCAGAAGTCACTAACATCTCGCGCACATGGTGTCAGAGTCCTTAGCATGGACGAAGCATGGAGGGCAAATTGTGATGTGTTGTGACGTAAGTACAATATCCCTACCTCGAGGTAAGTTTTAAGATACCAATAATTTTTCACCGTGTTAATATCACTAGCTTGTTACAGTGTATAAGCCCAACTAAAATGTATCTTTTAACATTTGTGGGTGCTTGTGCTCCGCATTTTACGGTATTTAACTTCACCATTGACCTGTTTGAGAGGTGGTATGGTAAGTATTTTTACGTGGTCGTGTGTTTTCGCATAGAATGAACTGATCCTCTGTTTGCAGGAAATCGATTTGTTATGTAGTCACCGGCAACTGATGAACTCAGAGAGTGTTATTTTCGTAACAATGTTATGTATTTAACAAGAATCATTTGGTCAAGAGAAAGGTGAGCACCACACCTGAAAAGGTGTGGGGCTTGGAAAGAAGACTGTTCATATGAACCCTGGATTAATTACTCAATGTTTCGAAGATAACGCTGCATTATGGTGTCAATATTTTTGGGATGTGCAGGAAAATACGCCCCAGGTATTGATCTCTTGATGTTGTGAAGATAACACTGCAATCATGGTGTCAATATTTTGGTATTGCGTGGTAACTTATGTTTAATGGTGTTGCTATTTTTGGATTGCGCAGGGAGTATGGTGTTGATATTTTTGGATTGCGCAGAGCCATGTTTTGGAGATAATGCTGCATCATGGTGTCGATATTATTGGATTAACCAGAAGTATGGTGTCGATATTTTTGGACGTGGTGTCGCTATTTTTGGATTGCGCAGGAAGTATGGTGTCAATATTTTTGGATTGCGCAGGAAGTATGGTGTCAATATTGTTGGATTGCGCAGAGCCCTGTTTTTGGAGATAATGCTGCATCATGGTGTCGATATTTTTGGATTCACAGGAAGTATGGTGTCGATATTTTTGGACGTGGTGTCGCTATTTTTGGATTGCGCAGGAAGTATCCTGTTGATATTTTTGGATTGCGCAGAACCATGTTTTTCGAGATAATGCTGCATCATGGTGTCGATATTTTTGGATTCACAGGAAGTTTGGTGTCGCTATTTTTGGATTGCGCAGGTCCATGTATTTGGAGATAGTGCTGCATCACGGTGTCGGTATTTTTGGATAGCGCAGGAACTGGAAGCCAGACTTCATTTTGGTGTTTTGAAGTATGTCCTATTTGTTATGTATACGGCTGATGATGACATTGTGCTTTCAATCACTGCAGTTCTAACAGGATGGCAGAATCTGGTATGTTTACAACTTAGTTATGTAAATAACCTTGCAGAACAACAGGTGAGACTAGTTAGGAAAAAGATTGTTTTTGGCAATGTTGTTGTATATAACATTGGCAAACCTTTTTCATCCCACACCACATGGTACATTTGTGACGTCGTTATTTATAAAACGGCGGATTTCAGATCTCGTTTTCAAGGGTAAATTGGCCAGGCAAGATGCCCCCCCTCAGGTAAGACTGTTTCAGAGATGTGTCATAACATTGGTATTTCTTTGCTCACACACTTCGTGGTATGTTTGTGACATTGTTATGTACATAATCGCGCGGATCAGATGTCTTCTAGGGTTTTTCCACCATGCAGAATGACCCTGCAGTGGATTTTTTGACCCCCAAGATGTATGTTTTATGTCAATTGAGAAATAATTATAGTAAAAATGATTTTTTACTGAAAAGGATCGTACTTTGGAGTCAATTAATAACTTATAGTCTGGTAAATTTACTGACCATTTTGGGGAAACTGACCAAAAGTGACCAAAAATATCTCAAACCGACTAACTCGACTCAGATAATTATCACCACACAATTTATCTTTTTGAAATCATTGAACATTTTGCGGTTCGTACAATCCAGGTTTATAGAAAAGCTTACAGAAACTTATGTCATTTGCTGAAAATAATGAGTTTTATTGGAAATATCATCTTCTGTTGAAAATTGCATTCTCGGTGGAAAATTGTTCAACTTAACATTATATTCAGCAGATGATGCTATTTTCAACAAAACTGGGTATTTCAACTGATTAAAGTAACATGTTTTCAAATGTCACATTAATATTATGCCTACATAGGTGTTGTTATTTTGAACACGTGATGACTCTCAATGAGTACCGTCATTTTTAAAAGGAAATCAAATTTTAAATGATTGAGAGTAATGGATTGTTTAAATATAACATTATATGGTGACAATAGTACAATGTAGGGAAAACAATGTATTTTGGTGATATTATAAGCTGATAGATTCTCTCAGCCTCATAATCAGGTTCCAAAAACATGTTTGACAATCTCCCATGATGCCTTCTTGAATAGTAACAAAACATAGACCCATATAATTGATGCATATTAATTGGTAAGAATGTCACAAAAAATGGACTGACTTCTCTTCAAACTCTTGTAATAGTGTTATTATACTTGTACCAGTATTTTTGTTGTTTGTCTTCAGTTGTTTATCTCCACTCTGCCTAACAATTATGTTGCTCCAACATGTGCTCTTTAAAAGTGGATCATCTCCCACAAGATGTTTGGAAGAGGTTTGGCCACATCAAGTATAAATTGTGATCACAAAAACAACACTCTTACAAAATAAAGGCACCAGGAACAAATCACTGAAGACACAAGGAAATTAATCCATTATGATTGGGTTCACAGACTTCTCTGTTGATGAGCCAAAATTTGTTCAAAAAGAGCATTGCCCCAGTGCAGCAGAGAAGTTGCATAATGACTATGGCCTGATGCAACAAAACAATCCCTTACTAGTACAGCAACAAGGAAGTAACGATCCCAATCATAACTAATTTCCCTCCAATTTTTACTATGCACTTCCACAAAGATGGGCCCTCTATGTTTGTTTGCAATAGCAATGGTAGTTCTACTTTTGTGATGTCTTGCATTATAGTGCTTAAGAAAAGGAATGGCCCTGATGATTCTTCGCACATCACAGGGTCAACTTTTGGTGAAACGTTAATTCCAAGGCCATATCCATTGCAATTCCTATCAAGGAAACAAAAAAGCCCCTCAAAATGTGCTGTACCATCAGAGTGTCCAACAGACAGGCTATCTTTTGAGCCTTCATTGTCTGTAGCTGCATCCATTATTTTATAATCTGGCAACATCATTTTTGTAGCTTCCATCTTCAGTGAGTTAATCAAAATAGATTGATTCACTTCAAAACACTTTGTCATCTGGAAGTCAACTTCTTTGTTCCAACCAACATTCTATCGTGTCAAGTGTTACCCCCACATCATATATGTTGCCTAAACAGTCACCCTTCATAGTAAGCCCAGTAAATGTGGCAGCTCATTAATGAGCTATGTTTCACTGAAAATCACTGGAACACTTGGGTATCCTGCAACAAAAGTTCCAGTGAGTAATTCAAGTCTTCAATTTGATATCACATCTTATCAGAACTTATCAAATGAAATGTGACTCTCTTTCATTGAATCTTCTTGTTAATAAAACTTAATAGCTGGGCAGTGTTGGAAGGTAAATGATCAGTATGGGTTTTTTCTGCATGAGAAGACTGGTCCCTCAATTCAAGTGACATCTCTACCTGAACATCTCCGTAGGTTAATCCTGATCCAAACAGTGCACAACAAACTAGTCAAAAGAAAACTGTCCTTGGTATCAAGATAAAAAATGTAAGCGAAACTCTGCCTTGTAACCTCTTGCAGTTCCTTATACAATTCTTTTATAAACTCTGAATGTCTATTGGTGCTGTTATTAGGCATGTGACAACAGAAAGCAACGCCATCCGGTCCATTTAGTCATGGAAGATCATCAGTTCGACACCATAAGAAGATTTGAAGTGAAACCAAATGGCTGGCATTACTTGCACAGTGGCTGGAGTACAACAATTCTCCAATTCCTAAATGAATTGACGTTGAGGTTGCAATGTTGTCGTTACCTGATGCACCATAAAATGCTCTGTTTAAGGAATTCTTTCAAACTTCGGAGTCATCAAACAAAAAATATCAACATGTTCAATCTTACATACACATTACTGCTGCTGTTATCAGTACTTACAACTTCGTATGTATGTGGTTTTCATCAATGAGGGAGTCTCTCTGTCACATTGAGTTGACCCACTCTCATTGCTTGTGGTTCACTTCAATGTGACCAGAGGTTACCCATTGATGGCATCCACAAAACATGTAAGATTACTTGTGCTGCTGACAATGTGATATTATTTATAGTAGTCATACTTATTCCTAAATTAGAAATCCAGATTAGATTGTGTGGTTTGTCTCCACGAACACAGGTCACAGAGTAATATGAATCTAGCATATCACTTGAGACCAGCCTTCCTGGTCAACTATGTGTGTTCAGATTAACGAATTATTTCTGTCATCTCCATTCATAGCATCAACTCTTAGCACAAGGATCGTCCTTGCCAACAGCTTTGTACAACTTCAAAGCCTGTATCAAGTCTTTCTTCGAATAATCCTCCTCATCACCGTCATCATACTGGATATGCCAAAAGGCTGGCTCCTCACTGTCATCATACTCCATGACTGTGCCAAAATAAGTTACTCCATCAAAATCTTTTGCGACTCGTAGACGAACAAAGCTTTTGGGTTCACTGCTATTGATCATGGCAGTAATCGGATCGATTGTTTTGGCCTTCTTTACTGCTGGGGCAGCGCCTTCATCATTATTGCTGACTTTCTTCTCTTTCGTTGACTTTGATGGCTTTTCCTTTTTAGTCTTCTTTTCTTTCTTTTCGGATTTCTTAGGGGCATTGGATTTTTTTGCTGGTATGTTATCAAGATCGGCTTTGGAAGGTCTGCCTCTCTTTCCAGGCTCTTTTGTCTTTCCGTTTTTAGCCCTTTTGTCTCCGTGAGCTGCGTATAATTCATACATGTCTTGGGGGTGGGCATGATGGAGGGATGAATTTGTGAGGAAGAATTTACAATGATTGTAGAGCCAGTCACATCAATTGCGATCGAAGTACAAGACTCACCGAACAATGTTTCGACGTATACATCTTCCACGTCTCCATCATCGTACTTGATTCGGTACTCCTTCTTACCATCCACTTCAAACACCTCTACAACTGTACCCCTATAAATATTATCGCCCTCATCCGTCTCCACATCAAAAACTTTCGCCACTCGTTTCCCCAAATGTTCTTCATGTCCCTTCTTAACAAACTCATCTTTCTTTTGTTGTAACTTTGCCTGTTTGCACAACACTGCCGCTATACCATAGTGGATCAAATGCTTGGAAACTTCCACCTCATACTCCAGATCCTCCTCAGCTACCGCCTCAATGAGCCCTCCCGAATGTGGCTGCAGAAGCAACTGTAAAATTTCACCATCTCCGCCGGTGCATAAGACCTTCTTTTCGGTGTTGAGTTTACACCCCGCCTTATGAGGTCTCGAACTATTGTAAGCCTTTTGAAGCCAGTGCCCAATGACATTCCTGCCTTTCAACGCCAACTCTTGAAATACATCCCCCAACATGGCCTCTTCGGTACTGGTAGCAAAGGTAGGCAACGGCTTTCCACCCTCGGCACACGCCGCTCGAACTCTGTCTTCCACCTCTTTCCTTGAAATATTGGGCAATGCATCAGCAGTTTGCGCCATACTCTCCAATTTACTGTGCAACCCCGGTCCAATGCCGCCCCCCAAGATATTCCCGGCACAATCGGTGGCAGAATATGTGGTGGCCGTGCCACCGTCAAACACTAATGCCGGATGACCATGCATATGCGCAGCTCCCGCCAATGTGGCCAGTCGATCGGTGCCCATATCAGCGTATCGGCCTTCTTTTTTGGAAAAGAACTCATCCCCCTGCATGACGTGAAAGCGAGAGGGTATGGTTTCCAGTAACTTTTCGAGGCGGTAGGCCTGAGTTCGATTGGTGGATACGACGTAGACACTGAGCGTGGGCACCGCACGCATTTTGGATTGTCGAAGAGCGGCTTCGACCGATGCTTCCTCGTCCTTTCCAAAGATGTAATCGTGCGTGTCGTCGGGAATCAAACGACTGAGTACGGCGACAAGATTTTCTCCTGTAATATCGTCTTCGTGGATGTGAGGAGTTCTCCAAAATATTTTTGGGTTGAAGTCATCCATGACTCCGTGATGGGTGGCCCAATGGAGGTGGGTGTTGCCGCTGGAGATGGTGAGGATGTATTCTTCTTGGTCCAAGGGGGGGACAAGGGGAGAGGAGGACAAAGGGGGATTTTGTTCGGTGCTCATGATGAGGAATGTAATAGTTGCTGATCGACAGACTGCTGCTGATGTTTTTGCTGAAGATCACAACAAATGAAAAAACGAGGGAAAGTGAGACATGAATAGCCATCATCTCCATTGGACGAATCAATAATTTATGTGCCAGTTGCTTGATAACTAGCGAATCAAAACCAGCTCATTAGTTTCCACTCGTTCCCTGGAATCCACCGTTAGCAAGCACATGGCAGAGTCTACCTGATCAAAAACAAATTTTGTGACGCCGGATAACATGGTATAAGATGCATTAGTGGCGATATTCAAGCCATGCAAAGCACGCACAGGCAAGATAGACAGTGACTGACAGAGGCCAAGGTTTTCAATATGCATAGTGACGGCTAAAACCAAACCCAACCAATTCAAAACGTGAAACCTGGTACAATTCATCCACGGATCCGGCATCGTAACAATTAACGCGTCCGTCAGACAGCCTTCTCGTTCGAATTTGCAAGCATCCCACCAGCGCCAAGATCAACTCTTATTCACGCCCAATCCGTGCGCTGCATCCAGCAACGCGACACTGTCAAATCACTTGAGTACTTACCCAGTGGAGTTTCAATGGAGAAAGAGTATGAGGAGACAAGGCAACCAGCTGGCTATGGTACAATACCTACCATTACGAAGGCGAACGCGATTGACGATCGTCTTCTATTTACTTTTCGATTAGACTAGTCAATAATAAATGGTACACCCTACATACATACAAAAAAACCCATACTACCACGCGTAGGAATTCAATTGATTCCACCATTTCCGCCGCCGAATCCACCTAATAAACATGTCTTCCCTCCACCCTATTCCGATATCGCTCGTCACCATTTTTATCCCCATTATATGCTGGATATTCACCCCGGTTTCATTTTGATTCCTCCGCGAACCGCAGAAATCGCAATCCCACCATGGCACCTCCGCGACCGACCCAACACTCCCATGGCCCAAGACGACATACCTCATTACTAACTCCGGGAACAGACAATAGCAATTCCTCCCACCATGACACCACGACACGCAGACCTCCAGTATATCAGCCACACGAAGTCCGGACGAGTTATCTCACGCCCTCCCATTTCTTGCCATCACCGAGACCCACCAGCTCCACCACCTCACCTTACCACACAGGACTCGTCAAGGCCTCCACCCAAACCAAACATCATAATCAAACATCCTCGCCCACGAAAGACCAATCTCCTCCACGCAATTCATCCAATCTCTGCACTTAGGAGCCTCCCACTTTGGCTCGATCACAACCCAAAACTCCGTGAAATTCCAACGTCCACAACAGCCATGCCACCCTCCTCCCGGTCAAAATCTATCCTTCCGGTAACCCGTTCAAACTCTGCTAAACAAAATACCCAACCAAGTGCGCCCACAAACCACACCCCTCCACCATTGCCGCCTCCACCAGGCGAGGAACTCCACACTCTCGTCAATCCTCAACCAACCGATTCCACGGCCCCAAGGGACACCTCTCCAACCGACCCCCACTTCTCTCCCAAGGCGACTTCACCGACCTCAACGACATTATAAAGCGAGATCAACAATCCTAGCCTCCTCACGGATAAAGAACCAAATCCGACACTGCAGACAGTTCTCCCTCCAACTCCCGGCAAAAGAAAGCCAAACCCTCTTCCCCCGAACAACAGAAGGCTGACAAATACCCCTCTCAATCCCAGAAAAGCGATCTAAGCGGCTCATCAACCACGTCGCCAGCTTCTGCTCTAAAACCGAGTAAATATTCACAGGGCTCAAGCAAACCAAAAGAGTCTCAGCCTCCTCCCATTCCCCATGTCCACAAACACCGCCAAGTACTCGTTGAAATCTCAATCGACTTCAGCAAGGACAGTCTTTCTCAATTCGAAGGAGACAATGGAAAAAAGATGGCCTTCGCAGTCCAACAGCTAATTGCCAACCTCAAGATAGCCGATAAAACAGCAGTCATCAACCCTACCGACACCACCTCCGAAGACCCACCTTTAGGAGGTACCAACAACATCCCTGTCCCAACGAACATGACAGCCCTCAGTAATTATATCAAAGGACTCAACCGAGAGCCTTCCAAACCAACGGTAGAGTGAGCCAAGAAGCCCAGGACACAGAACAAGCCAGCACACGCCGCTCCTCCGCCCTTGCATACGGAGTCATTGCAATATCCTGTGACAAAGATCCAGACCTCTTGGTCACCCAAATCTCATACGAATGGGCTAGATTTGGAAATCAATTGAGAATCAAAGAATTGCAAGCAGTCGAAACCATTACTCCATTCTCCATCTATTTTGTCTATGCACTCTCCCACCGGCAAACTCTAATTGGCGAACACAGAGAGATCCTCAAGCAAGCTCAGGAACAAATGCATAAGGAAGACTACTTCCTTGAAAGGGACCTTCAATGAACTGGGGATACCGCCCAATTCCTTTATGCAGTCTACGCGTTGCGTCCGCGTATCCCGAAGCACTCAGAGCCCTCCAATATGGCACGGTTGCCGTCCAATATCCAAACTTGTAGGCGAGTGCTACACCTCGAGGTCGACAAGCAAGAACTAGAACTCGTTTCTCACCTGGTTAAGTTTGCGAAAAGAAAGGCATCTACAATCAATGGTGGGGCTCCCATGCACACCCGACAGAAGGTGTCGATTGGCAATCTCCGCCAGGTGATATCAGGCGAGCCGCCAAGTTTGCAGTGAAAACTACAAACTATAACGCCAGCATGGCGAGCATAGGCGTCTTCGATTCCTCGACCTTAATGAATCTATCCAAGCTCGCAAGCCGGACGGGACAGTTATCCGTTCCTTCACTGGCAGGGAATGCCTCACCTTCTTGTATAAGTTCAAAGATTCTTCCCCTCTAATCGCGAAGTCCACCAACAAGTCCCTCTGGGCTCGGTGTCCCTGGTATACCCAAACACCCCAGAGGGAGAGATATTAATCACTGGCCTTGCCAAACAAATAGCGGCTTTTTCTAAAGGACACCTGACGGACCTTAAAGTGGACCCAGCATTCATCCAAGACTTCCTCACCAAGTTCGTAGACCCACAACTCATCCATGAGGCATCCGCCTGCAAGTGGGATTCAGCCACACAAACTCTTCTCACCCCAGAGGAGCTCGAGGAAACCAATAATTCGATGGATCTGGAAGAGCAAGGATGGTGGAAGGGCGTGGTCGTTCAATATGAACAACAAAAAGGTCAAGGCAAACGCCCATACGCCTCTCCCCAAGCGCTATTCGACCTGGGCGGTGCACAATCCGTCAAAACAATGCATGAAGCCAATGATAGCATAGCGGAGACCGTTCTCAGGACTCGTCAAAGCGCGTTCGAATCTCTGAAGGCATCAAGTCCACAGAAAAAGTTAGTACCGACCACTCGGAAAGCAGTGTGGTATCGGACGAGGGCCGTGGTAGCAAGCGGTCGGGCCACACGCCCACAAGTGTTGGAGTGCGGACAGGTCAAGATAGTAGGGACGAGGAGCACAGCGTAGAAGAAGTGTCTTCTAGCTCATCCACGGCTAGTGATGCCGATCCCACTGATGACCTCTCCGGAACCTCCGGATAATCCCAAATAACGCCCCCTCCCGCACTACAGGAGGTCAGGCGACAGCCGGAAGTAGTATGTGCAAATCCTCCAACGGCAGGAGGTCGCAAGCGGCGCTAGCCGCTTTCGTTCACTACAACACACTGTGAGATCAATCACTTTACTGGAGGAGACGGGCACTAGAAGAACTCTCGCCCACAGGGGCCGTCTCAACCTACTCTCTCACATGGCAACTTTAAACGCATTAGAAAAACAGGCACTCAGATTTTCGACTAAACACCAGACACAAAACCAAAGGGGCGCTTCTCTTGCGAAGCAGCCCATAGCGCAAAAACAAGTACACTCCCTGGTCTTGATCAACACTTACAGTTCACTTCACATGGCGACCAAGAAATAAGCAACATCGTTCAACAGCAAAGCTCACTATTGAATCCATTAGGTGTCATCCCGGATCGAAGGCTGGCGGCGTTACTCGACTATTTTACGAGAATGTGAGCGGGATTGCTACACACATCTTCGGCAATGAAAAATTAGAGAAAGTCATGGGCATTCTCGATGATATGGAAGTGGATTTATTCGCGTTTAATGAGCATAAAATAAACTTTGCACACAGGAAAACAAAAACACGGACTCGCTAAATTGTTCAATGGTGGAGAAACCCTCACAAGAGCAGTCGGTGGCAACCTGAAACACCCAGTAGCCAGAGCGTTAGGAAAAAGATGGAAGGTGGTACAGGCATGATAGCTACGGAGAGTTAGCGAGTGTTCTTCGCGCGGATCAATCCGGAATGGACAGTACAGGACTCGCCCGCTGGTCATACATGACCTTCTCAGGTAGAGACGAGCACGTGACCACCGTTTTGGTAGGATATAACCCTTGCCGTACCAGCCCAGGAAAACATTCGACAACATACCAACTTCAGCGAGCATATTGGACCATGTCCGCACAAGAAGCGTCCTGCCCCAGGAAGAAATTCAGAGAAGACCTCATGGCCTTACTGATTAAATGGAGACAAGAAGGAAGAAGGCTCATCATCTGCCTGGATGCCAATGATAACGTGTATAACGGCTCACTTGGCAAGGCACTGGTCTCGCATCCAGACCTAGATTTAAAAGAAACCATGCTTAGTCAAACCGGATCTCACCTCACCGCCACACATTTCAGGGGCTCCGCCCAATCGGCGCTATATGGTCAACTCCAGACATTGAAATCCACAACATCTGCGCAATGCCAATTGGATACGGAATTGGCGACCACCGTGCATTCTTCCTCGATGTTAGCACTCGCTCGTTGGTCGGGACAGACCCACAACCAATTAAACGCCCTTCTGCCCGTCGACTCAACACGAAGATCCCTCACTGCTCAGACACCTACACCTCCATTCTCGAAAACCAGCTCATTCACCACCGCATCATCCAAAACTTCAGGGCGCTCATCAACATTCAACCTCTCCCTCGGAAATTCAAACAAAACTTGATGCGATAGATACCACAACCTCTCAACTCATGCATCATGCAGAGCGGCGCTGCAGGAAGATTAAGTCCGGCCGCATCCCGTTTTCGCCAGAAGCCTCATTTTGGATAAAAGAACCCTTTGCTATCGAGCCCTCTTACGTTATTGGGCGGAAAAATTAGGAATCGAGGGAACCTCCTTCGACAGGCACACCGGTGCAAAATAGACCAGCCCTTTTCTCTTTCCATCCAGACATTGACAGACAGACTGAAAGTCTGCAAAGACAGATGCAAGTACTTTGTGAAATATGGACATAAGCATAGGAGAACTCATTTGACTAATAAACTGGGAGGCGCTAGGGACAGACATGATGACCTAGCGGAGAAAGCGCATCCTGCAAATTATCCGGAGCGAACGGGATCGGTCCTTTTGGCGAAGGTTGAACTGGGCACTCGGAAAAAGACAAGGATCGGCGTCCGGAGCGTGCAAATAGAAGAGGAAGACGGATCCGTTGTTGAGTATGACACTCAATCTGAAGTACAACAAGTGATATGGGACAAAATTCACAGGGAACGCTACCACCTGGCGGAGGAGGCCCCAATCTGTCAAGACCAACTGAGGCGTGACTTTGGGTATAACGCGGACACACTCTCCGGTACAGCAGTGCTTGAGGGCTCCTATACAATACCTCCAGGTTCACATGCCGGCACACAATTACTATTCGACTCCATAGCCCGAATTCACAAAAAATCCCAAAAGACTCGATCAATCCAATTATCACCCGCTCGGATTGGCAATACACCTGGCAACAAAAGCAAGAAACCACTTCCTCATCCCAATCAGGACTTCATTTTGGACATTACGTCTCGAGCCACCTCGGACCTAATATCAGATGTGCACGCTCTCAAAGTCTCCATTGCACTACACCATGGTATCGCACTCGCTCGATGGAAAAAAGGTCTATGCGTTATGATTGAAAAGTCCCGGGGTCAAACTCATCTCAAAGCTACGGGCTATACTTCTTATGGAGGCAGACTTCAATGCCGCGAACAAAATCATTTTCGGACAGAGAATGCTGAACAAGCGAAAGAACGATCTCATGCCAGGCGAGATCTTCAGCGAAAGACAAAGGATGGCCGAGGGCGGCATATTAGCCAAAGTTTTATTCTTCGACATCTCCACGACAGTTAAAAGCCCGGCGGCTCTAGCCTCCGTTGGCGCGGCCAATTGTTACGACAGGGTCGCACACGCAGTAGCATCTTTGGTCTTTAGGGCCATGGGTGCAAAACTCCCCATGACACTGTCTATGCTCACCGCAATTCAACAAATGCAATTCTTTTTAAGAACTGCCTTCGGTGACTCCAAAACGCAGTAGGTTCCAAAATCCATCTCAAAACACAAGGTTTTATGCAGGGTAATGGTGCCTCACCGGCAGGCTGGACGGTAGTGTCGATAGTAATTCTTGGCGCACACAAAGAGGAAGGACACGGCGCTTCTTTCCTTTGCCCGGTCAGCCAGACAAGGAAAGACCTGGCTTGCATCCTATATGTAGATGACAATGACCTTCTACACCTGCAAGAGAATGAAACCGATACCATGACAGGCGCCCAAGGAGCACTGCAAGCGAGTGTATCCAGCTGGGGAACCTGCTCATCTCAACAGGGGTGCACTCAAACCGGAAAAATGCTTTTACTATGTAATAGGATATGAATGGGACAGTAATGGAAATTGGAGATACTCGAACTGCCGGCCATCCCCACTTCAATCACCGTACCACAACCAGCTGGTCCCTCAAGCCCTATACAGCAACTCTCGGTATACTCTCCTAGTACAACACTAGGAGGTACCACATCGCCTTCGGACCAATCTGCACCCTATCAACACTCTCAGCCAAAGCCCTTGAATGGGCAAGTCTGGCAAGGAACTCAGGACTACGGCCGCGAGACTTCCACATCAGTGTGGCAAAGAAGTTCTGGCCCAAAATTAAGTACGGTCTATGTGCGAACACCTCATCCTTCCAAGACATGGTCTCTGCCATGCACCGCCCGTACTATTGGATGGCCCCAGTGGCAGGACTGATCCGATCAGCAAAGAGAGAACTCAGATACCTCGACACAGGATTCTACGGCTTGGGATTCCCTCACTGGGGATAGAAGCTGCAATTGAAGCCTATAAAAGTTTTATTTGCACTTTGGGACAGGATCGGTAGTAGGGACTCAACTACAAATGTCCTTAGAGGTTTTGACCTGCGAACTAGGTCTAAGCGCGCAACCATTCCTCCTCCCATATGAAAAGTATGGTTACAGGGCTACTGACAGTTTCCTCAAGAGTCTTTGGGAAAAACTAGACCGATTCCGGTTCAAGCTCCTCATTGATCTAGAGGGTTTTGACTTCCCCAGAGAACATGACAGATGGATCATGGCGGCGTTTGAACAGATCGGGTACTCCCAAAGTGAATGCAAGCTACTCAATCAAGTTAGGCTGCACCAGCAGGTGTTATTTGAATCCGATATCTTCGACGCCGACGGTCGCACCATCAACAGCCAATTCCTCCGGCCACGACATTCAGGTACCGCATGGTCCACCTACAGGTTCAGCAGACAGAAACCTCCTCCCCACGCCTTCACACTGTGGAGAGAAGCAGTGTCCCAACTCACCCCAGGTGGCAGACGCAACCAAAAACTGGGTGCGTTCCTCAGACCCCCACATATGGTATGGGCTTATCGATACGACCGGAAGAAGGCGTGATTATAGGAAAGAGGGAGACGAAAGTTACTTGTACAAACGACAGGTATCGACACGAAGAGGAAGAAACACACCCTTTGTAAAGCAGTTTTCAACAGCTTCTACGGGGAAAGATTTACACTACTGCACCATTCGCCCAAACAGCGGTAATAACATCACGTTAGCCTCTCACGTTGCCCCCTCCTTCTCCATCCCTCTTCACACATTTCCATGGCGTTATCAAGGCTAATCGAACAACATTGGTGGGATGACCTGAGATATACCGGAAACGGGCTGTGGCTATACAGAGCAGTTAAAGAAGGCACCCTAATAGGTGTTTCAGATGGCTCTTTCATCAGGGAGCTCCACATCAATGTGTGCTCGGCGGCAATAATTCTCGAATGCTCAGAGAGTGGCGAAAGACTGTCAATGTCAGTAACTGGCGTGTCCCCTTCCGCGAAGCGTTCAGAGGAGAATTATTGGGGCTGTTGGCCCTTCACTTGATCCTCCACAGCATTCATAAGTCACGGCCAGACCTCGAAGGCTCGGTAAAAATCTACTCAGACTGCACAGGAGCGCTCAAAACAGTCTCCGATCTCAAGAAATCCCGGATCCCCGCCAACTGGAGGCACACGGATATTCTAAAAGTATTAGCCCTGCAGGGGAAGGACTTCCCATTCCTCTGCACATACCATCATGTGAAGGCTCACCAAGATGAAAGCCTCCGTTGGGATCAACTCTCACGGGTCTCTCAATTAAATTGTTTATGCGATGCTGCCGCAAAAGAGGATACAGTATCTCCCAACCACACACCCACAAAGGCCCCTCCCACACGAAAAAGTCATGATGATAGTGGAAAACATCAAAGCTACCTCAAACACAGACGCTTCCCTTCGATTTGCCGCGCACAAACAAGAGGCGAAAAGCCTGTTAGATAATCTACAGCTGCTCCCCAAAGTGCACTTCGAAGAGGTTGCCTGGAAGGAAGTACATGACACACTACACACCCTCCCGAAAATGTTCCAACTCTTCGGTGGGAAACAAGTGTTTGGGGTTTCCGCGGTGCTAGCCAACTTATCCAAACAAAAGGAGTACTCACACCTAGGAGACAAATGCCCAAGCTGTTCCATTTGTAAGGAAACCACCTCACACATCCTTTACTGCCGAGAACTGGGTAGAGTGCGCTGCCTCAGGAAACTCACTCTACAAATAGCAGACTGGATGGACAAGGTGGGAACCGTCACAGCACTCACAGACCTGTTCACAGACTTCCTCCTCCTCAAAGGAAACCTCTTCCATTCCGGTTATACGGTTCACATCCCTCCGCAATATTCAGAACTCATCCGATCCCAAACGGTTATCGGTTGGCAACACACTATGGAAGGTATGGTTTCCCGAGAATTCACTCTACTTGAACGCTCGGAGGTACTCCAACCGCACAGTAAACTCTCACAAGAAGCCTGGATACAGGGACTCATCACCCGCCTCATCGAAGCTACACACGGGATATGGATCTACCGGAATATCACCATGCACGACAGCATATCCGGGCTGATAGCAACAAAAGGAAAAGAGCAATTAATAGAGGAGATAGAAAAGCAAATAGAGCAAGGGGAGAAGGTCTAGCAGAAAACGACAGATGGATGCTGGAGATTGACCCATCACAATTAGAGCACTCATCCGGAGAAAGGGAACAATATTGGTTAATAGCGATTCAGACAGCCCGGACACATTTCCACATATCTCAACCTCACCAACGAACTCATCAAACATAAAGCAACGCTTTATCTGCCCAGGAACTACATCTCCTGGAAGGAGGGTGCGCTCTCATGCGGTCGAGACCGCCACGCTTAGCACTCTTGTACTCGGCGTATGAAGACTCCACTATGGTTAAACATGTCTAGGTAGACGAAATAAAGATACCTAATTTTCTAAGTTGTTGTTGTTGTTGAATGTTCTTATATCGTTATGTTGTAGGGGGCAACACAAAGGGAAAACGATGTCCCGTCAACCGACTTTTTCGTACTCTGTAAAAGGGCAATGGTCTCACTGGCCACTTTAAGGGTGACTCCCGGGAGACTTCCGGGCATATTTTTTTCCCCTGTCACACAAACACAGTGCACTAAAATGGGGTAAAACACACACTCAATCTTTGTAGAAAGAAGACGACTTCCTTAAGACAACCTGTGTATCAAGAATAGTACCAGTTTTCACATAGTTATGACCTAACTCTGTTGATTGCCAAATCCTTAATTTTGGAAGCTGAAGACTTATCTATTAACCCCCCATGGTCTCTGTCAAAGCATGATCAACTTATTTATTTCGACTGTTGACTTTCTCAGATCAGACTTGAATGCTCGCTGTCATTATTATCTTTAATAGGGTTATTTGTTATCTGCACTGGCAATGGCTTTGTCGCATCTAATTTTTCTCTTCTCATTCTTTTTGACTCCAGTCATTGTTGGAATTCCTGTGCAATTTTATCCATAATATTAATTATTTTAATGTTGTACATCGAATTCAGCTTTTTCCTTGGCTCTCGTCTTTTTCTGGGCATTTGCCTTTTGTACCTCTTCAGTAATTTTTTCCTGAAACATTTACTATGATTCTAATGATTTGTGTTGGAATAAGTTAAGATTGATAGAAACTCTAATTAATCTTTGCATCCCAGTTATTTCAATTTTAGAGGTAACGCCTCTGGGTTTACAAGTCAGAAGTACCCCAAGCCCTATCAGCATGCTTTTCCATTTTACAGATAACGTCACTTGAAGTCTCTCAGACTGGTTTCAAATGAAACATCAATTAATACAACTCAATGCTTATGCTTGAAAACCTTGTGTTTGTACAAGTGCCATGTCTCACTTTCTTGCTTGTACCAAGGCTTCTTGATTTTGGCATCAGCAGTGGAGTTAAAATCCTTTTTTGTCTCATTCCTCCTCAAAAAATTTTATTAGCATATATAAAATAAAAGGAGATTGGTCGTTGTTATCTCTGTTTCCGAGACTAATGGTGCACTAGTTCTCAAGCAGCACCGTTTTCATCATGCACCAACAATGAAGAATCGTCATGCAAAATGCAAATGACTGACTTGTTTGAGTTAATCCATATGTTTTAAACTGCAGCTCAATGGCTACTCTCATCCCCATTCAAATTTTGTCATGACAAGTAACAGAATGATCTGATGCTCTCACACCACATACAATTATCTCCACACCACTTGGAGTAACAACTCAAGTGTGGAGTCATGGTGTATTTGTAACTTAAAACTATAGAGGATCTTAGTTTTTCTGTATTCAATTGTGGTGTGTGCAATGACCTCTCTTTTATCTTCCTTACACTTTTTCATCACATGTTTATTCAGTTGAGTTTGCATGTATCCATTGTGTAGTGTTTTAATAATGGCACTCTTTGGTGTCAAAATAGTTGAAGCACCTCCAGTGCATTTTTACTGTGACATAGAGGATGGTCAGTTGAACTTAAGTGACTGCAGCGGTAGTTTCTTCGCAGAAACATGTTACATCAAAATAGTGATGCATGACATCAATTATTCATATCGCAGAGTTCATAAGTAGAATAATATGTACTTTTGGGTTTGCAAAGTGGATGCCCTCATTTTGGTGCATTAATGCAAATGGAAAGTGTCTACAAAATTCATAAAGCATGACTAATCATAGCGCATTATCATCTTCAATGCTATTGTGAAAAATTGTGAATGTAAATGAGGTAGGTGGTGTCTTGTTGATATTTAATTGTGACAACCCATGTGTTCCAAAGTCAAAACAGTATGATAGTACAAGAACACCAAAACAGCTAAGATCTCTGCACAACTAAGATTAAGGGAATAGATGAAATGTAATTGAAATTAAAAATAAAAGTTTAAGCACCATGGCTATCACTATGCTCAACAAAAACACAGTTTTGCATTATTGAATGGGAAGCTTCAACTACAAAATAACAGAACTGCCATCAAAAGCATCACAGTTTACTCTAGTATCATCATGAAAGAACAGCAATACAACTTGCTCTGCTTCAACCTTTTGTAAATTGTTTCTTTCTTTCATGAACTCTCTTTTTTTATTCACCTCGAAAATTATGATAGAAGCTGGACGTTTCAGTTGAAGTTAAGCATCTCCATAGTAATGATCACTGTCAAGCAGACAACTTGCCTTGTCAATTGTTAGGCCGATTGCTGTTGGATTGATTATACAGTCTTGGATGACCCTTCTCCTAGGTTGTATTTTTTGCTACTGTCATCGAAGCCCCTAAAATATAACTATCACAGTGATCACAGAAATTCCCCAGTAATTACTTTTATTACCCCATTAATTTGGCAGTAGGCGTTTCATTGATTTTCTTAGCCCCAACCCTCAATTGATTTTAGTAAGACAGTAATTTCATAGTGACAAGAACCGCCTTCCCTCCAAAATAGGCAATATTACCCCAGAATTCTAAATTAAATGGGAATTACTAGGTAATTTGCAACCTAGCCTTTCTCTACCTCTTCGTTATTGCTGTAGACGGTAAAGGGTAGCACACATAATTTGACACAAACATTCCTCTGTTCTGTTAATATCCCATGTGACAAATATTAGGAATGTCAAGGTCTTGAGAGGCGGGCTTTAATTTTAACCTAGCAATCGCATGCCATTGTTGTTTTGATAGAGTCTCACCCTAATAGGTAGATGGGTGGGAGTCTAACAGGGGGCCATCAAAGGAGTTGGAGCTTCTTTCAGGTGAGTCATACAGCATGTTCATTGGGGCCTTGATGCACTTAAAAATTGATGCTTCTTGATCCCAAAGTGATGAACCTTCCCTTGCAGTATTTCCAAAACAGATAATTGACCTCTTGAGAGTAATGATCAAATGGGCAATGACCACAGATTCAAATGGATCATGGTTACAAACAGTACGAGAAGTGATCATATGCCTGCTTGATGTTTTGTAGAATTTTTAAAATGTTGCCAGGGTATTGAAGGCCGGGTACAAAGAAGACTGTCGCCAGCGTTTCCAAAATGGTCCTTCAGCTCATCTTTAGCTTTGGCATGACAATGTCTCCCGTAGCAAAGAATTTGCAGTTTGATTTCACAATCGATTCCTAGGTTTTGAAAGAGGAGCTTATTTTACCAAGATATTAATGCCATCTCATGAGAAGCTGGAGGGCTACATGTCCTTGACTTCTCAGAAGCACCCATTAACTTATCACTTGTTGAACTTCTTCTTACGTTAGCTTTGAACATCAGGATTAAAGTGACTTTGACACTTTGCCACAATTTTCAATTCTCAGAAATAGGAAAGAAATGAAGAGGTTCTAACATATTTTCTTGCTTAGACTATAATTCTCCCTATCAACAGGGCATTTACCCAGCCGAGATTCCAGATCCACCCTCTTGAACCATTTCAACCACCTAAATTGCAGCTGCCTACTTGGTCTGATGCTCAATGTCCTTCTGGGTTGCATCTGAGAGGAGGAGGAGCCGCAGTTGAATTTTCAACCAGAGGCACAACTTCACCTTGTGGTGGCCTCAATCAACTCTACATCAGAATCTCTTCTTCCTTAGCATTGTCTTCTGGAGGAGCATAGCAATTATTGTTTTCATTAGCACAATACATGTGAATGTGACAGGTGCTCTGCTTGGGTTTAGATGATTTTATGAGATGGCTGGTGGCTGCAAGCAACAGATGAAATATATGATCTGAAAAGACAAGTATGTTGTTAACTTGGTTCTAGAAAAGAGAGTGTGTGATTGAAAACAGTATAGACTCTACAGGCACCTTTACTTTTGGGATGTTTCCACTGATGATTAGGACATTGGTTTATCTTTGGGGGGATTTTTGTAACACAATTGAAGACAATAGTTTTATGAATTGCAGAGAAAAGATTCCTTTCCACTACTTTATCTTCATTAACTTGATTTCTAAACTGGGGCACATCGATTCCCTTGAGCGTATTGGAAACAATTCAGAATCAAGATTTCTTCATTATAGTCGCATTTTAAAGAAGATAAGCTAATTTAGTTTTATGTGTTTGCTTTTACCCAGAAAATAACCGACACCTTCCTCTAGGTTCTAAGGTTCCATTCATTTTTGATACTCTTGAATCAACAGATTACAATCTCACACCTGAGTGGCAAAAACATCATTGGTAAAGGTAAACTGATTATGACACCATCCAATACACATCTGTCTATGGGATCAAACTACTGGCATCCAAATTACTGCAAATATCCCATGAGTCTAAAGCTCATATTGAATTGAATAGCAGATAGAGTCACTGAGACTCATGACATGTGGCAAGTACTTGCTAGAGGGTAGGGGATACTTTTTGAATTTGAAAGAATAGCGAAGAAAGCTGCTGTTGACTTCATTGGCTGGTTCCAGTTCATGTGTCTTCAGGGATGTTGCACCAGAGCATTATAAGTATTCATAGATTGATTCTGATTGCATAAATTCAGATGCGTCAGTTGAAAGAGGAAGACTCAGACAATTTCTTGAGCCAGGTGCAAGTGTGCAAACATTGGAGTATCAAATAATCATAATTCCTTCTTTTGTTTCTACTTGGTTTTTATGAGAATCATTTCACAAAAAGAGAAGTTCTTATCAATTGAATCCTCACCAGCCATGAAGTTGTTCAGAAAAGATCCGATGCCTCTGCGTATGCTTCACAGTTTTGGGTCTTTTTTTTGAAAAGCACTCTTGTGCCCATAAATCACCATGCCGCAGCTGATGATTGTTATTAATATGTCGATTAAACAACTAAGTGGTTTAGATTGTAATTTTGTGGTCAAGGTTAAATTGAATCATGATGCCATAGTGGTTGATTTGATGTCCTCGGCTACTATTGGCGAAATATTACAAAAGGTTCCACATCCAGAGTCTTTCCGTCATCAAAAAGGCCGACGGACGGACAAGCACATGATGATCACTGCACTCTGATCATTATTTTTCGTCAATGCATGGTCCCCAAGAAAAGGATTCGGGCCTCTTACTTTGAAAATTGTCGATGATATTGATCAGGCCTATCCACTGGTTTGATCCATTCCACTCCCAGTGATGAAGTCTTTGCTGCAGCTTCTTTTGCTTTGGAGTAAATTTTATTGAGTTCCGTCGTCCCTTTTATTGACTGACTCACCACATTAAGGATACTTTCCGAAAGAGGTGCTTCTTTTTCATCCATGCTGTTGAGGAGATCTTTGTTAAGATACCAATGACCTTGGAAGTGCCGTACATGGATGAGGTCATCTGACAAGACTTCCATTACTTTGTCCATTTCAATATAATCTCGGGCAATTGCATGAGTCCACATCGGCCTTGGTTGTATACTTAAATCTCTTACATTCATCACATACTTCTGACGGCCCTGGTGATACTTTCGTGTAACCTCCTTGCAGCCATTCCCAACGCAGGCACAATTGGCAGGACAATGAGGACTTTCTTCTATTCGATCGTATCTTTCCAGCATGAGCCTATCCTTCATGAAAGATTCTTCTTCGCTGGTAAGTTTGGTGTACACCGATGTGACAGTGTTACTGTTAAATGAACATCCAATTTTCTCCTCCTTTTCTTTCGCTGCAGCGCACGCCTCTATGGCAGGGCCGAGATGACCCGGCGGGTACTTTGGGTTAGCGCCGTAATTGCCGACTGCAATTTCATCAATATCACTAAATAGGGCGTAATCAAAATGCCCGCGACTTCTTAGTGCGCAGTCGGTTTGAGCGGCCCATTTTGCGTGCTCATAAGTTATGCGAGTAGTGTATTGTCCTGACGCTTTGCTCGACCAGTCATGGCGGGTGACGAAATTTTGTGCTCTATAGACTTGAAGAACTGCCTGCACATCTGGTGAGTGCAGGTCAACATTGTAGACATGGACATGGGTGACACCGACTGAATGAAAATGTAAGAGTCAATGATGTTCAGACTCCCGAAGAAGTTAAAAAGAAAATGACAAACAATGCAAGAAGGACTTCACGTACTGGCTCGATGATATTCCAAGTATTCAATGATCCATCGTGGATCTTTCAATCCATAAACAGGATTGCTGTGATACGCGACAAAAGTGAGCCCAAGTAATTTATTTGACGTAATACAGAACAACACACTCATCGATAAACTCACAGGCAATGGACCAATTCTGGTCCGTTAGTCTTTTCTTCGAATTGGTTTCTTTTCGTTAGCGGTCTGCCCATAGGTCGAGCGAAAGTTGATCCAATCGAAACATAGAAACTGTCATCATTTGATTTTAACACCAACGGAGGATACCTGGATAGGCTCTTGTCATAATGGAGGTCTTCACACAATATTATGAGTGTGCGAAAGCGATCACCATTTGTAGAAAAGGGCGTATTGTATTTCTCTCCCTGAACATAGTAGTGCTCGTGATACGACTTATTCCCCTTCATTAGTATAACGGTGGCAGGAGTGTTATGTTGATTACCCATGGAACAAGTGAAGTCTGCTCGAATCGTTTCTTTGCCATCTCTATCCTTCTCAAGAGTTATTGGAACAAGACCATCTCCGAGCACTCCAATTACTTCTTTATGCCTATTAGCACCCGGTCGTTGATAAGAAACCAGATACCTATCAATAGCGATGAATTTCGTCTTTGCTGCGAACAAAAGCGTGCTCTACGTCACTCATCAATGCAGCGGGCATATTATTTGCCTCATCTCCGCCTACGTGCACAGTAGAGTCAACAGGAGGTGGGATTGCCAATTTGGTTTCCGAGTGCATGAGCATCCAACACATATTGCTATCATACATTCGATCCACTCCACGGAAGTAACATGCATTGAATGATAGTGTAGAGTAGTATGCACCCAAAAGGTATTTGGAATCGACCAAGGAAAATAAGTCTAGAAGCGTTGCCGTAAGCGCATCCAACGTTCCCCATATCCGAGACAAATCCTTTTGATTTTTCAGCCTTTCTTTTGCAAAACTAGAAGTGGCCATATCCGACTCAAGCGATTTGCCAGACTTCACCTTGTCCAATGCTCGTTTCTCCAAAGAAAGTAACCATTCAGTATTATTCGCCACAACGAACTGGCCATTAAAATCAATCGACCAATCATGAGTCCCATCTGAAGCCAAAACAAACCTGTAATCCTTCTCACTCTTTTTCAACGCACTCTTTGATTTGACCTGATAGTCCAAATCCATCCAAACCGCACAATTTCCTTTCATAGTCCTCTCATCACAAAACCGTCCTCCATTCTCCAAATCCAAATGATGAATGCACGTTTTCCTATTCCCCTGTATACACAATTCCCAATTGTATCCACCCTCCCCCGCCCTGCGAGAATGTATCGCCATTTGATCATATCCGAGATCCTTAAACTCCTCTCTCTTCGAGGGAATGTATTCCAATATATCCTCGGATAATTTCAAATGCCGATATATCTCATACGCTTCGCGTTGAGCCTCGGCATCCCCACAAAATTGATGCTGTCGCTCACAAAACAATAACCCGTATTCCCCGCAATATTAATCACATCCGGACATTTGGCATCCCATTCCTCCCAATGCGACGGTCCCCCCTTGAGCAGCTGCGGCGCCTCGCTCCAATGCATCAAACATTCGTCGGGAGTGACAAAGTCGTTGGAGAGACCGCTCGTCCAATCAATATCGTAGGCTTGATTCAGACTGTCCATGTCCCATATGCCGAATGCGGTATCGAACATTCCAGTCCAATCGACTTCGCGTATTTCGTCTGGGACGACGAGGGTGCGTTTAAGGGCCTTGGCGTGTTGGAGGGCGGTGATGAATTGGAAGAGTTGGTTGTTGAGGCGGCCGCCGAATCGTTTGTAGGTTAGGAGACGTTTTCCTCTGGTGCGGTCCGGTTGGTAGATTTGGCTGTTGGTGAGTTGTTCTGAAGGAGGGGCTGGCAATGGATCTTCTTTTGTCGACTTTTTCCCTTTTGATTTCGCATGGACGGCCGTCTTCTTTTCTCTGACTTCGGGTTCATGCTTGAACTCCATGTGTTCACGAAGGTGCTTTTCAATCTCCTTGGGATTGGGCGGCCGTTGTAACTGTGACTGCACTGCACTGGAACCATGATCATTCGAGACATTGTTCTGAATTGCCTTCCATGATAGCAGCAACGTGCCAATGGAAAGTATTATGGATGATACTACGAATAGACGGAAGGCATGCTTGCCGAAATAGCCACTAGATTTCTTTTTGTGGATGAATCGTCTGTTGCTGCCTTTGTGCATGATTGTTGTGGCAGTGGTGAATGAACTATTGAAGAGTTGTACAGAGGCACTGTGGCTATGGACGAGCGGCGGGGTGAATCATCATGGCCACAGCGGATAGGTAATGGCGCGTGAGGAAGTAAGAAGGCATCGGCTGATTAAATACAAACCTGGCGACTTGGGAGCAAAGCTTCGGAAGGGGTGGGGAAGATCTTCTGGGGTCGTCTCTCCACTCAACGGCAATTACATCATGAGACTAGACAGTATTGTATCACACGGTACGATACCATAACACATACAAGAAATACCTCACGGCACCAGACGTATTTATTTACCTTATCAAGATTTTTTCAAAATCTTAGTTGTGTTGGAAACTGAGCCGTTTTCTCCTTCTTCTCCTTCTCCTTCTTCTCCTTCTCCTTCTCCTTCTTCTTCAGTGAGACAGTTTTTTTGCTTTTTGCCTAAACAGGTAAAGAACTAAAAGTTGATCTTAACTTACCTGTAAATAATTCATTTTTCGCCCGACTTACATGGGTAGTCTTAGTGTTTTAATATATGCCTACCTTTAAAATTATATCTTTGTGTGTAACGTCTGACATTATTTTCAACAATGTTTCTGTAAACTTTAAGGGAACATTATCATTTTAAGACGTAGAGACGAAAAATTTTAAACAAGGGTTCTTTAAAACTTGAAGGGAATGTTATCGTGTCGCAAAAGAGTGTGTAACAAGAAAATGATTTCACAAACTAAAGGGCGGGAGCGCGCGCATGGCGCGCGAAGGTGCTCCCGCCCATTTTGGCATACACTCGTACTACAAGCCACTTTATTTTAATGTACGTCTTCCTCTGTCTCTACAAATCGCAATCTGTTTCGCTGCAAAAAATCTTGCAGCGGCTGCTGGTAATTTTTGAATGTATTGTATGAGACCCCCCCGTCTAAAAATGAAATGGCGGAAAAATTTTAGACGATCGAAATACTTGTGGTGATGGACAGACGAAGGTACAGGCCAGCCACGGAAAAAATATGAGCAGAGGGCTGCTGGCAGCAGCCTGATGCTCATTCTTTTCCGAGACTGGCCACCCTCACGCCATGGTAGTCGTGCGGGTTAGCGATCTTGTATAGTGTGTAGTTGTTTGCACTACAGGATATACCTGCAACGAGGCCGCCACTCGACACGGACGATGGCGCTCACGAATGCGATGTTTGGGGGTCTTCTTGGGGCCACCCGCGCCGGCAACACGACGAGTGCGGAGGGAACCACGACGGGCATGGCAACACTGCGGCGGCGACGCCGCCTCCTACGATGGCAACGATCACGCAGGACCACGCACTCGCGTTTACGCTGCCGGTGGCGGGACACCAGGAACCCGCCACGAACACAGTGATCGACCCCGCAGAACAACCGGGCCGCCGTGACACGGTCAATCCAGGGCAGGAGCAACGACACCGCCAAGCCATCCATCAAAGCCTCGTGGAAATGCAGGCCAACCTCACAGCAACGCAGCGAAGCAACGAGTTCGCGTGGCAACGCAGAGCAGAGCAGAACGCCGCTGCCTTCAAGGAGGAGGCACTCGCACCGTCGTCAAGGCTACGAATCTTCGCTTTCACCCAGGGGAGTTCATCAGTGGTGCAATTCGTACACACCCTCGGCAAATTCTTTGACATGGAGGCAGCCCCGGAGGTGAGAGGGAGGGTGGTGGCTTTCGTGGGGGACCGAACACGGTTCAGCACTCCCCACCCAGTCCTGTTACCGGAGCGCAGCGCATGGGAGTGGAAACGAGTATCGATGTGCGACGATGCCATCAGGGCGGCGACGTTCTATGACGACCCCACAAAAGCACGCGAACTGTGGAACCCAGCAGGGGCGGAGCGAGGGAATCAGGCGCTCCCACGGCTACTCTACCTGCTCACAGAGATAGTGGCCTTTGCAGTAGAGAGGCCAAGGACGGCGTGGGAGGTGCATAAACACGTGAGTGGGTTAATACTCCAAAACAACAATCCAATAGAGGAGGCACAGGCAGAGTTGGTGCTCAGGTGGCTGCGGGGGGCTACGCAGTTGGAAGGAGGAAAGTCGGCAGCGGCATGGACACTCAATGTCCAACCAGTTGTTAGTGCAGACCCGGTGTTTGCAGAGTGGTGCTTCCACCGACTACACCGCATCATCAGCGACAGTCCAGCCTCCATGCCACACCCACATCACGAAGTCCATGCAACCACACTCCTCACCTCCATCGCAAAAATGGAGCAAGTGGTGGACAAGTTATCTACTGTGCAGGGAACTGGCACGGACATAGGAAAGAGCGCGAAGCCGGCGCCATACAGCAAATTCTCCATCTCAGCCCTCAAGGGATGCTGTGGGATTCGCGACGCCAACCACCTCCCACCAATCTGGGCGCTGTTCCAATCCAGCAAGGACACGGAAGACCACCAGCTAAACCTACACCAACGGATGGGAGTCTGGGCACGCCAGGAAGGCATTGAGATTGACAGTGGGGTGTTCTTCTCCAAGGAAACGCTAAAAGACATGGTCGAACTCCGCCCGAACCCCGCTGATGGATATGATTCACTAAAAACTGCAGAAAAAGGGGTGAGCATACTTGCGTGCCTCCCAAGATCGCCAACAGACATTGAAGCACTGCGCATATGGGAGCACTCTGCAGACGATTCCAAACAGAACAGGACTCTAGCAGAAGCAATCAAGTTAGGCAATGCCGTCAGCCGTAGCCCAGCCGGCAATGCCCTCGAGCTGAAACTCAACGTAGCCACCTACCTGGCGCTATTGTGGGCCCTCTTTGGGGAGGTGTGCCACCTGTACCAAAAGGTTTACCAAGTCTACAACATCCTGCGCCTCCCCGCGGTGATGACGGCGAAACACGCCTACACAGCGTTGTTGTGTCGCCAGGTAACGTGGGCAATCTACGATGACTCCCGCAGTTTTTTCTCCACCAGATTACATCCCAACGACTTCACCGACAGCCGACATGTGGCATACCCACTCTCACTTCTGGATGACATCATGGGGGACATTTGATTTGGTAGGCCGGTGTTGTGTTTCTCCTTCCCCTTAGAGTGGACAGAGGCAGTCCTGCAGGGAGCACGGGGAGCGGGACACGGTGGGCTGGCTCGACCGACGGTGCCTAATCCATTCACGGGCATAGACGGTGGGTGGGGGCAACCCAGCGTGGACACACGGACAGGAACCAGCGACCTTTTAGCGCATGTCCACCTGGACATCAAGCAGTCGATGAAAGACTATCATGCGAAGTCAATGGGGCGGGTTGCCGTCCAGAAATTGCTGGAGGCAGCCAACATCACTTTCAAGGATCTGCCATACCTAACAAACTTGGTGGATGCGACGGGAAAAAACTGGTTGTGCTACAACTACTGCCTGGGAATTTGCCAACATGGCAAGAGTTGCGTCTTCAAGCGACGAGGTGGGCACGTCGAAGGGAAAGATCTTCCAGCACAGTTTGCTAAGGAACTGTGTACAAAAATATCCCCGGGCCTACTGTTTGCTGAGCGGGCGGCGTCAACCACAAAAACTACACCAGATAAGAGCAATGCATCTGTTGGGAGCACGGGAAAGGGACATGAACCTACTGGGAAAAACGCTCGCTTGCCTGACAAGCGGCGGCAGGGGGTGGCGCGCACCCTGGCACGGATAGCAGCGCTGACGGTAGGGCACAGCTGGGTAGAATTTTGGGGCGACGAATGTGGGTCGACGACGTTGACTTGGCGGGGAGGGCGAAAAAACGACGGGAGGTAGAAAATAACAATAATGATGTATGTAATGCGGCTATTAACAATATTGATGTGAAGGATAAGCTAGTTATACCGGGGCGAATGCTTGACGGAGGACAAGGTAAGGTTCAGGAGGAGGCACCGAGGAATGGCTGCCAAGGGACAGGGGATGGACTAGTCCGGCGACACGCGATGCAACAGGACGACGAAGCACCGCCAACGGGCGAGAAAACAACACCGCGTGCATGCGAAAAAACACCGCCAGGGGAAGGCGAGGAGACACCGCCCGTGGCAGGCGAGGAACAGTCACCGCCACACGGCGAGAAGCGGGACTCCAAGGGCGAGGCACATACTCCTGAGCAACAGGTGCACAAGGACACCCATAGTCTTAACCCACCACGCGTACGCAGTGGCGCGGCAGTGGATGGAAGCAACAAGCGGCAACACCGCAGCGAAAACAAGACCAAACGGCTTGCCCAACAAAAGCGCACACCGGCAGGAACATTTTGGAGCAGGCATACAACACGGCTTCCAGAACCCACAGCACATCCCCAACCGCAGTCATGGCGCAATGCAACGTGCCCCCACCGGTTGGCGCTCCACCACCCGGCGTCGGCAACTTTAATTAAGTATGCCACAAAAGGTTGCCCGGCCAACACTGGGAGAGATTGGACGCTGCAGCAAATAACGGAAGCGGTGGCTCGTTGCCCGCATGTCTCCGCTCTGGTACCTGATGCAATGGCGCAGCTATAGGAAGAGGTAAAAGAGAAGGTACAAACAGGACAAGCAAGGGTGGTGAGGTGGGACACAATCAAGAACAACCCACCGTTGCAGCTTAAGATCTCACCACTTGCTATGATCCCACACAAGTCACGGAAGTATCGTGCAATTTTGGATCTCTCTTATCAATTAAGGTTACAAGATGGCACGACATGCCCATCAGTCAACGACACAACCACATTGACGGCACCGACTGGCGCAATCGATCAGCTGGGGCAGTCACTCTCCCGGATTATTCATGCATTTGTGGAAACAGATGAGAACGACAAGATATTCATGGCGAAGTTTGATATTAAGGATGGGTTCTGGTGGCTTGATTGTGAGGAGGGTGCTGAGTGGAACTTTGCCTACGTGCTGCCCCAACGCCCCGAAGAACCTATCAAGCTGGTGGTTCCAACATCGCTTCAAATGGGATGGGTGGAATCACCTCCGTATTTCTGTGCTGCATCAGAGACGGCATGAGATGTGGCCACGTGGTATGTTAATACACCAGTAGGGGCGCTTCCTTCGCGTAAGTTCATCGATCACAGCACCAGGTCGTCAGATGTCACACAGCTGCCTACAACAGGCGTCGACGAAGCCTTCAGATACTTCATCGAGGTGTATGTGGATGACTTCATCCCCATGCTCGTCGCCACCTCCCAGGTACAGAGGTCCACCACGTCGCCAATGCGGTGATGCATGGCATCCATGACGTCTTTCCTCCCTCACAACAACCAGAGGACTACACAATTTCCTTCAAGAAATTGAAGAAAGGTGACGGGGAGTTCGCACTCCAAAAGGATGTGTTAGGCTTTGTCTTCTTGGGAGCACCGGGGAAGAAGACCATGCAGCTAGAGGAACCAAAACGCGAGTTCCTCCTAGCGGTCCTAAAGAAGTGGCTGCGAGCGGCCATGGCAACACATGCCGGCATCACTTTCACCGAATTTGAGTCCATCATTGCAAAGGTGCGACATGCCTTTACGGCCATACCAAGCGGACGCGGACTGTTCACTCCTTTCAACAACCTCCTTCGCTTATGTCAGCCGGTGGTGTACCTCCACGGCAACACTGCGCTGACCGAGGCCATCCGGGACTGCCGGACCCTCCTAAGGGAATCTACAAAATCTCCCACATGCTGCACCGAACTAGTGATGGGCACCCCGGATTATGTTGGCGTCAAAGATGCATCGATACATGGGGTCGGCGACATCATTGTGGGACACAAAAGCGCATGCGTCCCAACAGTATTCCGCATGGAATGGCCACCCGACATAAAATGCGAAGTTCTCCGGACGAACTCCCGCGACCGAGGCAGACTGACAAACTCGGACCTTGAGATGGCAGGATTGCTCCTTCTCTTCTTGATCATCGAATCCGTGTGCGAGCTTGGACCCGGGTGTCACGTCGCCCTTTTCAGCGATAACGCACCAACGGTACATTGGGTGCGGCAGATGGCGTCCAAAGGCTCAAAGGTTGCCGGACAGCTGCTTAGAGCACTAACTCTCAGGCTCAAAGCAACCCACGTCTCCCCGCTCACGCCTCTCCACATCGCAGGCACACACAACGCCATGACCGACATCCCCTCCCGGTCATTCGGGAGCAAAAAGAAGTGGCATTGCAACACAGATGAATCTTTTCTCACACTCTTCAACCGTTTATTCCCTCTCCCTTCGCAGAACTCGTGGACAATCTTCCAACCTTCCTCCGCAATTTGTACAAAAGTGATTTCCGCTTTGCGGATGCAGGTTTCTACAATGGACGAGTGGAGGTGACCACCAAGGCCAGGGCGGCTCATTGGGCCCATTGGAAGGCCTATGTCGGGCCTTTGGGAGTGGACCCTTTCCTTGAGGGCGTCGGCTTCGAACGACGTGTCAGGTGTCTGTCCGGGTTCGCCGCACGAATACGACAAGGAGGCTATGGCAGAGGCCGAACGGTCAAGAGTGACACAGTTTCAACAGCGCTCTCGGCCATTGGCAAGGAGGTTTCCCTGGTCAGCAATGTAAATCCTATCAAACAAATGGGGTCAGACAAGTTACTCCCACGGTTGGCGCAAATGCGCGATGGATGGAGGAAAGTGGACGGCCCGGTACTGAAAAAACTCCCTGTCGAAGCAGACGTCCCAGAGTTTCTGGTTAAGCAGGGTCTACGACTGGAGGCGTCAGAGATGGATTGAGCAGTGGGGGACCTTGCTCTGGTCGCCTTCTACTACTTGCTCCGGATTGGAGAATACACAGTGAAAGCTTCACGCAACGAATCCAAACAGACGGTACAATTTCGATTGCATGACGTCACGTTCTTCAAGAAGGATTTGAGCGGAAATTTAAAACAGCTGCCACAAACGGCATCACCAGAGAGCATTCTTCATGCCGATAGCGCCACCCTCAAGCTGGAGAATCAAAAGAATGGGTGGCATGGGGTATGCATCAACCACGAGTGGAATGGGGATGATATCTATGACCCCGTATGATCCCTAGCACGCAGGTACCTGCACATCCGCAAGCATATGGGAGATGATTGGGACACTCTCCTGTCGGTGGTGCTTTGTGAGGGCACACGAAGTGATGTGACGGACAACGCCATACGTCGAGCATTAAAGCACGCCGCCGCTCAGCTTGATTACCCCGTCAGCCGCGGCATTCCAATTGAGCGGGTCAACACGCATTCCCTACGGATTGGAGGGGCGAATGCAATAGCATTGGCAGGGTATTCGGATCGACAGATCCAGAAGATGGGCAGGTGGTGGGGTGCCACTTTTAAGGATTACGTGAGAGAACAACTCTCAGTCTTTTCGGAGGGAATGTCAGCGAGCATGAAAAAGTCTTTTGGGTTCGTCAACATTGAAGGGGGTGTTTTCCACGACGTCACCGACACTGTCCTCGCTATGGCGTACGAAACGTCCCGGTCGCCAGCCGCATAACCCACTGCTTCCGGTGTGCCAACAACCTAGAATGAGGCTTGCGCAGCGGTCTTCAGTGACCAATGCAGGCGGACCACTGGTATGGCAGGGAGACAGTGGAGTCAGCGGAGGGCACAGGGCTCCAGTACAATGGGTGTATGGTTTTCATTTGGGAATATGGTTTGTGATTTGGGGTAAGTGAGACACTTCTGACCTGATGCAAGGTTTGTGGGAGATGCAGGTTGGCTGTTGCCAGTCTGATACAGCTTCCACCCACCTCCATCTTTTTCTTGGGAGGCGCCGACGCCCAAACCCCGGCAGCATGCCTTAAGCCTTACAAAGGCGGTGGGATGGTTTTGGCAATCTGCCAAGGGTGTTTGGGGGGTTGACGCAACATAAGCGTAAACCCACAAAGTTTCGGCACCAAACCACATCTCCTCGCATAGGTTAGTAGCTAGCATATGTAGAGTGTCTTTGTATCCTACCTGGGTGAGGGACCGAGGAAGAAAGAACCTAAGTCCAGTGCTCATCACTTGATTGTGACAGCACTTTCTTACCTTGTCGATTTAGATTAAAAAGTAAAGTATAGACATTTACGCTACTACAAAAGTCAAACTTCTCATGAAGAAGCTTAAGTGATGTTTTTCTTTTGTGCGTTATACGCACCAGTTTTCGACTAATCACATATGATTGTGGCGAGTCTAGAGGTATTTCAAGTAGAGTCTATTGCCTTCCTTTGCGGAGTCATGAATACTTTATAGACACGCCACAACAGTAAGTAGACCCCCTTTTGAAAGTCTATCTCTCTTTAAAATAAAAATAAGGTACAACGGTGTATCTTACCAACCCTTCCAATTGAACTCCTCATATGCAGCCCGCAGAGTCCAAATCCACCCAAATCCTCTTTAGACGGGGTCAATCACCATCACTACTAACACACTTCTGACTTTAGGCTGTGGCATGATTGTTTTGGCCACAGTACAGTTGCTAGAAGTTGACATGAAAGAGAAAATGACATAAATTGCAGATTATTCATTATCAATAAGAGCCTAAAACATAACAGAACTACCTCATTCACTTTGTTTAGACTTTGCTCTTATGTTTACTGTGTCTCTGATTGATTTTCTCACTCAATTTGTCCTTTAAGGCATCATCAAATACAGGTGCAATATGATACAAGTTGTAGCACCCTCCACACAAATTCACACCACATCACAGACAATGCAACAATCTAGCAGATAGCTTCCTACCTGTAGCCCAAGGGAAAAGAACACATCATTTACCACCTTTTGTTTTTCTTGTACGCAAATTTTGTTTTGGTAGGTGGCATAACTCAGCATTCAATCGCTTGTTCTGGAGCTCGCTGAACGGCGATGTGAATGCCTCACTTGTTTCAATGACAGATGAACACCTCATCGAACTAGAAGAATTTGACAAACAGGTAGATGTGCTGGATAATAAAGAGCGGAGACTGATTCTTCTGTTGCTCAAGTTGTTCAATCTAGAGATTACTCTCTTTGTGCCCTTTTTGACAGCAACTGATTGAGTGGTAACCATCAATCCGTACTTCTCAGGGCATAACTTACCAAGAACAACCCCCTGAAGAAATTGGTAATCTGACGTAGGCTTCCTGCCATTCATCTCCATAAATCTCCGGTATGCTACAAAGGGGATGACTAGCATTGTGCCATGTCCCCAAAAGAACATCGACCACCACCATTTCTGCTTCCTCATCCACCTATCAGGTCGGTATTGATTGTGAAGCTGATCTGCAATGTCGACGTTGTTCATGTTGTTGTTGTAGGTATCATTCACACTCAATCAAAGGAACTTTCCCTCCCTCAGTAAGCCTGTACTCCTGTCCCAAACCATTGGTGACTTTTCAATCCATTCAATCTTGGTTGTGTAGACAAGACATGCACTCCCTTTTGATCACAACGGGACACATAGCAAGTGCTGGGCATCCTTCAAGTAAGGCAGCCTTCACTGTGCCCTTGACTTTGACAATTTCCTTTGGGCTTTTCACCTCATGCTGAATGACTTCCCGTCATAGTACTCTTTGGCGTGTCCTTGTTACACCCTCCACCATCACCTTCTTGGGATGTGCAAAGGATCCGAAACAGAACTTCACAGACATGAACAAATTGTCAAATCGAATTTGATGATAGCTGTCCATGAGACAATCAAAAGGGGGGAAGCACCGACTGTGCAAAGGAGAGTATCCCATGTCCAAATACTGCTTTGGGGCTGGCTGGTTTTGAAAGTAAAAAGTGAATGTGTAGCCGTCATCCGCAATGCAGTCACACTGGAAACCACCCTTCTTTTTGTAGCTGATACGAAGCTTGTCACGGTGACTCCCCTTGAAGCCCATCATCTGCTCATCCCCTGAAAGATCTCGACCTGGCATCCATGCATGTCTAAAGACAATTTGGAGACAACAAAAGTATTTGTCTACCTTGAAATTGGGATGTGTCTTGTGAGATGGAACTGCAATCTTATGATCTTGTGTGGAAAAAGCACCCCTTCCATTCTTCGAAATGCCAGATAGCATTGGAACCAAAAACATGACGAAGTAGTTGGTTCAAGTGAATAGGTTCTAACTCTTCACTGCTGAGCTTGAATTCAATTTGAGGGGAAGGGTTCAGCCCATTGAAGAAGAATAAATAAGTGAATTTGTCCCATTCCTTGGTGCTGAAGGGTTCGAAGTGTGGGTAGCGTCCCTTCGTTCCCACAGAGACGTTCAGAAGAGAGGATGTAAGGAGTTGCTGATTTGCTCTTGGAATCATTCTGGTACATTGGAAAGAATGCAGTCACCCAGTCAACTGGATGGCTGTTCACTGTCAAAGAAGAATCTCACACACATCGTGATCTCGGCTCACCCTTGAATCAAACCTCACCCTTCTTATTACAGCCTGTACACACGGGTCGGTCCCACATCTTGTCAAAGTTCTGCTGTTGAACTGTTGGTAAGAGATTGGGATCATCAGTGGGTGCACACATATTGAATGGATTGTCAGGTTCTTTCACTGGCACAGCCCTGGGTGAAAGGATCTTCCATTGGGACTCAACTGGAAAACCAGACAACTCATCCATGTTTGCAACTGGGCCTTCTAAGATGGGCAGAGCAAGCTGAATACAATCACGCATTTGTTTCTGAAGATCAAGCTTCTTCCCTTTGGGTTCAATACCTCTTTTCATTATCTGTTCCTTCAAACCAGCCACATTGAGGTCCTTGATTTGCTTTTACAACATGAACCATGGGGTACAACATCTGCTTGATTCTCATCCGGTGGGATGTCACTTTGATCCGCTACCAGTGTAACATCAGCTTCACCCACCATGGAAGTGATGGATCTGCATCCTCATCATCCTCTATGGGATTAGTACATACCATGACAATTGACAGTTGGATACGTTTTGGTGCCGAATTTGAAGAAATATGCTACCAACCTGGCTAGTTTCTCCCTTTGCATTTGCAATAAGGCCGTTGACAAAGAATGGTTCTATGTATTCCTAGCAAGAATGCAAATCCTACGCAAAGTTTTCACGGACAAGGGATTGCAAAGGCAGCATTGCAATTGCCAGGCAATCCCAAATTACCAAGCTTTTGGTCTATTATGTAGACGCCCTAATGACAGTCTAAAGACCCCAACAATAGTCTTCTATAGACCTGGGTGGGTCTACAAACTTGTTTTCGTAAAATACACAGGAGTCTATAGACTATGAGGTGGAGTCTATAGATGGGGGACTGCAAACAGCTACTAACATGTATACCAGCTACTAACATGTATACCATACAGATATATACTACACAAGAGACAGCCAATGCAAGGACCTCCCAAGAAGAAACACAGATTTCATGATCATGACGTGGTATCCTGGACAAGAAATTAACACACATCAATACTAGGGGCAAAATGGGTTATTCATAAAGAGTGTGAAAAATTAATTAGAACTTAGTGGTTTGAACATCATCGTAGGTAATAAATAGCTTTATTAGTTCTTCATAAAAATCAGGACCTTTATAAAAAATTGCTGATACAAATTTAATGATCATCAGTGTTCGATGTGATGGTCTAAGCTTTTAAGCTTGGTGTTACAACAAGATTACCTTTAAATCTCAACATCATCAAGGTACTGTTGCACCACTGTTGCACCATTGGAGCACCACTTGCGCACTGTTGTAGCTACCTATTAATTTTCAAATCAATACGTATTAGTAGTATGGTAGATATCTAAAGTCAAGCAGATCAGGCAGGCCCACACAGCCTGCCTGCAATGAGTTGACAACAAGGATGCATGGGTTGGATGGGTGCACAATAGAGTGTTAGGGATGTGTCATGATAAACTAAAAAGTACTATCTTTAAGCAACGACCAGTTGGCACCCCACTGCCATGCCACTATCACGCCACTTCAAAAGAATTCAAAAAGTACAAAACGGAATGCTAGGAGGTCTAAATAAATCTTTACCTTTATTAACAATGATCATTTATATTTATTTTACAATAAAAATGAAGTAAATTTAAACTGAAAAAGGTAATGAGGAATGCCTATGATTCTTGATCAGAGAAATTCGATCATTGAAATAAGCTAAGCATGACTCATTTCAAAATTGTTAAATAGCATATGATATGACTCTCATGAATGATTCAACTGCTTGCTAAAAATCTCATTTTGTCTTTCTTCTAGTCCTCCGACATGTCTGCAATCTCAGTTGCTTGTTTATATGTTGTGGTGTTTGCTGTGCTCCCTGAGCTGTTTGTTGCAAAAAAATATTGAGTGTAAAATTATAGGTAGGATCAACAGGTGTCGAAGATTTTATTTTTATGAGCTTATTTTGCTCCAATTGTGAGGATGGAAGGGCAGTGGAACTGCAATTCCACTCCAAACAATGCAAACGAAATTTGTGTGGATTCTACACACAATTGGTATGATCATACCCTTCTCAAGAGTGTTCCCATGTTTGGGGCTATGGACTTCTATGTTGGGGAGTCCATGCCGTTGGGAGTAGGGCAGTGGACTCCATAGTTGGAGAGTCCTTGCCTTTTGGATCAGGGGCAGTGGACTCTCTTCGTGGGGAGTCCTGAGAATGATCCTTTTAATTTTTGTACCAAGGGGTACAAAAAATGGGCTGATTCTTGGCCTATGTCACTCTCCCATCATGTTTCATAAAGAGCATTTAGGTTCATCCTCATAGTCATGAGGGGTGCACATTTAATGTGAATGTTATTGATAATGTGCGCCCGGCATCACAATTATTCCAAACACTTCGAGGGTATGGGTCTTGCCTATTGTTTGGATTATTGTTGCTTAATTCTCCTATGGCTCCAGAAGATGCTTTGCTATCTCCATACTTAGGATGACAAGCAATTGTACGTATTTTCCTGCAGTCATTCAATATTTGTTGGACTGTCACAACAGAGAGGACGTGACACCACAATGTGTTAGAGAATCAGAGATGTGTCTGTTGGGAGGAAGAGATGACACAGATCATATATTTCTGTTTTTGGTTCATGATAGTGATGATAATTGTCATGTGTTGTATTCACCTGTTAAACGTTTTATTTCATAGGCTATGATCCAAAGTCAGCATTAGTTGCTTAATTAGGGCTGTATTGTACATTCTTGGTAAGATCTTTGATATATTGATCAATCGCTCCCAGGGTTTCATTGATGTTGTTTCCAGTCTCACCCATGTGTTGTTTCTATTCTTTCTCTATGTGATCAGTATTACCTATAGTTGATGCCTGCATTCTCTCTTCCAAGTTTCTCCTCACAGATGAGTATGCAGCATCATTTGTTTGAGAGCTCATCTGTTTTCTCTCCCTCAGCTGATTTGATGTGCAAGTAGGAGTTTGAAATGCTTGTTTCTTTCTTGGAACATATTTCTTTTTCGGGTGAAGTTGCAGCTTCCTGGAAGGTGGAGGGTTTCTGTTACCTGATTCAGGTGGATGCAAATTGGTTGCATCAAGGGGAATGATTGAGGCAGCAGGTGGAGGCATGTCTTGGAGGGGAAGGAATGATGCAGCAGATGGAGGGGCATCAGTGGCATTGAGGAGAAACATTGATGTAACAGGATAAGTGGAGAAAGATTCATCTTTCATAAAGGGGGCTGTTACATTGAGCCCCCTGTGTCCGTCAGACAAAACCAAGTTAGTTAGGTGTTTCGTCTGACGAAACGGAGGGTATGTTCAAATACAGACGTGAATATAAGATAAAAGGTATCCCATTTTGCTTCCACTCTGACCGGAGATCGTTTTAACTAAACTTACGAATTAACATTTTCTATGTATATATTTAAAAATCACATTGCTCTTCAGGTGTGCTAAGGCTATGTGGTAAATGTTTATGATGCATTACCTCTGGGACAGGGGTTTGACTTTTATATTGTAATCATTGCGTGATTTTGTCTTACTAAACCATGTTTACTAGTGTAAGCATGCAAATTTTTTATTTCTCTAAGACTTTCAATTTTGTCTTACAAAACCATGTGTACTAGTGTAAGCATGCAATTTTTTTATTTCTGTAAGACTTTCGATTTCGTCTTACGAAACCATGTTTACTAGTGTAAGCATGCCATTTTTTTTATTTCTCGAAGACTTTTTGGTGATTTCGTCTGACGAAATGTGTTTTTGATTTGAATTTGTTTTTAAATCTAGTGGATACCTTTTCTTGAAAATGGTGTCAGTTGGACATCTAACTGACACCTAACTGACAAAAATGCTTCGTCTGACGAAGTAGTTTGTTTCGTCTGACGGACCCAGGGGGCTCCATATAGTCGACCCCATATGAAGAGATGGAGTTCAATCATAATATGTATTATGTTAGTGATTGAACATAACTAATATAAAATTAATCATTGACCTTAATTTGACAAATAGAATCTACCTCTTGCGCCACTTCTTGGCACAAATAACAATCTAAGGTGTACCTGGCAGAGTGGCATTAACAAAAGAAACACTGGAAGCAGGTGCAGCAGTTGCCACTGCTATCTGCACATGTCTGTCACCAGAATTGAGTTCAGAGGCCATCACTGCTGCTGCCCGTGCATGCCTGTCATGAATCATCTGATACTTCTTGTTCTACTTTTCCACCTCCTTCTGAATCATCAACTCTTCATTCCTTTGATAATGTCTTCAGCACCTTCAAAATGCTTGATTCAGCTTGGGTTATCAACTACCATTTTGATGGCAACCCAAAGAAACTTGCCAGCAGTAAACATCAGAGCCCAATCTAAGTGTTTGACAAGGATTTCTTCAAGTCCCAAGACATTCACTTCCAGCAAGAAATGGTCATTGGTGCAAACATTGTTGTTGAAATGAGTGTTGCTGCATTTCAAATGGGGAGTGAGGAGAAAGGTGATCATCCCTGTGGAGATGGAAAAATGTCCCTCAATGATGTAGGCATTGCTCTGGTTGCAGTGCGTGATGAGTTATCCCTCCTTCATTTTAAGCTAGAGAAACAACAGATGAATATAGGCAGCATAATAAAAAGAAATAATTAGATGGCTTAAAAATTGGCTTACCAGGTCCTCTTAATGATCCACCTTTTCTGGAAGAGCAAGTTCAGCATCAATGTAGAAATCATCCCGGTGAGAGAGCCATTTGATATCTTTGAGAGGCACGTCAAGAACAAAGCTGGTACCAGGAGGAGCAGTGAAGATGGCGCTGTGAGCAGTTGTTAGTTTGCCCGTCTCCTTTGAGGAGATGGGAATCAACACAACAAGCTTTGAAACCATAGTCTTCTTTCCCCTTGCATAATTCACTTCCACACCATCAACAACACAGCATTTGACACCAAAAGGGTTATTCCAGTCATATTCAGTGTCAAGGGCAATGGCGTCGTTGTAATGGAGAGTGGCATTGTAATCAAAACAGAAGGGGTCAGAACTGCTAGGAGGATCACCATGCTTTGGAGTAAGAGAGGACATGGTTCTTGTTGGAGGATCAGCAGATTTGGGAGTGGTATTGGTCTTGTTCCAGGTTTTTGGACGAGTCGTCTTGGCCTTGTCTAGGATTGATGCAGTCAGTGCAAAGGAATTGTCAGAATCGGATTTGCTAGATATCAATTCTCTCAGAACTTAGCAGTATGAGGGACTTGCTTGGCTGTTGGAATGCTCCTCTGTTTTTGATTGCTTTGTGCCAATTATGTATGACTATCTGGGCTGCTTGTTTTGAATTATTCACCAGAAAATTTGAGGGTGATGGGAGAGTGTTGCCAATCCTGTTTGAAAGATGTGGCAGTGGAAATAATGTAATTCCAGCAATGCAGCTGTGGGTAGATCACTTGCCTTGGCTGCTTTATGAGTTAAAGCTATAAGGGACAATGGATCAATGGAAAAATGAAACAATGATGCAAAATGAAACATCATGTTGCGCCAAAATTGATGATGCCATCAGATGCCATCTCTGTGTGTTACAGCCCATGGGAAGTTGAAGGCTGTCAAAGGCTTTTGAGAGCCATTGGATCCCCCTTCCACTTCAGTCTCCACATAGTAAGGACAATGGGTACTTTACAGCAAAAAGTCTGTAGTAATATGATTTGAATAATTTGATCCCCCTTTTGAATGTTGGTGTGGCCACCTCACCCAATGAAAACAGAAAATCAATAACAAATTAACAAGCACACAAAAAGTGGGCTGGGTGCAAAGTGGACAACAAATTATGAACGATAACTTGGGGAAAGCCACAGGAGAAATCTCAATGCAGGAAGATTGACTAATTTGATTCCCTCTAGTTTGAATTTTAACTCATCCCAATGATGCAGAAAAGATGAATTGACTGTCTCCAAAGTTCATCAGATTAAATAATTATTAACGTCATCAGGATACCCGATTTTGAGGCTGACTTTGTGATGCTTTAGTGTATGGGATGCAAATTATTCAGTTTCAAGTAGTAAACTTCTTTCTTTTCTTGTCCACCCTGTTAACATATCATAATTAAGTCAATATTTTATCAGATAAACAATTGTTAAACAAAATACTTCACAACACCTGCTGTCATCACAGTTTTCAAAGACACATAGGCCAAAAAATTGTAAGCATCATCATATTAACTGTAAGAACAACAATGTCTTTTCAACAGACTGAAAACCACAAAAAGTACATTTTGTAATATCTGTACATTTTCAAAGATCCATACCAAAATGTATCCGTCATTGAAAATGTACTGATTACTTATTTCTTGTACAAATTGTATTAGTTCCTACTGTTTAATGTGCCAATCTTTCAAAATGTACCATCGACATGTCTTGGTACAATTTTAGAAATCTGTATATTTTCAATGATCGGTACGTGAATGTACCAATATTTGAAAATGTACTTTTCTGACCGTACATACAAGAGCTAATCATCAGTACAAAATACATTTCTTGATTAACCTTCGTGAAATTCAAAAAGTGATGAGGACTTTCTATGAAAAACAGCAGTTCATTCCGAGTTGTTGTTCTCCTCTTGCACGTGGCACTATGTTCTCGACACTGTTAGTACTTTTTAAAATTATCAAGTTAGACTATTTTTGTTTTTGATGCAACTTTGTTATGTATGTTATACTCATTAATATTCTCAACAAGCACTGCTTCTTTTGATGTTTTCATTATTTATATCTCTCATAATACTAATCAAAGTAATCAATAATGGAGAGCTTGCTGTTGTTGCAAGACAATGAGCAATACCATGGCGTGTGTAGGCTGAAGTCCTACACACCTCTCAGAGAAGCAAGCATCTAGACTGAAGTTATCACTCTTCTTTACATATCCATCATCATCCAGCCATTTGAGGCCACAACAAGACCCGTCCCAGCACTCCGGCTCTTTGCTCTTTGAGCAAGCTTGTTAGTGGTTGTGTGTAGGTAGAAGTCTGACATAGGCCACATATATGACGGCTAGAAACAATAGGAGCACTGTGTATCCTAGAGGTATCATGATACCCTGCCGGACAGACAGTGGATTCCAAAAACTGATTTCGAGTAAATTAAAAAAAGAATTTTGGAGCGAACGAAGTAACTCTATTGTAGTACCGTAGAAACATACCAATTTTCTACAAGAATGAATTGATCGGATCGCTCCAATATGCTTTATTCAACAGACAATAACTCGTGAAATACTGTTCAAAAGAACAAAATAAGAACACCGTTCGAAAGCTTGAAAGCGATCTTTCGATTGATGTAGGGTTGTAAAATGTGTTTACATCAGATGTGACGCCATTTTCGTCCGTCACACGGATGAAAGACAGAGCTGGAGTGCTCCTTTTGTTTTTTGCCGTCATATATATTTACCTTATTTAGTACCCCTAGGTACCAAATATAAAACTCCCAAGTAGGGACTCATCCTAACCTCCCAAGTGAGGAGGGATCCTTACAAGGCAAATGATCCAGAACAATGGATCTATGCAACAGGAGAACACCCCTGTAGAGAACACCCTCAAGAGAAGGGTATAAACATACCAGGATGGTGTAGAACCTACACAAAATCCAATTGTTTTGTTTGAGGACAAAAGGGATTGCATTGCCCTTCCATCCTCATTTGTTCAACATAATCTAAAAACCAATAGCTCACAATTTATCAACACCAACAAGTTGTATACCGTTTTACCTACAAAAACAGTATTTAGTATTTTTTACCTCTCACGGCTTAGGTTAAAGTCCTACACATCTCTTGAATGTGCAAGCAGCTTGACTGTTGTCCTCACCTAAAGTCGTCATCCATCCCAACACCAAGGCCACCCTCCAGCCACCTTCTTCTCCTCCTCCATCACCATCTTCCCCTTCCTCCCCCCTCCCCACTCTCAACACCATGACCAACAGAATCCCCTGCCACATCTCCTATTTCTACAATGCCAATGTGGGCAACTACCACTACGGCGGAGGCCACCCCATGAAACCCCACTACATCTGCATGATGATGATGCATGACCTTGTTGTCAACTATGGACTCTACAAACAAATGGATGTCTACTGCCCCCACCTCATAGGACCCACTGACATTACTTGATTCCACAATGATGACTACATCAATTTTTTGAAGGTCATCACTCCAGACAAAGGCCAAAACAATACCCATCCCAGCACTTGTGCTCTTTGAGCAAGCTTGTTAGCACTACTACTGCACTATTTGGAGTTGATTGTTGCATTCAACCTTCCAAACCAGTGGGCTGGAATGAGCTTGGCAAATCCACATAATGGAGCAGGCAGTAGCATGAATGCAAAGGCTCTTTCCCGTATGCACCAGCAACTACATTTTTCAAGGGTGATATCTTTACATGTCACCCCATTTGACAATAGACACAGCAGTGCTCAAGACGGAAACTTGGGAGATTGCCATTGTGACATAGATCCAACCAAATCATTGTCATTGACCGCCAGAGGAAAAGTTGGTGGGTATGAACCCATGAGAGACAAACTGGGACTCCAACAACAGATGGCAAATGTTGGTGCACCCCAAACAATGAAGGTAGATCCAGAATCAATGTCAACTATGAATATAGCACAAGTGATGGTAGAACTGCAAAGAATTCAGTCTCAAGGTCCTAGGGAATATTGCATCTTCAATACTAGGCCTTGCTAGTTTTTTCATCAACAGAACATGGAGAGTTGTAATTGTCAAAGAAACATTGTAAAAATTCAATTTTTACTTGTCATTCTTCCCATGCAAACCACTTCAATATTCAGCATCAGTCTTGACATTCAGAGCTTATGCACAAGTTCTCTCTTGGAATCATCTGTACACTTCTGTTGCATGGATGATGCAGCAGAACCCATCGGGATTCCTTGCCCCCAGCACAATCTTCCTCCCTCCCTCTGCTTGACATAGGCCAAGAATCTGGAGCTTCCAGCTGGAACTCCATAAGTCTCCTTCGCATTGTTTGACACAGAGGAAGGACTCAAAAGTCATAAGATATGAGTTTCTCAGAAATCATATCCAAACAGGATTGCTCTTCTCAAGAAACCACCATACACATTGTAGGTGTTTCTTCAGTTGAATATACAATAGAGGTTTTCCTTCTCAGGAACCTTCACATGGGACAGTTCCTTTGGGCAGTTGAATATGAGCCAGTCATGGAACTGCCACAAATCACTGCCAATCTCTCCCATGATCATTTGTGTTTTTTTATGCATGAGATAACTAGTATCTCATTCATCAGTTGTACAGTAGTATTAAGCTCATAAAAACAAAGTCAGCAAAGTCTACAACAAGATTTTTAAATACTTTCTGACTTAGGTCACTATCAATTGATAACCTACTCGAGCGAATTTTTTTTGGACCGTCTGTCCATCGCCGCACTGTCTTTCGACCGTCCTTCACCGTCGAGCTGACCACCGTCCGTTCAACACCGTCGCGTCTGTCCTCCGCCAGTCCAGCGCTCAGCATCCACATGTTCGCCCACCAAGCCACCGTCTTTCGTGCACCGGTAAATAGTAGCACCACGTCTGCGCTACGTGATCCCGCCGCCAACAAGATTTGTGCCAATCGTGTCTCCTTCGAGTGCGAACCGCCACAAAGCTCCTACAAGACCCTTTTCCTTGGAACAAGTCTCGGAGCAGCCCTCTCAAGAATGTCTGCTGAGAAGATGGCCCCTATTGGGCTTAAGAACCAAGAGTGCGGCGCGGAAGAGGTGGCGAGAAAGCCCCTATCCGTTATGTGCCGGATCGGGACCCAGTCCAAGAAGCTTTGGACCTCAAGCCTGAGACCCTCAAGTGCACCCTCGCGAATGGGTCAGAAACCGAGTCACGGTTTGGTCCGGACACGGTACCAACGAGCAGTTTGTACTGCACGTGAACAAGGCGTATAGTACCGCCAAGAAAATGGGGCTAATTCCCGCCTGCGATGATGCCGAAAAGGCATATGAGTCGACAAAAGGTGATTGGAAGGCTGTTCTACGCGAACTTGCCGATGACCCCTCAGCAAGACTGAGAAAGAGAAAAAGACCGCAGAGTCACTCTCCTAAAGGCCGACATGCTCGCCTTAAGGACAAAAATGACCGACTCGGCCCTAGAAGTTTTTCAACTCTACGCCAACCTTCTCACTGAGGAGGCACGTCAGCCCTGGGACTTAATTGTCAAGGAGCAGACAGAGTCAAGTCCCTTTCACGACATCTTTGGAGTCGAAAGGAAGAAGTCACCGGGCAAGACGTCCGAGTCATTCAGGAGGTGCCAGTTACTCCACCTCCAATCGTGTTTTCAGCACATGGCGCAGGCGAAAATTTGAAATTCTATATTTCAAATTGCCTCAAGAAGCCCAACAAGGTTCGGGTGCGTCAGTTTGTGCAGCGCGTGATGCAGCTGAACAATTACGTGGAAGACCTCCCGTGTTTGTATTACAGCCCGGCAGAAGTACGATGACCCAACAGGTCTACTCCTTCACTGACGCTGAACTTGCATGCCATATCTTGCGCATGTGTCCGTTGAAGTGGCAGGACCAGTACCACTTGCTTGAGAAGTGCTATCCCGAAGGGGTTAAGCCTCTATTGCTCATTCTTGAGCGAATTGAGGTGGCGCACCCAGTGGATGAGAGGCAGTCGTCTTCTAAGCCTGCAAAGGCCCAAGGAGCTGAACAGCCCTCCACGAAGTTTGCGCTAGGCGCACAAATTCCCAAGAAGCCCAAGCAAGCACGCACGGAGTATACGCCGTAGACAAGAACTGCGAGCTATGCAAAAGCATGGGGCGCACACACCATGCATAACACCGCGGAGTGTCGCCGGTACAACAAAGACAGAACTCCTACGCAAGGTACTTTCGGGCAATCTGCGCGAAAGTCCCACGAGGACAGTTGCCCCAAGAAGTCCCCAGGTCTTGGCTCGTATGGAGAAACTTGAGAAGTCACTCAAGAAAGCCAACAAAAAAGGCAAGAAACGTCGCCGTCGCGAAGAAAGTGACAGCGATTCCGACTCATCCTGAAGTGTTGGGTCGGGTAGTACCGGGGAAAATGAAAATAGATGTAAGAAAATTAAAACTAACCACGAGTTAGCCAATTACACTACCCCTGGTCCGATAAAACTACCAGTAAACAAAAATTAGAATTAAATGACAAAATTTTAATTCTGGATTATTCGAGTCCCTTAGTGGACGTAACTTTGAAAAATCTCAAAGACACCTCGAACTTGTCCACTAACTTTGATGTAGATCCCAACTCAGTGAGGGACACCCTACATAAATCAAAGTCAATTGAGCCATCTAACCCACAAAAATCAATGGACTCAGTAACAGCAGTACTAGCTGTACAAAAATTAGCGACTGGAAGTCAGTCCTCGACAAAACTCAAACACTTGTCCAGGAGTCGCAAAAACAACTTCTTGAGAGTACTATTGGACACTGGTTCCGATGGTGACCTCATGTTCCATGAAAAAGGAACCACCAAGCGTTTTCCCTACTTGACTAGGCAGGTGTCAAAGTCTTGGCACACGTCGAATGGGTGCTTCCAAACCAAAGGAAGAGGCGAAGTTACTCTAAAATTCCTAGAGTACTCCAACAGCAAGGAATACACAGTTAAACCTGATGTTGTGGAGTATGATGGTAAAAAGATGGCTAAGCCAGCGTTTGACCTCATCTTAGGTGTAAAAACACTAAGAGAGCTTGGAATTGTTCTAGATTTTCGAACAAAGGATATTACCATTGATGAGATCATCTTGCCGATGAGAGACATCAACAGTCTGTCAACTAGCTCTAAGATTGAAAAAGCTTGGTCAGTTAACCACAGCATGATTCATGAACCACGTAGTACTGAGGAAGCCACTCAGCATGCAGTTCACATCTTAGATGCAAAATATGAAAAAGCAGACCTCCAATCAGTTGTTGACAACAATTGTCCTCACCTTAGTCTACAAGATCAAAATAAGTTGTTGGAGCTCCTCCGTAAATACGAGGACCTCTTTGATGGTACACTAGGTGATTGGAATACTGAGCCTGTCTCCTTGAACTGAAGGAAGGTGCAAAACCGTACCATGGCAGAGCCTACCCAGTGCCACATTCAGTCAAGAGACTCTCATGAAAGAGCTCAAAAGACTATGTGACCTAGGGGTACTACAGTGGCAGCCCGCATCTGAATGGGCTTCACCATTGTTCATAGTACCAAAAAAAGATCAGACTGTACGTTTCCTAAGTGATTTTAGAGAAGTAAACAAAAGGATAGTTAGAAAACCATTCCCGTTACCTAAAATTAGTACAGTCATGCAAGAGTTAGAAGGTTTCACTTTTGCCACAGCCCTTGATTTAAACATGGGCTACTACACCATTAGGTTGGATCCAGATGCATCCAAGATCTGCACCATTATATTTCCATGGGGTAAGTACTCTTACCTCAGGTTACCAATGGGAATTGCTGGTTCTCGGACATATTTCAATCGAAAATGACGGAACTAATGGCCACCCTTGAGTTCGTAAGAGCTTACATTGATGATCTACTATGTATCACCAAGGGAACCCTGGAAGACCACCTGGCTAAATTGGAATTGGTCCTCTCCAGACTGCAAGATGCGAACCTAAAAGTAAATGCTCGCAAATCAAACTTCTGTGCCATTGAAACAGAATATCTTGGGTACATCCTCTCACGAGAGGGAATTAAACCACAACCCAAGAAGGTACAGTCGATACTTGCACTGACACCGCCCAAAATGTCAAAGACCTCCGTAGATTTCTTGGCATGGTCCAATACTATCGAGATCTTTGGGCACGGCGCAGCAAATGCTTGCCCCACTCACAAGCCTCGTAGGCGAGTGTGGTCATACCAAACAATCCAAACTTCTCAAGGTTAAAAGAAACCCTGGAAATGGACTGAGGAACATCAAAAAGCATTCGATGACGTAAAGGCCACTATCGCCAAAGATGTGTCCTTGGCCTACCCTGATTACTCAAAAGGGTTTGAGATCTATACTGATGGATCCAAGAGACAACTTGGAGCCGTCATTACTCAGAACAACCGGCCAATTGCATTTTTCAGCAGAAAACTCTCTGTCTGTCAGCAAAAATACAGCGTAACCGAAATTGAACTTCTAGCCATTGTTGAAACACTCAAAGAATTCAAAGGAATGCTGTGGGGCCAGCCTATTGTAGTCTACACAGACCACAAGAACCTCATGCAAGATGCACTCGGTTTAACCTGTGACAGGGTTTACCGTTGGCGTTTATTACTAGAGGAATATGGTCCTGAAATCGTGTACATCAAAGGAATCCACAACACAGTTGCGGATGCGATTTCACGCCTTGACTTTGGTCCAACAAAGGACGCCAAGGAAAACTGGATGACCTTCACCAAATGCTGGTGTTATTACACTATGCAATCAGAAGAGGACCCATCCCCAGCACAACACTCAGACCTCATGAACTTTGTGTTTGCTAACCGCAGCGAAGAGAATGCGATCTATCCCCTGACAGTTCGGAGATTGCCGCAGCTCAACAAACGGATAAAATGCTGGACAAACTCAGCCTGCTGGAGGCATACAAACCTCAGCTGGTAGAAAATGTTCAAGTACTGTGCAAAGATGGCAAACTTGTCATCCCACAGGAACTCCAGCAGCAAGCAGTACAGTGGTACCATCACTATCTGCAGCATCCAGGGACAACCCGTCTCGAAGAAACTCTTCGCTGCGATGTATTGGAAAGGTTTGAGACACTCTGTCCGCACCTTTGTCAAAAATTGTCATAAATGCCAAGTCAACAAACGACGCCAACATAAGTATGGTAAATTGCCTACAAAATTGGTTGTATCAAACCCCTGGGAGGTACTATGGGTGGACCTAATCGGACCATACACTCTCAAGGGCAAAGACGGCACTGAAATTGACTTTATGTGTGTCACAATGATAGATCCAGCTACCAGTTGGTTCAAAATTGTGGAACTACCGGTAACTGAATTCAATTCTGTTACTCCCAAGGGTAAAAAGGGCCTCAAGGGTACTAACACACATAATAAACCTAAAGAAGCATACTTTGATAAATCATCAGCACAAGTTGGCTCTTTAGTAAACAAGATCTGGTTTAGCCGTTACCCACGTTGTCAAGTAATCATTTACGACAATGGAAGCGAGTTCAAGCTCAATTTTGAAACCCTATGTGATTCATACGGTATCAAGCGTAAGCCAACCAGCATCAAGAACCCACAAGCGAACGCAATACTAGAACGGATGCATCAAGTAATCATGACAATGCTCCGTATCGCTGAATTAGACATGGCCAATACAGTGGCTCCTAGTGACATAGCAGACTTCCTCACAGATGCTGCATGGGCCGTTCGCTCCACATACCACACAGTACTCAAAGCCTCTCCAGGTGCAGCAATATTTGGCAGGGACATGCTGTTTGACATTCCCTTCCTAGCTGACTGGAACAAAATAGGGGATCATAGGCAACGCCAAACCGATCGCAACACCGAACGCGAAAACAAATCTTGCGTCGATTCGGATTATAAAATTGGTGATGGAGTACTTCTTCGCAAAGAAGGTATCCTCCGCAAATCAGAAAGCAAATACCATAAAGATCCTTGGACTATATCGACAGTCCATACGAATGGTACTATCAGGGTTCACCGCGGAACAAAATCAGAAAGATTAAACATTAGGAGAGTAACACCATACTTTGACACTACAGACACTTAAAATAAAGAACATGTCAGTGAATCACTCTTACTCCTCTCTCCACTAACACTTACGCTTGAAATAATGCTTCGTAGTCACTACTTAGCCAGGAAAGTCTTGTATCACCAGTATAACTCGGTACACAAAAACAAGTGTCTTCCACTCACACAAAAACGGCCTCCCCATTTTTCCTTTCCACAGGAAAGGTTTTTTTCACACACCTCACCTGACCCTCCATTCGTGGGGGCGAGTGACATAGGCCAAGAATCTGGAGCTTCCAGCTGGAACTCCATAAGTCTCCTTCGCATTGTTTGACACAGAGGAAGAACTCAAAAGTCATAAGATATGAGTTTCTCAGAAATCATATCCAAACAGGATTTTTCTTCTCAAGAAACCACCATACACATTGTAGGTGTTTCTTCAGTTGAATATACAATAGAGGTTTTCCTTCTCAGGAACCTTCACATGGGACAGTTCCTTTGGGCAGTTGAATATGAGCCAGTCATGGAACTGCCACAAATCACTGCCAATCTCTCACATGATCATTTGTGTATTTTTATGCATGAGATAACTAGTATCTCATTCATCAGTTGTACAGTAGTATTAAGCTCATAAAAAACAAAGTCAGCAAAGTCTACAACAAGATTTTTAAATACTTTCTGACTTGGGTCACTGCTGTGGGTTCATTTGCTCTCTTGCTGTTGCCTCTGCACATCCCTGATTGGTCATCATTGTTGCCTCTGCCCATCATTAATTTGTTGTCGTGGCCTCAGGTGCAGGAGAACCCCATTTGATTTCTCCCACCTCCCCCAACAGAATGCACCTTTCCTGCCTCTGTTGCTTTGTTTGCTCTCCCACTATTGCTTTTGCCCATCACCAATCAGCCATGACAATTTCTGATATGGTTACCAAATAATAATGGTTAGGGAGTAGTTACTAATGGCAACTGCATAGTTGCTCACTTATTACCTGTGGCTACCTAATGATTGCCATTTAATGGTTGCCATGTGCCAATAAATACCCTATAATAGTATATAGAAATATGTTTTCAAAACATGTTTTTCCTCAGATGAATCCCCCAGAAAAATGGAACAGTTAGACACTAAGGATAACAGTTAGATGCTAATTATGTAGACAAAATGTGGCAATGGATAGGGGAATACTATAAACGTGGATGGAGAAGTCACTGATCGGCCAACATGCGGACCACATGAAATATCATGCAATTGGCCAGCTTTTGGTCAACATCATTTTTATCCTAGCATTGGGAAGACACCAGCAGCTCTTTTGGATTGCTATCGGTCTCCCAAAGCCCCTGTGACCTCCTAACCATGATTATTTGGTAGGATGAAAGTGGCCATGGATGCAGACAAGGTGGTTTACCAGGTTGTGGTTTTCCAGTCCCAGTGTGACGAGGGCGACCAGTTAATGGTTGGGGTGTTGTTAGTAGCATCCTTGGTGGGAGAGTCAATGGTCGTATTGGTGCTGCACTAGTAGTTCATCAAGGTAGGGTTAGTGGGCTGGTTTAGACAGACATGGTAGGGGTCATGGCATGAGTCATGGCTGCAGTAGTGCTGGTAGAAATAGTTGTGGACGGGGTAGGACCACCAGAGGTCAATGTCAGGACAGCAGAAAAATTGGCCAAAGAAGAGACATCACTACAAGTTCTCCTGTACAATATGAAATTCGTCCACCTTCAAGTACTAAACAAAGTACCAGCAGTGATAATGCTGCAGTTCAGCTCCAAGAACTTAATATTACTAAGTGGCAAGAAAGCAGCATGAAAAAGTCTCTCATGGCCAACCTTGCGTCCTCAAGAAATCATAAATATTGACTATGTCATTTAGAGTGGTCTATGATTCAGACTCTCAATTCCAAGCCTACGAGTACAAAAACTGTCGAACAAATTAGAACAGTTTCAAGAAAGTAGTTCAGGGCAATATTGACCAGAGGTAATTCAACAATCAGACTGTGATGGTAGAACTTTTGAATTTTCCTAGGCCCACACACAACAAACGCAGGGATATGTCCTCTGGGACACACATACCGCCTAAGGCATATTAGAACTTGATGTTGCAGGGGGAAAGCAGATAATGTCAAGCCTTGTGAGTTGAAGAAATCCAGACGTGAGTATGAACCATTTGATTGTAAACAATTCTGCAAAGCTGTCCATGCAGAGACATCAAAACAGAGAGGTCAAAAGTTTTGGGTTGTGAAACACAACAAAAAAGGAATGATGAAACATGTCAAGCAGAGAGAGGAAGAGTTGGCCTGTTTATAATGATGTTGTTATGGCACATTAGGTTTTGATTTTGGTCTACTTTTGATTACATTTGTTATTCAAGCTAATACATGAGAAATAAAACAACTGTAAAAACAAAACAAAAATCAGTATCATACATGCAGTACTGTGACTTAGTTTAAATTTTTATCTACATGTCAAATACTGGATTCCCATTCCATTGTCCAAATCATACTGAAGAACATCAGAGAAAGCATTGAATACCAATTCATGACACTCCATTTTCCTCCAGAACCACTGCATTTCTCACCTTTGTGTCTAAATGACGTGCCAACAATGCGGAAGATTTTGCATTGAGTATTTATAGTTTCTTGATTGGATTTTGCCCGGGTGAAGTACTCTTTTATTTCCTTTGAATGATCTCTGATTGTTGTTTAGATCTTCTTTGGTTCTCCTACATACCCCGGGTCATCAATGAGTTTTTCCAGATGGAACCTGAAAAAAACTATCATTCTGCCATTTCTTCTTTTCTTTCCTTTCCCTCCACAGAAATTTGTTACATCGTGTGCAGAAGCAGGAAACGGCCCATTCAGATCAGAATGAACCTCGTAGGAGAGGCCAGATTGGTTGAATTCATGGGAGTATCACTTGCTTCCAGGGTCAGTGCAAAATTCATTGACTTCAAAGTGGACGCAGTCAATTGATGCCAAATACATCTGAAGCAGGTGAAAATTGTCAAATGTTTCTGTTTGAAAGTTTATGGCAGACATTTACAACTTTCAAGCAAAATGTGTCCGGATGAGAAATGAGGACATCAATGTCCAGACATTACATGCTCCACATTGTACACCTTCCACCAGATCAGTGTTATAAAATAATCCATATGGTCAATGTCTTGATTGTCATTCATCACAGCTGGGACAGTTTCTGGGTCAACCCCGTAAAAAGCCTTGAATTGAATTGTTTGAGATTGGTTCTTTTGCAGACACTCTGTCGGCTTTCATCAATCCTGCACCTTTCAATCCTTCTACAAGGAATTGAGCGGGATCCTTCATACTTTTTAGTCTGGTGATGACGGTGGCATTCATAATAAGAATATTATTAATATTCTTATTGTTCAGGGTGACAAGGATGCATGGGTTGGATGGGTTCACAATAGAGTGTTAGGGACTTGCAATGATAACTTGAAAGTGGTGACCAGTTGGCATGCCAATGTCACACCACTCTCACACCAATGTCGCACCAACATCACACCACTGTTGCGCCACTTCAAAAGATTCAAATGGTACAAAAAAGAATGCTAAGACAAGGCCTAAATTTATTGTACCCTTATTAACAATGATCATTATATTTTATTTTACAATAAATAAATAAAGTAAATCTAAACTAAAAACCAGAATAAAGGCAATACCTATGATTGTCAATCAGAGAAATCCCATCATTGAAATGAGATTAAGTATGCCTCACTTCAACATTGTTAAATAATAAATGATATGACTATTCTAGATGATTCCACCGCTTGCCAAAAACTCATTTTGTGTTTCTTCCTGTTGCGCCTCTGTCATGCCACTGTTGCGTTAATGTATGCCACTTCCAAAGAATTAAAAGGGTACAAAAGGGAATGCTGGGACGAGGCCTAAATATGTTTTTACCTTTATTAATAATGATTGTTTATATTTGTTTTACAATAAAAAAATGAAGCAAATCTAAACTGAAAAACGTATTGAAGGTAATACCTATGATGGTCGACCAGAGGAATTCCATGATTGAAACGAGCTGAGTATGACTCATTTCAAATTATTAAATGATATATGATATGATTCTCATGAATGATTCAACTCCTCACCAAAAATCTCATTTAATGTTTCTTCCAGAGACACCCAATCCTATAGACCTCCTAGAGACCACCCCATCTTTACCCTGCCTACACGAAGCCAAGATCCGCTTGATGCTCGCTTGATGGGCACACACGACAATATCTACCAAAATATACATGCCACAGGACAGCTGAAATTGACACTGTTAGGCTGACAAAATAGCCACACACACTCTAACCTACTCAAAACCATTTCTTGCTTTGGATGAAGTGTTGAAAATGTTGAAACAATTCTCATGTAGCAGCTAATAATTTATGGATCTACTGAGCGAAGTGGAAGGAAAGAAAAGGGTCATAAACCATGAGAGTGGGATAACAACACTTGTTTCAAGTTGGATCTGCCTAAATTACCTGTTAGGGTAAAATGATCTAGTAGCACCACATCTAAAAGAAAGCTCTTGGTCACAGAGCCGGGAAAAAGCTTCTGAATGTCAATCTTATACCTTCTGAAGATCCTTCAGCAATCTCTGAATCCCTGCTTCTACTTTGTAATCCTGCAAATATTCGATTCTCTGCTGAAGCTCCAAGTACGAGCTTTTGGCCGCCTGTGGGATATCCTTTTCCTTCATTGTAATGTTGAATTTTACAAATCTCCAACAACAATTGCATAGAAGAGCAAGCCGCATATATGCTACAAGGTGTTCAACTTCCACCGTGGGAAGTTTACGTTCAGTACAATAACCGTCCAGCAAGGCAGAAAGAAGAGAGAAGTCAATGACTTGTTTGTATTTGCCTCCATGACCATGAATATCTCTATCATACTTCCCTGTGAAGCAGCACCCGATTGCGCAACAGGCCAAGTCAAAGAGCAATGGTCCAACACAAACATCTTCAATGTCAATAAATGCCGATAACTCTCCACTTTCTGGATTGCTCAAGATGTTGTCTGCAAAGGGGTCTCCGTGAGTTATCCCAATCGCAAGTTGACAATCTTTGCCTAATTGCATCTCCCTTTTGAGACTCGTCAATTCTCTCTGATAAAATGACAGAAACTCATGTTCTCTTGCATCTGAATCAGACATAATTTTGTTCAAAATGGTATCACGCACATGATCTTCCACATCACAGCATCCACCATCGGTTTCATACCACCGCAGGCCAAGGGCATTGGCAGTCGCCCGGTCAATTCCCGCAGAAGATGCATGCATTCTCCCCAATCCACCGCCTATACCACGCATTACATTTGGCGCTAGTTCCGGACGATCTCGCATGATCTTGTCTGCTTGTTCGCCTTGCACGTAATTCAGCAGAAATGCGGGAATGCCACTGGGTTCTCGCTGAGAGACGTATACATACGGATCTTTCGTGTGGGGCGATTGTTTCTCCGTCGTCATTTTGGGTATGGGAAGGCAGCAATCGCGATATCCAACGGATTGAAGGTAGCTGGCCGTTCGGCACATGAATTCGGCATTGTCGTAAGTGTATCCGTTGCTGACCTTGAGGACGTAGCGTGAGGCAGTGCCGTCGGGGGCAGTGTCGAGCTCGATGAGGTAGGAGCCACCAGAATAGCCACCGAAGAGTTGTTTGGATGAGCGGATCGGGGAGTTGGCGTAGTCGGATAGGATGGTGGAAAGTTGTTCGTTTGTGTGGGAAGAGGATGATATTAGTAGTTTGGCAGAGGTCATGATGGGGTCATGATGTTTCGTGTTATGTCAATTGGAAGGTTATTATGGATACACACAGGATACACACGCAGAAACAACAAATGAGCGACGTGCGAGGTTGTGTTGTCGCTGCATACAAGCTGCATGACCTTGCATGATGCATGCTTACCATACCGTAGGTGTATGATGTATGGTACGTGTATTTAGCGTCTTTTAGCGTGTCCCTCAAAGTACGTGGCGACGAGAGAGCAACGAGAGATACGTTTCGTTGGGATGTGGCAAAGAGCCGACGAAGACGCCACCATACGCGTCAAGAATACTTTTCGTCTCGTCTCTCAAGTCTTCGTTTCTTCTCCAACTATTCCATGATGCCAAAGCAAAAACTTCGCCGCATTCCTCTACTGACGGAGGTAAACATCTTTTTCATCAACCTCGCATTCGCCGCGCTACATGTCATCCTGAAACCAACGGGTCTCGAACCGTTGGTGTCAGCGCTGGTTGTTGGCAATTTATTTGGGCTTATCCTTCCCTGTTTCGGCATCATAGCGTTGTTGGTTCATTTCATTGTGGGGCCTCTGATGAACACACTCCTCTTCCCTCAGGCATACGAGACGATGTTTTTGGAGTACAAATATTTTTGGATTGGTGGTCTTTTGATCGTAAACATTGTAGTGGCATTGCTTGACAATTCACATCTCATCGTGGAGGGCGCCGACTATCGACTGCATGCTAGCAAAGGTCCCATTGTGAATGCATCTAATCAATTTTGGGAGGCGACGTTCGATTACTTGCAAATGACTGTGGTGCCATGGAAACAGGATGCAATTCTACCAGTCGATCGACCATACATTTTTGCTTGCCATCCGCATGGCATACATTGTACGCCGTTGGCACTCTTTCATTGCAAGGGAACACCGTTTGACAAACTCTTCCCTGGTATATGTGAGAACAAGCTTAGTGGACTTGCTGCATCGGTGGTGTTTCGGTTGCCTGGAGTGAGAGAATTTTTCTTATCGCTGCCGTACATCGATGCAAGCAGACATGTTGTAGAGGCGGCTCTTGAGGCAGATAGATCCATCTTTGTGTGTACGGGATCAGGAGAGGAATCGTTGCTGACAAAGCAGGGTGAAGATACTCTCGTACTTTCGAAACGAAAAGGATTTATCCGGCTAGCTTTGTCCTACGGTTGCGATATTGTCCCAATATTTGGCGTTGGTAATTCAGATTTATTCAAAACATATTCTTGGGGTATGAATGTACGAATGTGGCTGCAAAAACGGCTTCATGTTTCTATTCCGATATTTCATGGCAGGTTTCTGACTCCTCTTCCGTATAGGTATCCTGTGACTGTGCTGGTGGGTGAGCCGTTGACGGTTCCAAAGCCAAGAGTTCGTGGAGAGAAGCCTGATGAACTTGTTGTTGAAAAGTATTTGAAGATGTATATTGAGAGGGTTAAGGAGTTACACAAAAATCACACGCATGGTCGAAAATTGCAAATAATTTGAAAATCGATTGCATTTGCTCCATTGTCAGTGAGGCAGTGTCCTGATGCTGAGTTGGAGGATGTTAGAGTAAGCTAATCTGGGCTGACGATAATTGTCATGGTTTGGCTTGAAATGATCCATGTTTAATATCGAGCTGAGAAAATCTCTAACTCTTTTGTTGGAATGTTGTGATACAGACTGCAGAGGTCTAGGTTTTCTGAGAATATTGATGTTCTCGACATATTGCCAGGGCGTAAGAGAGCCGGGACAAGGCTGATATACCTTATGATCTGTTTGTAATAGTTTGTAGTTAACCTGAACAAAATCCTGTATAGGTGCAAATCCAGATTTTAACTATGGTACTGCTGAGAGTTCATTGTACTCAGCTCTGATCAAGAGCAAATTGCAACAGAATTTACATCAGACACATTTGTATAATTTTAATGAATATCTACGGTTTATGCCGTGTATCATCCACACCATGCAGGTTAGGCAGAAAAAGAACGTCCGGTATGTTTTGCAATGGTCAAAATATGATGCATTTACCCAGAATATGTTAATAGCTGGTTTGTAGCGGATGCAAGGTGTACATGAATTTGATATCACACTTTCCTGGATCAACATTTCATAGGATCAAGGCAATAGAGGGATCTTCAAACTGCCATTCAGAGATTCTTCACATTGTTGTTTATATGTTTACATATTTACATATGCAGAGTGAGACAAGACAGCTTGAATTTCCTCATCAATAACAATTGGCTTGATATCATCTGTGTTCTTAGTACAATTTCTACTGGAATTTAGGAAAGCTAATGTCTCCAGCTCTTGAATGCAATGTTTCTCAAATCAGGATCAATCTTTGAATTGGGGATGATGCTGTGAAGTACCTTGAACTTGTATTTGTTTTTGCCCTTTCAATGTGATGAATGAGGCAAGGCAGGAGGAACAGTCTGGGAGGTTCAAGTGAGATAACATCCTCTTGATGCTAGCATTCCTTTTGTATAACTTAGAGTGCAACTACTGATGACAACATACCAACATCTGATCCTTCCCCAGAGTGAGTGGGGCATACTTTATCACCAATGTCCAATGGTTTGAGCAAACTAAACTTGAAAAGCATTTTGGCAGCGCTAATTCATAAAACTGATCCTTCTCCCATTTGCTGATCTGGTGTTCCTTTATCACAGATGGACTCAGAGAATATTTTGGCAATTAAGCATGAGAGACATCCAGCCTCTCAAGCAACGTTATTGTATCACTTATGGTTATCTATGTCTGCAGGAGCAACTTGAACCCCTTTCCAAATGATAGAACTTTAATATGCTTCAGGCAAGGCATAGTATGAAGGATAAACTGTTATGATATATGCTGTCATTGATTGGGGAGACATTGTTGAGAATCCGAAGAAGGTGGTACCCTTTTGACCGGCCCTTTATTGATTGTGGTGATGTCCATCTCAAGAAACAACTCCTCAAACTTATCAATGCATAGCAAATGCCTCAATATCCTCACCTCACTCACATCATACTCTATGAAATTATAAACATTGTCCAAGAACTTCTCCAACCTCCAATGTTTGTGACCTCGATACATCAAACTTGACATCAACCTTGAATACGGCCAATTCTTCTTCACAGTGTTCCTTCTCCAGTGAGCACTTTACCTTATCCCCAAATCTGCAGGCTTCTCCCAAAACTTTTGAAGGGGATACAAGTAAAACACATGAACACCTGTAGCGGCCACTTTCCGTACACCTTCTTCAATTTGGAAAATGTTGGTATAACAACTGTATGTCTCCTCCAAATAGTCACTTGCTTTGCATTGATTATTGAATGTCATGACAAGCTGGTTGTAACCACATCCATGATGACATCGACTCCTTGGCCAGTAATATGACTCCACAGGAGCAAACTCAAATCACATGGAGGAGGGGAAGTGATATCAAAAAGCGCAAAAATCCCAAACATTGGTCCCGTTGGATGTGGGCCAAATTCACAGTGTCATCCATGTCTAGAAATCTGGTTTGTGGTGGTAGAATTTTGTGGGTTTGCTCTGTGGGTTTCACGCAAGAGTGCCTTGTTAGGAATGCCGTTTGTATGATATACAACGGGATAGTGTTCATGTTTGAGATTTCTACTAGAGGGAAACGTTACCAGGATGAACATTTGTAATACAAAATCAATGGGGAACTCATGGGAAGTGCTATTGTTGGTCTCATTGTATGAAAGACATTGATTCCTCTCGTCGGTCTTGTGTGTGTTTGTTGCTGATTCAAAGTTAAAGGACATAGAGAAAGGCTCAGCAACAAAATGCTTTTTGTTGTTGTGGCTACTTGGTGATTCTTGACCTTTGGCACCCGCAAACCTTGTCCATTTAAATTGGAAGGCAAGTCTGACAATGCCAAAGAACCTTGGCATGTTGCACTGCTCTGTGCAGTGAGCTCAATCATGCATTGCAGTTCAAAATCAACTTGCTTTTATGGCAGTCTATCCTCTTGACTTTTCTCTTTGACGTGAGAGGATAGTGGCAGACTTTCCGATTCCTTGTCTATCAGGACTGCAGCTGAGGACGCTGGGACTGAGGATGCTGGACATGCTGGCACTAACAACGCAGCTGCTGCTGCTGTTGCTCAGGCTAGTAATGCTGTCATACATCTAGGCATGTTCCATTTCCGATGCACCATAATCAATGGCGTCAATGGGACTCTCAGATGACCAAGACTCCTTTTTGTCTTCCAACAGAGGCCCACTCATTAGGAATGGGTCATCAGTTGTTGGGGTGTACTTTTCACAGGACATGATGAGAATGCATGAAAGTGATGGGACGAAGCAAGAAATAATGCGATTACTGATTAGGAAATGTCTGTCCTATGCAGTTTGTTGATCATTTGTAATTTTGATTCTACTATGGTTTATCTACGGTTTTCAACCTCCAGTCAAACCTTTTAAAAGTAGTCATAATCCTTATTCTAATCTTTAGTGTTATTGAACCAATGACAATGAGATACCTATTCTATTCCCAAGAGAATAGGACATTTTGATTGAAGTAAATAGGGTCTCTCAGCTAGAACTCAAAAACAATAACAAAGGAGGGCCAGACGGAAAAGAGCGGGAATGGCCAGCAATCAAATGGCTTGAAGCATCGATCGAATAACTCTGGAGCCCTGAGTGCTCAAATGAAGGTTTTCATCAAGATCAGGCAAGTCAAGGAAAGCAACCGGTACATTGAGGCAACTTTTGTTGACAGCAAAAGGAAACAAAGTGAAGGAATTGATTCAAAGTTTCTGGGACAGCGATCTGGGAGAAATTCTTCTTGAATTCGAAAAACAACTTCTCAAACTTGGATCTTGTTACAAACTTTTCAAGGAAGGAAAGGGAAAATGCTGTGTCAACTCTGGGGAGTAGCATTAGGCGGTTGCATCTCACAATATTGGAGCGACATAATCAAAGGAGCAACAAACCACTCCACGGGAAACCCCCCCATGCAACGAAGAAAATTTTGTAAGCTTATTCAGACGGTGAAAGCGAAGTACCTCGGGAAGGATGCTGATGATGACCAGAAAACTGCAGTGCAATGCGGAGAACTCCAATACAACAACCAAGATCATGTCAATGCTGCAGAATGTCTCTCTGAAATCAAACCGATCTTGAAGTTCTCAGCAAACTCAATTTGCAAAATGGTGAAACTCATCATTCCAAAAAATCTCGAGCCCCAAGTGAAACTCAAGTAAGTTGACAAGGGCAGAAAGAATCTGCGCGATGAAGAGGAAATCATTGTTCTCTGTCCCAATATCAATGAGGTGCTGGACATTGAGTACAGCCAGCGCCAGAAAGAGAGATCTTGCAATGATAACCATCCACAAGGCTCATCTCAAAATCATCTTTTGACCAAAGAAAGGGAGTACACGGAATCGAATGAGATATATTATTGTATGTACGATTCATACGATCTGCGCCATCTGGATCCTATCTGGATCCATCGAAGAGACATCACAAACAGTCACAAACAGATCACAAACTATCACAAACTCATCGTCAGGGAGCCATCACGCGAAAGATCACACCGCACAACACGAGATCACACCGCAAAGTAAATAATATTTCCGCACTATCTGTCCAACAAAACTTGACTGTCCATCATCCTACAGAGATGACCATTATTCGATCACTGACAATTTATCTATGCTTACTCGATTTGACACGCGCATTCCACATCGTGTCGAGGTCCGACCACAGCATTCACTGCAGGGCATCACGGCAGGGATTGCGAAACGCTGGTACATCCCGTGATTCGAAAGAAGTCTCATCCCTGGTATCCATTTTTGGAGATGGCGACCAGGATGTAACGGAGGGTCCACGTTGGACTATCTCGCCGCAGTGCATTTACCACATTGGCCACGCTTTCGTCCTTCGTCGGCACAACCTGTTTTTCCCGCGATGTCGCATCCGCCGTCCAATACGACAACGACAGGCTCGCCGAAATCCACACCAATCCCTCTCGAAATACATTCCTTTCCACATCGGATCCAAAAAGCACCACACGAGTTTCCATGCCATTGATTGCCTACTCCTTCTACAAAACTTCACCGGAGCAATCCCCCCGAGGACTCGCATTGGCCTTTCGCGCGGGCGTACGTCATTTCGATATGGCGACGACCTATGGGAATTTCGATGTCGTTGCTCCAATGTTTCGTCAATATTGGAGCTCGGGGAAAATACCTTGGAGATTTGAGGAGGAAAAGGACGAATTGTTGCAAACGTTGGATGCCACACGGGGGGCCGCGGAGGAACATGACGATGATTCTATCGGTGGATCTTCCGGGACGAAATTGCGGGGAAAACAACGGCGGAGACGAGAAGTTTTCGTAACGTACAAACTTTCCAACGGAGAACAATCTACGGATCCAGTTGCCGTCCGACGTACCGTGAAAAATCTACTTTCTCAGTTGGATACAACCTACCTTGATCTAGTATGTCTCCATTCTCCATTGACCGGTCCCGATCGTCGACTTGCCACCTACAAGACCTTGCTCGAACTCAAAACGAAGGCCTCATACGAGCCGTTGGCGTGTGCAACTACGGTCTTTGTCACTTACGAGAGCTCACCATGCATGGACTGCCCCTACCATCCGTCAACCAGCTCGAGCTAAGTCCCTTTAACATGCACGATCCCATTGTACGCTTTTGCCAACAAAACAATGTGCAGTTATCTTGCGCTGCTTGGTCGAGGTTGAGTAGTACGGATGGACCCGTGGAGCAATGGGCAAAACTTGGTGATGTGGCGAAAGCGAGGGGGGTAACGAAAGCGCAAGTGTTGGTCAGGTGGGCTTTGCAAAAGGGGTTTGCTTGTGCTCCGCGATCCGGGACTGGGTCAAAATTAGAGGTGAGATTATTTTAACCATGATTACATGAATGATCCACCGAGTTGGTGCTGAGGATGCAATCATTGATACGCGTGTTCTTTTTCGTTGCCATGCAAACTGTCAGAGAATTGCCATAGCCGAAAATTCTTATGGAGGAGTTGTAAATTTCGAGTTGTCGACAGAAGAAATGAGACTTTTGGATTCCCTTGATACCAACTACAAATCAGGAAAGTTGGGACGGCGTGATGGCTGGAACGACGAGGATGTAACAGGCGTCGATTGGGACCCTACGGAAGCTAGTTGCTCAATACTAGAGCAATGACATAATTTTTACCTTTTATACAACACTGTACGAGGTATCTAGACAATCGTTCGCGTCAAAAGTTACGACTGCTTGAACTTCTATCAATGGTCCTTAAAGTGCGTGTCTATGAATTGAAAAGTCCAACTCATCATTGACTCGTAAGCCTCATACGCATCGGCACTCCCGATAGCCAAGAACTTTCCACACCTTCGCAATGACCATTTCGGTAGCCAGAACACGACATCGCAAAAATTTTGATGTTTTGTATTCAGTAGCACGTACATTTTCGATCGATTTTGTGAAATCTGCTCTGCCAAACGTCGTGTTGCATCGTATAGTTTGCTGTACCCCTCAAATTGTGACGAATTGATGAACAATGACGGTATGTCTAGTCCTTTCGACCCGTTGACTTTGTCGGATGATGCAAATGCGTCTGGTGGGAAATCGATATCCACTCCTCTGGAGGACCATTCTATGTGAAACCATCCATCTAAAAGAATTGCACATTGAAATTGATCTGGCCTCAACGTTGCCGCGAGGGCACTTGTGGTTGCGCCATAACTAAACCCAGCAGCAATCAATTTTTTTCCGTCTAAGTTGTTGCATATTTCTTTCAGGATGGGATAATTGTCCTCTTCTTCTATATAGTATTCAGTTTGCTCATCGTCGTCATTGCTTTTCAACAACCAATCACATGTGTTCAGCATCTCATTAGCTCGCACATGAACCTGATCCAAGCGATTCTGCGGGTCGTACTCACTGCCTATCGGAAAATGCTGATAAAACTTACAGGATCCATCAGGCATAGGCACACGACTGCTGCTGCCATCACGATGATGAATGGAGGCCACGACATATCCACGTTTTGCGAGACATGTGCAAAAGATGGAGTTTTCCTCTCCGGTTCCCGTCAAGCCGTGCGAGAAGACAACAAGTCTTTGCTTGTGTGTCTTATTTGTACTTAATGAGGACGGTGGGAGGTACTTTACAGATGAATTATTGTTCGCCAAAACGGTTTCGGGAATCTTCAAGTATCTCGCGGGAAAGATCAAAGATATCATCCATATGAACGGTCTCACTACAAATCTGAAAAACTTTGTCGTGTGGCGTGTCAATGCTATGTGAGCAAACCCTTCCAATACGTAGGACACTCGGTTGTCAACAAAGTAGCTCGCTTGTCTAGGAGTCGAGGCAGTGGTCTCTTCGAGAGCTGCGGGAAGAACAATCGAATAGGAGGGCGATGAACTCCACGGGACGGAAGGTCCAGTACACCGACGAGTGGCGCTTCGCCCACGATGAGTTTGTGCGGCGAGTGGAACGAGCGGTTCAGTATGTTCAATAGCATGCCGAAGAGAATTATTGATTTCTAGGCTGTGTAAGCGTGATGCGAAATATATTTATGAGACGAGGTTTGGTATTGTATTGTACAAAACCCGACGAAAGAGTCGAGAGAAGTAAGGATCACTGGTTAACCGTGTCTAAAAAATGAGGTGGCGGAATGGTGGCCTTGTCGTCCTCTGTCGACGAACCATATGGTACAATACAATACTGAACCATTGGTGTCTCGAGATACCTTCGATATACTTATGTATTATGTCGTGCACGGAGGTGCCCTGGAGGTGCCCCGCTTTCGACTGGCAAAGAAAAAAATCGAGCGTGGCTCGAAAGAAAAAATCAGGGGGCGCACCTACGTGCATGTCATGATGAAAAGATCGTAATAAGTAATAACTCTTGTATGGTATGTTGCCTGAGTGTTGCCTGTATGTTGCTATCGTAGCTGACACCGTCGATGTATGCATGCTTTCCTCATGCTTTCTCAACTTTTCTTAACACTCTGTGACCATGCGAACATTAATTATAATATCATAATAACGAGTCCGCCAGCCGCCGTCCAGCCTCCATCCACACGACGCGTAGTCCCTCTAATTAACATTTCCGTCACCTCCCGTCGTTCATCAATATCGTACTTCGCTTCGCCCTTCGCCGCAGCATTCCAGTTTCATTCCAAAATCAACACGTACTTGTCGATCGTCCGAAATAGCAAAAAGCAACCATGTCCTACCAGGAAATACCCCAGATCTATACGCTAAAGGACATTGAACCTATTGTATCCGATCCTCGTTTCGCCAAAGAACTCATCGACGCTATCCAAAATGGGTTCGTCGCGTATTCTCAGGGGAAATTCAATGCTTCTCCGGGTAAGAGTGTGGAGTTTTGACACCAATTCTCGTTCTCTCGTTCGTGAATAGATATTTCATCTCTCTCGCTCGTTTTTGCATTAGTTCAAACGATGGGTGCACCTCCTATGGCACCATTCATCGCTGGTGTCGAAAATTACTGTGCTCAAACATGTGTCAAATCAGGTTACATCACCGGGGAAAGCCATTACGTCATCAAGGTTGCTTCTGGGGGTCATCCCCATCCAAATTCTGGGTTGATGCAGCTTTATTCCCAGACCACTGGAAAGTTAGAAATGCTGTTATTAGATGATGGTTTATTGACGGAATTAAGAACAGCTGCTGTTGGAGCAGTTGCAGCAAGGTTGTTGGCTCCCGATCTATGTGTTCGAGATGTGCATGGAAGAGAGATGATGTGCATCGGTATACTCGGTACTGGCGTTCAAGCACGATACCAGATTCGATACTTAGCGCATATCACTGATTGTAGGCGAGTTCGTGTTTGGGGGAGGACAGAGAGGAATACAACGCAATTTATCAAGGACATGGAGGCAGAAGGATGGAGTGTCTCTGCGGTCGAAAGTCCTCAGCACTTGTTGGAGGCACCGGAGGATGATTGGTATTGTCCATTGATTGTTACTACCACAAGTTCCAGAGAGCCATTGTTAAAACTTGCTAAGCCGTGTCATCAAAAAAGACCTTTACATATAACATGTGTTGGCGCGGACTCGACGGGTAAGATTGAATTAGATCCGACATTGGTGGAGTCAGCAGATTTGCTTGTGGCTGACAGCAGGCTGCAAACAAGGGAACGTGGAGAGTTTGAAGAGGCCCTGAAACGTGACTTGATCTCGTTAGAAACAGTCACCGAACTAGGAGAGTTGGTTCTCGAAAAAGAATCATGGCGAGTTTCTGAGGATGACAATAGGTTAACAATATTTGATTCATCGGGAGTTGCTGTGCAGGACTGCATTATTGCAACTATGTTTGCCCAACAAGTGCATAAAAAAGATAATAAAAAATTGTAACATTTTCATGTGCAATGGTCTACATGGTGTCTAGAGCACCCAGACATTCATGCGCCAGACTATAACCTATCACCTGGCCAAACCCCTTTCATCACAACGACATGTTCCAAACACGAAAGGTCTCATCAACTAAAGAACAACACGTAGGCCATCCCGCAAACTCCTCTTAACAGCCTCTACATCAGATGATGGATCTTTGTAAAACTGAGTAACGTGAGGACCATTGGTATTGCTTTCATCCCCCCCACACCCTCCTCCTCCCTCACCACAAGGGAAGTTGTCACTGACAGTAAATTGGCCAGGGGTTGCCCATGCGACAGACGATTCAATACCAAGCAAGTTCCTTCCCGTCTGAATACGCAAGAATCCCATCTCACCCCAGTACTGGCCCCAGCTATTCCTCACAATCCAGTACTCATCACCATCTTCGTCAACGGACCAGCCGACAATCGAAACAATGTGGTCAATAAGCATATCGACGAATCCACCATCTTTGATCACCCCCCCTTTGTAGTCTAACAAGGGATTGGCATTAATTCCAGCGGCTACGGGGCCTCTTGCGTAAATTTCTGCTTTGATTTTGTGGACACGGTTCCATGAGAGCAAGCTGTAAGTTCCGTGTTCTGCAACTGTAGCATTTGGGAAGATATCGATCTTAATCATGCAGATACCAAAGAGTGGGGCTAGCCAGAATGAGGCCAACGTAGCCGATACTACAACTTAATTTTAAGAAGATTAAAAGACGACTCACCTCTGTACACGTTCCTCCCATCGATGAAAAGGTGCTGCAAGTCCTGCAAACATTGTGCTTGCTGCATGACGTATCCACAGCGCTGCAAAACCCCTCGTCGCTATCATTAGAACAGGCTAAATAGGGCATGCATGTGTCATATGGGACAAAGCCCTGCGCCTAAGACCGGGGATGTGGATGCTGGTTAGTGGAAACCTCAAAAATTTGTTACAGCTTTGAACGGAACACTAACCTTGATGAATTCGTAAACACCAGAGTGAGAACCCCCCCAGCAGCTCCCAGCAACGCCTAGAGTAAAGGAACTATGAGCGATTTATAATTGATTCGATGCTGTTCTTTCTGATCTCTATCACAGACATACCTCCTCCGCAATTTAAAACCCACTGAATGGACAAGTTGATATCATCCCCAACCGCATTCCTAGCGATTTTAATCCGATCTGCGAGCGCAGATAACGCACCGTGGGCCCAACAGGACCCGCAATACTGAGGAATGTGCTGGTTGAGAGAGTGGGTAAGGAACGAGTGACCAGAGACGTTACGCCAGTCCCAAGAAGGCGGGAGATCTTTTTCCGAAATGTATCTGGTAAGCAAGAGAAGTGTCAACAGGGAAACTTCTTGTTCCAACGTGAGGAGAAATGTTGTAAATGGGCGATGAACTTACTCGTGGGGAAGAGGAGAATGAAAGTCGTCCGTGACCGTATGGCCTTCCAGTACCTATGTCGTTGGTAACACTACAAGCGTCAAAAACCAAGTTGAACGATGACAATTCATTTGAGGTACGATAGTATCTCGCCTTGAATTCGTTTAGTCGCCGTGGCAATATTCCTGTTTCTCCCGAGACTGCGGTTGTTGAAACCGACGCTATGGACATGATGAGATGGAATCTGGAAGAGAATCTCCCCATGATTATTTCGTGTTTTAGCGCAGTTCGTAAAAATACAAGGTTCTACAATACCCCCATCCTTTTCGTACGGTGCACCAATGGCACCATCACGAGCTTTCTCCATCTTAATCCTTATAATGCAATTATTGCACCATTAGCAGTACGATTCCTATGTGACTTGCGTAGAAATGAAAAAAGAATCATTTGCCCCCAAAAGGTAATGGAGGCTTGGCATCAATATTTGGAGGGAAGTTATATAAGCCATTTTTAAATGATAACACCTGAATGCTAGGCATACATAATGCCTATGGTGCAATTGCACCATAAGAAAATCTGGAATTTGATCAAAGTGTATGGTGCAATTATTGCACCATAGCTGGGGGTGGGGATATTGTACGAAACCATGAGCTGTCCACTGGCAGAAAAAATAATTACCGTGATACTGGAGTTAAGGGAAGTAAGCTTTTTTGTCAAACTCATTTGCCCTCTAAAACATTTTAGCTTAGATTTCATAATTTTATCTCTTTTAGACCAACACTGAGCGGGGTTGTGGTCAGGGAGGTAATTAGAGTCACATTTTGGGAATTCGTGTGTATTCTGTACCAAATGGCACCACATCATCTCAGGCATAAGAATGTCTCGTACCTATATTAGTATACCTAGTTGGTTAGAAGCCGAGGTTCTGTTCGTGTCATGAGGGAGTCCCAGAAAGTATTGTACCGATTCCCATAGCCAAGCTTATTCGTGTTTAAGCCGAACGGCTTACTCTAGGAAAATGGCTTAATCTTTAGAGTAAGCCACTTCCCAAGAGTAAGCTGTTTCGAACCTAAACGGCTCACTTTAGAAAAATGGCTTAGTCTTGAAAGTGAGTCTTTCTGATAAGATTAAGCCTCATCACAAAGGAATCAATAATTGTTTTACAAGAAAGCATGAAAGTGTGCCATTTTCTGAAGAGTAAGCCGTTTCAGCATGATATGGTTTACTCTTCAGAAAATGGCTTATTTTCAGAAGTAAGCCGTTTTCTCAAGAGTGAGCCGTTTTCGCTTAAAACGGCTTACTCTTGGAAAATTGTGTTACTTATCCAAAGAAAGCCGTTCAACGGAATTAGTAACTTGTTTTTAGGAACATGTTGGGACAATCAATGCAACTACTGCACATATCATTGGTACAATACCATACCTATAAAGGTTTTAATTTTTATTCCTTCGTCTGCCAATGAACTCCCCTTTCACCCTTGCCCATCCTCATACTAGAGTGTCCACGTTTTTCAAATTTGCGAGCGACCGACTGCGACAGACGGCAAATTTGTTAGTTGTCGGAGTAGAGATTTCTAACAAATTTGGAGGTGTCAAGGTCGTATGTCTTGGGTGTACACGTTGACACCTCAAATTTGCGAGCGACCATTTTTAAATTGGTCTGACTGTGACCCTAACAGCTGCTCACCACAGCCCACCAAAGAAACGATCGCACGTAATGTTGTTAACAACATTATAGGCACCTACTCTGCTAGAGACGGAAGAAATTGTGGGCGCCAACACAATTTTAGGCGAATTTAGTCTAAGGGAGGAATTCAGTACTCTCTATGACTTGCGAGCAACTGACAAATTTGAGGCTCTACTAACAAATTTGATCAAATTTGTTATTTGAACATTTTTTATATTTGTTAGTTCACTTCGCCGGACCGATGATATTCTGTAGGGAGAGATAAAATGACTAACAAATTTAAAGTCGGTCGCTCGCAAATTTGAAAAACGTGGACACTCTACTACGCGAGGTAGGTACCAGTTGTTTTGTGGAGGTCAAACTACCTACAAGTATGGTACGGTACAGAGTTCAAGTACCATATTACTAGCAGCCGCTGCAAGATTTTTTAGCAGTAGATGGTAGTTATCGTTTTGGCATTGTGAGAAGGAGGGTTACGTCATTTAGGAAGGTGACTTCTAAAGTGTACGAGTTAGCGAACGTAGTATTTTTCAATTTTGTTGGGTCACAGTATAAAATTGATCGTGGCTGTATTCACGATTATGAGAGTACGTCATAGTGTTCTGATCTGTATGATCTGTTTTAGTACCGTTGGCGGAGTAGTACCGTTTACTGACGTTTTCAGAGGCTGTGCAGTTTTGAAATTTGCAATCGTGAATGTTTTGGGAAGGAGGGGCAATAGAATACTATTACGTGTTGAAGTAGCAATAGTATTGTTCTCATTTTGAATCATGTCAAATGTTTTGTTTTCTGTATTCATATTCCCCATAAGTTTTCAAACGATCGGTTTCGTTCTTGTGGATGGCTGTGCAGTATTGCGATTATTGAAGCGTGAATGCATTAGATCGTGAAGGCAATTTAACACATATTTGTGTGTCATGTTTTACGATTCTGCTACATGTTTTTCTTGGGAAGTTTGTGCAGTTATTTAATCACGCTTACTAATTTAACACTGCACGTCGCTGGTCAAATTCCCAAGTAGTTTTTAACAGTATTTTAGTGTTTGAGGGAATGTTTTGCAAGAAGATGCAACAACTGACAACACTTTGATGGTACAATAGTTAGTGAGTCTTCGTTTTTGTTGGGTTCGCCCCGTTGTTGTTGCTTTGGTGTTGGATTGTATTGGCATCGCTGATTCATTGCTACTTTATGATTATTAGGTTGCTTCTTTGTGTTGTGTGGTGCCATGGCTTCGCCGTGCATTACGTTGTCGCATGGCGTCGGCGTTTTGTGCTCCATTTTGCCGCATGGCGTCGTCGTTCCGTGCTCGCCTTTTTGGAAGTGTTCACATGTATTTGTAGCAATTTCAATTCTAATATTGTTTGTTTTGTTGTTATATCAAAAACGTTACAGATCAAGCAAGAGCCATACTCAGGTATGTTCTTTGGATGTTGTGTTTGGTATGGCGCTTCCTTGTTGGGTTGGTATGGTTTTGGAGTGGCTGTTTGTTGGGGTTTTAGTATTTTGGCAGGATTGTTGATGTGGGATTGCGACGGCTTGTGGTTTGGCATTGGGGTTGCTGACAGCTTTGTCTTTGTGGCGATCTGTTGCTGTTGTTGTGGTGTAGGTTTTTCAACTCTGGTCATGGCTTCATCTTGGCGGCAATTTAATTGCTGTTGGTTTGGTGTAGGTTTTTTCAATTCTGACGTTGTGCCTTTTGTTTTATTTGACAATTCCCAGTTAAAGCAAAAGACGTCCAGGACTGTATTATGAGTGGCTGTTTAATGGCTTTCTAGTGATTAGCAGTGGCATCATTGTGGGATTGCTGCGGCTTGTGCTGTGTTTGCTTGTGGATTTGTCTTTGGGGAAATTTGTTGATGTGGTTATGTTGTTTTAGTGTAGCCATTTCAATTCTAACAATGTTGGTTTTTTTAACAACTTTACAGTTGAACTAAAACACACAAAGGTGTGTAGCTTGGTGTGACCGACCTTTGTGGTTTGGTTTTTTTAGTTAGACGGCATGATTTTTAGTTTGTGATGAAAGCAACAATTTGAACAATACACGTGCATTATGTTGAATTGGCGACAGCATTGTTGGTCGCAGTGTCTACTTTTGGATAAAGACAACAATTCTAACAATACACACTCAGTTGGTTCAATTGGCGGCAACATTGTTGGTTGTGTGATTACAGGGGTGGCTGTTATTTGGGTTGATAGTTGTGGTGTCTTGTGTTTGGTTGTGTCTTCATATGTGGAAGTTTTGTTTGCTTGTGTGATTTTATTCACTGTCTTCTTAGATGTGATTGACTGTGTTTGTTTTGTTTACTGGAATTGTTGCGATTATTGCTTAGCCATTGAAATGTGTTGTTGTCTGTGTTCGCTCATTCGTATAATTATTTGAATTGAACT
>JABMIG010000443.1:0-76244 GCA_013187285.1 Cyclotella cryptica
AAGACAACGCGGCATGCCAACACGACTCGGCCAAGACGACGAGCCACGACGATGTCTCAGGCCAACATTCCAAGATAGCATGCCAAAACAACGCTCCAAGATAGCATTCCAAGACAGCGGCCAAAGATGACTCCTCCCATTCAAGCGCACTACCAGTTTTTCTTACCAGAAATGAACTGTCTGGCTGACTAAGCGCGGTATTTTATAAAAGCAATGTAGAAAGGAAAGCTAGGCATATTGCTAGACATAGTGCTGTTGTGTGAACTTCTGCGTGAAACTAACACAATCTCTACACCGTAAAGTATATATTCAGAATTCATGACTCCAGCAAAGGAATATGCCAGAGCCACATCCTGTCCCCATGCATTTTCCAATTACTCCGGTAGGTAAATTGTGCCATATGTTGATGATTAGTGACTCCCTAGAAATTTTCAACAGTGAAATAGGCCTTGATTACTGAACCGAACCCTTAATACAAAATGACCAGGGATAATGAACAAAAATAATATATGTGCACATGCCATATGCCTAGGTACTTTTATATGTACCTTATCATCTCAAGACTGCAATGAACGGTACAGACGAAAGAATTTTCACGATTCCTTAAAATTGGGCTTCACCGTGCCACATGGTACAATAAAGACCTGGACTGGTACGTCACTCTAAAGGTAGAGAGTTTTATTGTACAATACCATATGATAGAAGTTATAATGGTTTTTGTGTTGTACAAATCGCGATCCCAGAGAGGAAGGTGTTAATCAGAAATAAAAGTATACACTCTATGGTTGTACCATACTATTGTAGATACTTTTATCTGACACATACTATAAACTATGTTCTCTCAAAACTCTTTGCAAAAGCTGCAAAAAGCAGCGGCTGCTAGTAATATATAATATTTTACACTCGTGATTATCCTACAAACTTTGTAGGATGGCAATACTTATTGGGAGCCATACTCTAATATACAAGTCTAGTTTTTTGTGAGATTCTTATAGGTCATACTGTTTACATGACAAAATGATATCAAAAGATTGTGTGATCGTGAAAAATTCTGTAGGTATGACTGGAAAAAGGTCATGCTTTTCTAATGCAATCTACATCGTGACAAAAAATATCACTGGTAGTCTAAAAATGTGCAGATTACTTGTCATACTGTTCCAGCACATTCATGACTAAGTTTAACAAAAATGAAGCAAACTAAGCCTGCAGCCAACCTAACCCTTAACCTCTTTGAGGGGAGGGGGGTTGCATTTCCTTAATGCAGCAGTTTTTTACAACCATACTCAGTAACAATACAAAACAATACAAAAACATAATACATTTAACCGTCAACAACTCTCCCAAAAGCATCTCCAAAAGCATCTGCCACCACCTCTCTTCTCTGCTCGGTTGCATGTCTCCTTGGTGTCGTATTTGGTCTAAGAACATGACCATCTGCCCTTGCATTGCCAAACAACACAAATGTCTCTTTCCTTGTGCGGCTGGTTCCGTGCTGTTGCAGCAAGAAGCACAGCCTTGTCAGACACAGTGCCATGCTTCTCTATCATCCTTCTTTGAACGAACCGAATCCAAGTGCCAACTGACCAAGTCAAAAGAACCCTCTCATTCCTCTTCTCCTAGATATAGCATGCTCGTGACCTGAGGTATTGTGTTGCCCCTTAAAAAGAAGATTGAACAAAAGTTTCATCCACCTGTAGTAGGATATCAATCAATTCACATTGCTCCATTATCTTGAAGATTGGTTTCCATGTTGTGGTAAAATCTCACTCAACAGACTGCCTATGAAAGTCTCTGCCCGTCAACAAGCAAACAGGTTTAAGCTTGTAAGACACATTATTACTTACGACAACCTGTCCACACAACCACATGCACCACCCATTCAATCTCTTCATATCCTTCGGCAATTCAAAGTTCTTGGGTATGCACCTATACTTTCCTTTATACTGAAATTCATTTACCTTTGGCACGATCGGAACCTGAGAAGCCTCAACCTCCACCACAGCATGACATGGTTCAGCTCCAACTGACCTGAGCCGTTCGGCGCAAAAAAATGTCACGCAAAAATTATGCAGTTTCGACAGCGGTGAACGTTTTTATTTTATGATTATATTTTGCTCCAATTGTGAGGATGGAAGGGCAGTGGAACTGCACTTCCAATCCAAACGATGTAATCAAAATTTGTGTAGATTCGACACACAATTGGTATGCATTTAGCCTTCTCAAAGGAAGGGGCCATGGACTCTGGTGTTCCGGTCCATAGGGCAGTGGACTCCTGTGGTGGGAGTCCTGGCCTTTTGGACCAAGTCGGTGGACTCCAACGTTGGGGAGTCCTTGCCTTTGGATCAGGGGCAGTGGACTTCCTGCCTGGGGAGTCCTGAGAATGCTCCTTTGTATTTTGTACCAATGGGTACAAAAATGGGCTGATTCTTGGCCTATGTCACTTGCCCCCACATATGGAGTATCAGGTATAAATGGAACAAAAAAACTAAATATGTTTAGGTGAAAAAAGTGTTCTAATGAGAGTAACTATAACAAACTAAAGAGTCTGTTAAATATATGCAATGAGTAAGTGTTGTTTGAAGAGGGAGAGGCTGTTTTTGAAAACTGACATTGTTTTTGGTTTACATTTGGTTGTAAAAAAGGGTGTATCTCTTCGAATATTCAATCTTTCCGATTGTTCTGCATTGAATCCTGATGGTGCCATTCGTATGAACTGTTGTGATAGTCCAAGGATCACTTTCATACCTGCTTTCACCTTTACGGAGTATACCATCTTTAATAAGAAGTACTTGATCACCAATTTTGTAGTCCCAATCATGACAAGAGTGACTTTCCCATTCTGTGTTTTGGTCTGTTTGATGTTGCCTATATTCTCCCATTTTATTCCAGTTGGCCAAGAAAGGAATGTCGAACAACATGTCCCGTCCAAAAATGGCTGCACCTGGGGAGGCTTTTAGTACTGTATGGTAAGTTGAGCAAATGGCCCAAGCAACGTTCGTCACAAACGTATCTATGTTGCTTGGCTCTACTGAAGGGGCCATGTCTATTTCCGCTGTTTGGAGCATAGATGATATCACCTGGTGCACTCATTCTAGAATAATTTCGCTTGAGGATTCTTGACACTGGTAGGCTTACTCGTGATCCCATATGATTCACACAGGGCTTTGAAGTGAAGTTTGAATTCGCTCCCATTGTCATATTGACAACGTGGATACCTACTAAACCAGGTCTTGTTCACTAAGTTGCTGATCATTGCTGATGACTTATCAAAGTATGCTAACTTAGGTTTGTCATGGTCCTTTTTGCTCTTACACCCTTTTGTATCCAGGGGAATAATCGCCTCAGTGATTACCGGCAGTTCAACTATTTCAAACCAGCTGGAAGCTGGATCAATCATAGTCAGACACATGAAATCAATTACTGTCCCATCTTTACCTTTGATTGTGTATGGGCCTATCAGGTCCACACATAGTACTTCCCAAGGGTTTGTGATGGCGATCTTAGTAGGGAGCTTTCCATACTTATGCTTATGCCGCTTGTTGACTTGGCATGCATGACAGTTTTTGACATATTTAGAGACAGTATTTTGCATACCTTTCCAGTACATTGCAGCACGAAGGGTTTCTTCAAGTCTAGTGTGTCCAGGGTGCTGTAGATAGTGGTGGTACCAACTAACTGCATGTTGAAGATCTTTGAATGATCATTTTTCCGTCCTTGCAGGAGTTCTGTACTTTCGACCAATTGTGTTGAGTACTGATCTTTCAGCATCTTCAAGCTCGCATCAAGTTCTTGTGCTTCTGTAATCTCTCGTACTGTTAACGGTAGATTACATCTTCGCTGTGTTTGCAAATACCAGATTCATTTCCTCTTGGTATGCAGAGGGTCGATTGCACTCTCTTCTTGCATGGTGTAATAACACCAGCATTTTGTAAACATCATCCAGTTTTCATGCTCACTCGGAACCGATGTCTAAGTGAGAGATGGTGTCGGCAACAGTATTATGTGTGCCTTTAATGTAAACAATTTTGGGGCCAATTCATCAAGGAGGTTAATTGGAGTGCGTCCTGGATCAGATTTTTGTGGTCTGTATAGACTTTCAATCTTTGTCCCCCCAACATGCCTTTGAACTCTTTTAGTGTCTCCACTATGGCCAGTAGTTCAAGTTTGGTCATGCTGTATTTCTGTTGCGTCGTGGACAGTTTCCTGCTGAAAAACACAAGGGGCCTATTACCCTGGGTGATAACTGATCCAAGTTGTTTAGACGAGGCATCAGTGTATATCTCAAATTCCCTTGAATAATCGGGATAGGCTAAGACTACATCCTTAAGTAGTCTTTACGTCACCGAATGCTTTTTGATGCATTGTGTCCAAGTACCATGGACGTTTCTTTGTCTTATTGGCTCTGGTGACCTTGGTGTGACCACACTCTCCTACCAATGAGGTGAGTGGGGCATTTTTTCTGGCTTGCCCAAAGATCTCTATAATACTGGACCATGCCCAGGAACTTACGGAGGTCTTTGACATTTTTTGGTGGCGAGATTCGAGAATTCCTGTACCTTTTTCTGTTGTGGTTTAATCCTTGTACATGTGAGGGTATAACCTAGATATTCTGTTTCTATGGCACAGAAAGACGATTTTCGGGCGTTGATTTGCAAGCCCGCCTCGAGTAACCTAGTAAGCACCATTTTCAGTTTGTCAAGGTGGTCTTCCAGATTTGCCTGTGATGCATAACAAATCATCAAGATAAGCCCATACAAACTCTAAGGCTACCATTAGTGATGACATTTTTGCTTGAAAATGTCTGGTGAACCTGCGATGCCCATTGGCAACCGGAGGTACGAATACTTGCCCCATGGAAAAATGCGAGGGTACATATTTTGGATGAATCAATCTAATGGTATAGTAACCCATGTTTAAATCTAGGGTTGTAGCATAGGTAAATCCTTCTAGCTCTTGCAGAACTGTACTGATTTTGGGCAATGGAAACGGTTTTCTGACTAGTCGTTTATTTACTTCCCTAAATCAGTGAGAAAGCGTACAGTTCTGTCTTTCTTTGCAGTAATAAATGATGGTGGCGCCCATTCCGATTCGGGCTGAAACTCTAACACTCCCAGTTTGCATAGTCTATTTAGTTCTTTAATAGTTATTTCTTCACGTGATTTAGGTACTGGGTATGCCCTACCATGATATGGTTTAGCACCTTCCTTAAGTTCAAGGGAAGCGGGCTCTGTGTTCCAATCACCTCAGTGTTCCACAAAAGTTCCTCAAATTCTGTGAGCAACTCCAGTAACAAGTTTTGGTCTTGGAGACTAAGGTGAGTACAATTGGTGCTAACAATTGATTGACGTCTGCCTTTTATAATTTGCATCTAGGATTTTAACTACGCTGTGTCACTTCCTCATGCATTTCTGCGGTTCATTTGCCATGCTGTTGTTGACAGCCCAGGCTTTTTCTAGGGGATGCAGAGCTCCCTTTCCTTTCCCCATTTTTTCTGAGTCATACTCAATAGTATCTTTTATTTTACTCCTACTTTGGATACCCAAACTGTGCCAATTGCCTCTGAGCTTTTTTGACCGCTCGTCAGCTTCCCTTTTTGCTCTTCGCAACTTCACAATTGATTGAAGGCAATAGAATTGACCCATTATTCATGGGTTTCCCCGACTCACATGAATGCATCGCCCAAAAACATGACGTAAGGGTGACTGAAGGGTCATAATGGTCACCCTTACATGCCCAGATGTTGGCTTAGGCATCACGTTGGCCTCTCATCTCTGAAAAACAAAGCACGCAAGATCGCGATACCCCCCATCATCGTCACCTCCACAGCACATATCTCGGGAACAACTTCGAGATAGAACACCCCACTTCAGTCACGTCTCCACCAGGTCCCTACGTCAACATCTGTAACCACGGAAGTGTGGCGGAAGCTTCAAACTCCGTCAATTTTTGGCCCGTCAACACAGAAACGGCATAACTGTAAAATTGCAAACCCACCACCCGGAACGCAAATTCTGAAGCCACAGCATTGAATAGTGCTGCAAATCCTCCTCCCATTGTCCCGCAACAATACGAACGAGTTGTGGGCACTCATGCAGCCCTAAAATGTAAGTTTTTAACATGCAATGCATGATTTATTGTCGTTTTATTCTCGAAAATTCTATTCTAAAAAATTCATTAATCTCGCTCAAGAATGTTCGAGATACTGCAGCTGCTTCTATTGAACTAGCAGAAGTCCAGCTCAAGAAATTACAAGCTATCATTGATAAGAAGGAGTCTGCGATGCAGACCCAGAAGCAGCAACATGATCACCATCTCGAATCTGCAGTTAGAACAGCGGTTGAGAAGGAGAAGGTATGTCTTCAGAATGTGTCAGCTTCTTTTGTATATACTCTCACTCTCACATTCACTTATTTTCATTGCTAATCTGATCAACAGGTATGGTCCGCAAGAGCTTTGTCAGTTGCGGAGAGAAGTTTGCTTCCAAATTAAGTAAAACTGTGAAAGATCATGCTATGGAAATTGAATGTAAAAATAACGAAATTAAGGTGAAGTGCAATGCCTGGTAATTGTTTTGAATCAATACTGACAGTACCTGCTAACCAATAGTTGTTCCTCTTATAGAATCTTAAAGCCATGTGTCAAGTCAAAAATAATGTTGCTTGTGAACTTAGAGTGGAGAATACCAAGATTCGCCATGAGATGGAGGACTCTATGACATCGAAAGACATCAAGCTGAGAGAGAAAGTTACCTCCGTCACAAAATGAGCAGTTGAGTGGGTCAGTTCTCTCAAGCAAGTCATCACCAAGAAGGACAAGGATATCAGTGAAATTTGCAATATGGCCATAGATGTTGCTACTGAGTATAACCAGCTTGACAACAAGAGAAAGGCTCAGGCGAGGGAAACTACTACGCAAGTAGAACATCACAAGAAGCTTGCTGCCTCCAGGCTAGAGAAAATGATGCAGTCCCAACAAGAAGCCACAGATCTGCAAATGTGCATTGAGTCTGTTAACGAGAAACATGACAACGAGTTAGCAGAAGCCAAGTCAACGATTGCATCATTGACAAGGGAACTTCGTACAAAGAAGGAAAAGGTGGAGAGTCTGGAATGTGATCTGACTGAGGCCATAGAAACTATTGATGTAAGTACTCCTCGGTGAAATCACACTATTGTACTTGTTCTCACACTGTTGATCTTTCTCTTGCCCAAAGAAACTAACTCCGCATATTATCAAGAAGAAAGGCAAACATATGGAATGGGATTCGACTGTAACCCAATTAATAATGGAGCAATTGGCGAACTGAACACCTCCCGCCTGTATCTATCCTAACATTCTCTCTACTCTTGAGATAATTATTCCCAAGACACAGATCATGGTGGAGAGTCCTAGCGTTCAGTTTGTGCGGTATTGACATACTGTTGCTGTCTGGTGCACCTATACACTTGCTGCCTATGAAGTTGCACTTGCAGACGACATCATACAGGCATTTTTTGATGGAACCAGTAGGCGGCAGACAGAATTCAACAATTTTGTTGCCAAGATTAAATACATTTGGGGCTGCTTCAGGAAAGTCACTCTTGATGGTGCATCATTGCTGAGGATGAATCTGCTGAATCAACTGCAAGAGCCTTCAAGGCTTGCTTCAAACAAGGAGGAGACCATCTCAACTAACTACGCCAGGTATTCTCCGAATTGTACCCTGATGATCATGACATACTTTCCACTATCCCGACAGGTGACAAGTTGTCAATTGCAAAGCTAGCTGGTGCTTTCAAGACTTCTGATGGATGCTCCACAGCAGTTAAGCTTCAAAGAGATCTTGACACTCTGGTGAGAGAAGAAGTCGCAAACTTGGGACTTCCTGCCAACACTGTCAAGTCCAGGATGGCAGACTGCTGGCAACACATGCCAAATGTTTGGTTTGATGCGATCAATGGGGATATTTGTGAATTCATCACCGCTATGTGCGATGATTTGAAGCGCATCCCATCAGTCTACCGGGTTCAAATTGACTCAGTCGATACAATTCGTGGTGTTGAAAAGTTGGCGGGAACTACAGCTAACTACCCAAAGGGACATGGTGATGAGTTGGAGTGGTGGATGATTGAATATCACCCCGGAGCTATTTTGTTTCCAACCACCCAAGCCTGTGGTGGGCACGTCAAGATCTTTGTGTTGAGGGTGCTCCAGCTGTGTTGATGAATCTCCAGTATTATCTTGAATTCCTACACTGGAGGTTAACTGCTGTTGGTGGAAAAGTGATGCTATCCCGCCACAAAACTTTTCATTATGCTGTGATCGTCCAAAGTTGTGGCACAGTTCAGGGTGCTATCCATTCTCTATGTCAGTCTGTTTGCCAGTTCGTTGGCTAGCAGGAAAGTGTCACGAATTGGCTCAATACAACTTTGGATACTATGATATGTCTTCTATATTGACCTGCCTCGAACAAGCTTTCTCAATCCTCGATGATCTCCCCTGTTTCTTGATGAAGAATTCATGATGGAGCTAATGTTTGTGCCCATCACCAGCAAGATTCCTCCACTTAGAGAGTACCTTGAGCATATCTTTGAGATCAAGAGTGCAATGAATGTCAACAACCAGCGTGTGGATGTGGTGTTGTTAGATATGCTACGGGCTGTGTTGTTCTACCCAACTCGTGATGACATTATCCAGACCAACAATTTCTGTCTAGAGTTAGCAGTGGTAATCTCAACTCGGTTGCTGCAGGAATTGTGAGATGAGAGCAAGGTGACACATCATTATCTTGAGAGTATGAATGGTATGTACAGCTTCTGTTGTCAGCGAAGAAGAGCGCAAGGCTGCATGGGTATTGAGGCGAGTAATAACATCTCAGAGTCAGTGCATGGAATGTCAACAAGAAACCTGCAGCAGTTTGGAACTATCTGATTTGATAGTTGTGCTGCTGGTGGACAGCAAAATAGCAACGGTGATTCAAATAGAGTTCATGCTGCTTTGATAAGGAGGCAAAAACAATATGATGAAAATGATGAAAAGAAAGCACCATCCTTGGATTCTTCCACGACTTGATCCACAAAATGCCATCATTGTTGCATGGAGAAGAGAAGAAACTCAAAGTCACGATGATGCAATTAAACATTGCAGGCAAGCCACAGGAACCAGAATGAAACCGCAGCAAAGAATGCAGAGGCGGCGGTGAGGCTTACAATGGATTACATGGATTCACGGCAATATCATTCTGGCCATTGCTGGCTCCAGAGAAGTAAATCAAAGAGTCTCCGAGCCGTTAAAGAACAAATATCGATCCGTCATAAGGGATTTGGCGGAAGATGTTGGTCATAATTGGTCCAAGAATGGATACACGCTCACATCAAAAGAGCTGTTTGATCATTTTGTCAGTGTTGTACTCAAGCAGAGCGCAGTAGAGATATACTGTCTGAGCCCAATATTAGCCTGTCTATCGACAAGTATCAGCATAAACTTGGAACAATGACAGCCTTGAAAGATGATGAGGTTCAATGGAAAATCTGGTGAGGAGTTTAAGCAAGAAATGGTGGAGGAGAGAAAGGAGAGAGGTGGAAAGAGAGACAGATAGAGCGGCGATGCTTCAACCAAATGTCATGCCCAATTTTGGCAATGAACTAGTTGGATTAAAGAATCAAATACTGTTTCACTTATCTGGATGAGGAGGATGGGAGTTCATATCCAGCATGGTGTAATGGTGTGATTGAGTCAATTGTAAGTGAACGATTGAGAACAGTAATGATAAAGTTGCCGATGGAGACTCGCTGGTGAGTAAACATCCGTTGCTGAAGTCTTGTTGGAATCCAAAGAAATCGAAGCAAAATGCATGGAGAGAGTACATTGATGGCTTAGATAGTTAGATATTGATACAAAAACAAGATATAATGCATCATTATGATTCTCTAATGTTTACTGATCAATTTGATAAATTGTGGATCTATGTAGTGTATGTGATGATACCTAAACAAACTTGATTAGTCCAGTCACTAGTCCAGTCACTAGTAAATGAACTTTTTCGACACATTTCACGGAAGACGGGACCTTCTAGTCAATTTTTTAGGAGCCTTGGTGACAAATGATCAGGAGGCCAATCTCTACAAGGCTGACAAGTTTCATGGTTATTGGACGAAAAATATTTTGGTCTCTTCACCAGTGCAGCCCCTCCTTTATCCAAGTTAGATGTGGTCAGACTATTGACATCTCTCATTGGCAAAATGACGTGGTCAATGGTAATTTCTTTTGTTCAAAATCTAGAACAATTCGAGCTCTTTCATGGTCTTACATCCAAGAATGAGGTCAAACACTGGCTTGGTCATTTTCACTCTACTACGTCTGGAGTCACTAAGTACTCCAAGAATTTCAAGTTAACTTTGCTCCTTCCTTTGGTTAGAAGCTCCCATTCAACTTGTGCCAAGACTTTGGCACCTGCCTAGTCAAGTAGGAAAGTGTTTCCCGCTCCTTTGCATGGAACAGGAGATCACCATCAGATCCGCTGTCTAGTAGGATCCTGATGACTGTGTTACTGGTACGACGCCCTGTAGAGTGTTTGAGGTTCTTACGGGCTGGATTTTCAGTCGCTTAGCGTGCTTGTGCTACTGCAGTAGTGACCCGCCCTTCTTTACCTGTCAGAAGGTGCACACTATTGAAAAGGTCACCCGACAGTTTGGGGTCTGACAATTCGCAATTATTTCACTCTGTGTTGGTTCAGTTGATCGATTTCCTAGGTCTTGTGATGGATTCAAACTGACATTTTTTGAATCAGAAAATGTTATGTTGGCATGTGGGGAAGTTTTAATTGACTAAGATAGGTGTTCATCATGTCATTACAGTCAATTTTACTCCACAATTTCTTAGTACTCCCCAACCTATCATCTCAGGATGAGTCTGAATCATCACTGTCACTCATGTCGTGATGCTTACGCTTCTTTTTCTCCAATAGTGCGTTCATTTTCTTGTTGGACTTGGTAAGTTTGTCGATTTTAGCGGATAGTTGCTATGCTACTTCCTCTTCCCCAGCAGGTCTCTCTGGTCCACGAGAGGCTCCATTTGGTTTTTCCCCTTGAAGCCTGGCTTTGGGGTCCCATTGATTCATACTTCCGCAATCCCGAGTGTTGTGGTGGTATGTGCCCCCCATGTTTCTTACAGAGAGAACAGTACTTCTCTGTGAGACTTTTCTTCAGAATCCGGTCATTAAAAGAGACCATCTTCTTTTTAGTCCCGTCGCTAGACTTGGCTGCATTCTTGGGTCCTTTTGGAACTTTCTCAGTGGGGTAGGCCTTCTCAAAGCGTTCAAGGACTTCTAGAAGTTCCCTGACACTCTGTGATACCAAGGCTCCACTGAGCTCATATTGGTCCTGCCAGTTCCTAGGAACCATCCTGAGGATGTGGCTTGCCAAGTTGGCATCATCTTGACTTTGCAGCCTTGGAAGAGTAAAACAGGCACGGCAAGAGTTCTACATACCCGTTAAGGCATTGGATTCTCTGCACAAAGTCCCTGATGGGTACCCTGTTAGGTTTCTTCAGCCCATTGCTGATGTAGAAAGGTTCCTGCTCCACTGCATCAGTCCTAAAGACAGTTCGCAGGTGCAACTGGACACACCCCTGAAGGAGTCCCAAGTTGCAGGGCGTTTTGTGGGTGTTCAACCCCATAGACATTCGCCCAGGGTTCACAGTTGATCTGTTCCTGACGATGGTGGTCCAAGGATGACAAGCAGTTTCTCACAGTTGGGTGGAATACTGCAAGAAGATCGCCAGCGCGGACTCTATGGTCTCTTTGCTGCGGATTTTGGCAGCAGTTGCCTTTGTCCATGCCTGGAGGACGGGAGAACTTTTGTCCGTTCCCTTTGTACTTGGCTTTGGCCTCAGTGGCCACAGTCAGTTTTTCCTCAGCCTTGATATCTGTCTTGCATGCCTCCTCATAACCCATGTGTAGACCTCTCTGGGAAATGACCTCCAGTGAGGTCTGAACATGGTTGAGGAACTGCTCTGGACTTCCTCGTCGAAGACAGTGATGGACAAGGTCATTTTGTTGGAGACCTTGATTTTATTAACCACCTTGGTGGTGTCCATGACAGTAGGAATATAGGAGATGGGTGGCTTGTACCTCCCTGACCTCCTCTCACACTCCTGTGGCTTGAGGCCTTCTCGGCTTGACTTGCTAGACAACAGCCTCTCAATTGCCTCTCCAAGGGGCGTATTATAAAATAAGGCCTCGGTCTTGGGTGCCCTGTGGAGGTTAGTTCAAAAGATTTTTATTTTTATTTTTAAATTTTTCTTCTTGACTTTTATTTCTTGAAAGTCTTGCTTCCAACTATTCATGAATTCTCGATCGCAAAATTAATCTGACTCGTAGGAATCCCCGATCACCAAAGTCAATTGCTCGAAGTTTATTGCTATCTGTCGATTGCAAAACCAGAGGAATTTGTCGATTGAGAAGATGAATTTTGGAGAGATCTTTGATCGCGCAAAAAACATATCGCTGACGCAAAAAAGTTAAATTGCTGCTCGCAATAAAAAATGTAGCATACCTTGTGTCAGAAGGGTTGGATGTCGTTGGCTTCGGTGCTCGAAGGTCGCACCACAGCTATCTTAAGATAGTGACCTGAGCCGTATTGTCGCAAAAAATATCACGCAAAAATTATGTAGTTTCGACAGGGGTCGAAGTTTTTATTTTATGAGTAAAATTTGCTCCAAATGTGAGGATGGAAGGGCAGTGGAACTGCACTTCCAATCCAAACGATGTAATCAAAATTTGTGTAGATTCTACACACAATTGGTATACATTTTGCCATCTCAAAGGAAGGGGCTATGGACTCTGGTTTTCCGGAGTTGGTAGGGCAGTGGACTCCTGTGGTTGGGAGTCCTTGCCTTTTGGATCAGGGGCAGTGGACTTCCTGCCTTGGAAGTCCTGAGTATGCTCCTCTTGTATTTTGTACCAATGGGTACAAAAATGGGCTGATTCTTGGCCTATGTCACCAACTTGTGGAATGCATGAGATGCGATCCAAGCGGACCAAAAAGGTCCCCTCTAACTCTCAAATCCGAGCATCAAACATTGCTACATTGATCCCTCCACTCTCTTTCACCTTCTCATCAATAACCTGGGAAACGGACTCTTCAGTAGTCTTGTTGAATGATTTCAGTGCTGTCTTGATTTCAATGCAGTGGGTCTTCAGTGCCTCAAGTTGACACAATTGCTCAATGTGTGGAGGAATACTCAACTCCAAGGTAAGGTGCTCATTCACCAAATCTTGAAGATGGGGACTGTTCAGAAGGGGGATCTTGCTAAAAGGGTGATCTGGGTGCTTTTGGCAAACACCCGACATCCATGATGAGTGATGGCACATCGATGCAAGCAGAACAGAAAGAACACAAAATGGGTCATGTAGTGACTCTCCTTGAGAAAGCAATACTTTACCAAATGTCAACTGGAAGGCCTCCAATACAAGAGGAGCATTCAGGTCCTTCCAGTGGGGAAATGGAGAAGCAAACTCAAGACTGTTTGGATCTTTGAAACTCAGGAATTGGCCCAAATAATAATCACCCCCTGCAGTGAATTGGAAGTAATGTCCAAAATCTTCCGCATGCTCCACTCACCTCTGCATGCAATTGAAGTAAAAAGAGGTGGACATGTAGTAGCTGAGTCTGCATGTGTGCCACTGCCCTTTCAGATTCCATAGATGTTAATGTGAGATAGGCAGATATAGTTTTGGACAGTTTTAAAATGACTTTTTGCAATCTCCCCAATTTTCAATGCAAAACTCTGAGCCGCTGTACGGTACTCAAACCAGGACGGATAAAGATCTTCTCCATACCCTCAAGCTGCTCAGAAAAAGAGACAAGTAGCAACCCAAAGCAATGAAGACACACAAATGTTCCTGCCCCTTGAGGGGGTTGGAATACACATTCTTCTCCTGAACAAATTCTCCAGTCTTGTCCATTTTTGTATCATTGTATTTAAAAACAATGCAGTCAGACATCACATGCTTCTAGTCATGCAAAGACAAACAATCAACATTGATGCTGCGGGCCATGAGAAGCCATATTAACAATGAGAAGCACCAAACAAACACATTACCTTCTTTGACAGCCCATGTCATTAGGAGTAGTCTACCCATTCTTCTTTGCAGATGCATGCTCTCTCTTGCTCAAAGTTTAGTTTGTTAGTCAGAAAACCAAGTCATGGATAGCATGGTAATATTTCAACATCTCAAATCATTCTTAGGTATGCCCATGCCTTCAAATATTACTTAGTTATGTCAAAAAATTGCTTTCAAGTTTGGTTAGGTATAGAAAACCAAAACAAGGACGTCCATCACCATACTGACTGCAGCAGAACTGCTAGCATTTGCTTGCATCTAGTTGTGATTCAAAAGTTACTTGACCTTTCTTTTATAATGATTCCAGACACAGTTTGGCTATCAATAGTGGCTCCAAAGAGTGTTACTAAGATGATTAGAAAGGTTGTTATGACATTTGATCCTCAAGTCATCTTGTTAGTGTGTCATAGTGAAAGGTGTTGTCAACCCACAGCAGTGCCCATATGAGTTAACTAAGTGTCCATCAAAGAGTGATAATAAGGGGCTTAACTGGATTGTCTATGACTGGTCATTTAAAATACCCTCATCATTACAAATAAACAATGCAGGCATGACTGCATTTGTGTTGTAATTGTTTGTTGTTGTATTGCTGCTGCTGTGTTGTGTTGTGCTGTGTTGTACTTTGCCCTGCTGTGTTGTAATGCAGGTATGTCATATATAATGGCATGCCATTATTTTATCAGCAATCTTGCGCTAATACCAATTTGTGTGCCAATACCAGACCATTATTATTACTGTTGATAGTATCATTAATACTGGTTTGGCCAACATGAATACTGACATGACCCACATTACAATTTTCCATAGGAGTATGATTCCTTTCCTCTAGATTTATAGTGGCACTTTCGTGACATGCTAGTATAAAAATGGATACAATCGGTATGCTACTGGATATGCAAGTATTCATTTTACCAGATCCGTACTATGTGCACGCAAGCAGTTGTTGAAAATATCAGTCAGGGAACGATCCAAGAATGATCTCAGAAAACATAGTATAAAGTTAGCCTAAGTTGTGGAAGATTGATGTGTATGTGTGCAGAGAAAGAGTTATGAAAACGTCAAAAAACTTGTTTTGCACAAAAATTGTTTATGACATATCTAAATCAATTTTTAACCCAATTTTCAGCATAACTATGAATTAAATGCCTTTCCACAAAACATCAGAATTCGCTATAAATAATGGTGTGCCATTATATAGAAAATGGCATGACAGTATAAATAATGGCATAGTATTCACTTTGGTAATACATATACATTGCCATTATAAACAGTACCCAATGTTTCTTAAGTGTTTGTGGTTTTGCTTTATGTCAAAGATGCACCCCCTAATTCTTTCTGCATTATGGAAATGTTTTGTGTCTATTGTTGTTCTCGCCCCAGCCATTGTCACTGCATTTTCCATGAAGATTCTCTTTGCCTTGCTGGGGGAGGCTTTCAAAATGAATTCATTCAAAGAAGAATAAGACCCAACTCAATGTAATTTGTACATTTATGAGAGCAGTGTATGTGTATGGTCCTCTTTGCCATGGTGATTGTGTTGCACTACCAAAGTGTATTGTTGATTTCATTCACAATTCACAACCAAGAAGCTCAGCATATGGGTTGGGTCATGAAGATGAATGATTCGACAATTTGAACAATAGAAGTTAGCTCTACTGTATAAATCAGTGTTTAGGTAAATGAAATGTCAAAAGATACATTAAAATAGTAACTTATAATACGGTCAAGTTAGCTTATTGTCTGTGTTATTTTTTTGGTATCTTTGCTTATTTACTCCGGTAGGGGGTACTTCTTTTTTTGCCCTTTCGCGCTAAAATTTCCCCCCATTTCACAGATGAGGTAGTTGATGTGATGTGCTGTGGATGTGCCCATGATGTGTGGTGCATTTAGCTGCCATCTGGCACAACTACACAACTAGAACGAGTTATGGGGAGCTACACATATGGGTGTGCTGCTGACGGTGACGAGAATCTATTTTTTATGTTTTAGCATTGATAGGGTGGCCACGCAGCAGAAAAGAACAAATGTCAAGAATTTGACTACGACCGGACCTTTAATGTGAAAGACCTAAACACCGATTTATATGGTAGACCAGAACAAACATTCTTTCACTTTCCATAACCACAAAACATCATTCAAACTGCCTCTTTCTCTTGTTCTCATCAGCGTAGTCCTCAATATATCTCCACCACAACTGTCATGTGTGTTTTCTGCTTCATCTCCCCAAAGGCCTTCATCAAACTCTTCCTCCTTTTAGTCATCACTCAACAGTTCTCTAACATCTTGCCCTTCAATGTCATTTGCACACTTCCCCTCTCTCATATTTCGAGCAAAACTGTATGTTTCCATCAGATTCTTGTAGAGCTGACAGGCAGTGCTAACCCCATAGCTTTGTTCTCAAAGTCATTTGGCCATTAGTCACTTTTGTAACTGACAGCCCAACACAGTTATCATTTACATTAGGAGAAATTCAATAACATGACATTGTGTTCAATGGCTTGGCTTGAAAAATTCTGAGGTGCCAATCAACAGGTATGTAATATGCACTAATCCTGCAACGGACACTTACCATAACACTTCTGATTGTGACTCTTCTCATCCAGCTGTCATCCACCTTGCAAACTGCACAACTCATCCTGCCTCATGATGAGCTTGTTGAGGGGTATGCACATTGAGACTTTTGATTGGTAAGCCAGTCTGTACAGCAAAATCATCTCCTTCTGTCTCATGAATATGCTTAATCATTTTTTACTCAATACAGCATTGAAGCAATTCTTCCCTACCTTCATTCTGCCTTCAACATCAAGAATGGATGTGTTCCATGCAAAAAGGGAGTTTTGCATCATAAAATCAATAATTGTAAAATAATCTTTCTTGGTTCCCGTTTTTAGTGGGATGTGTGGCAAAAACTCTACCTCCCACATGACTAGCCAAAGTAGACCGCAATAGCTAATTGAGCAAACCACAACATTACTAACTTCCAGAATGGTATCACTGTGTTGACCTGTGTTTTGGATTAAGGCCACAGTTATTGAATTTTCATAGCCACTCCAAATTCAATGTCATTTTAGCACTAGTACATAAGTGAGAGCAATGCGTGATTGTTGTGTTACATCTCATTGGATCCTACAACTAATTCAATGCAGACAGATGTGGAGGATTCAATAGAGTTGTGATTCAAAAATTAGAAAGGGAGAGTGAACCCCCATGATAATACTCGGAATGTAACATGTAATGTTTATTGTTTGCAGTACATGGTCAATATGTCAGTTTACAATCTAATGCCAGCACTAAATCTGTAATTATTTATGAAGGTAAAACGTTCACAGAAGTTCGAGCTTAAGAAAAATACACGCACCAACCTAAAAGAAACATGAGTCCACGAATGCTTTTGTCTCACGGAATGGTTGGAATGGATGCGGGCATTTCCTCAAGGCAATATTAATCAGCGTTTTGTTTCTTGTTCCCATACAAATGCATCAGAGGTTCATGAATCCGATTCGACCACGCCCTTTCATTATGACGAGCACCTATGTTGCTCAAGCAATCGATTGATTAAGCGTATTGAATACTATAAAGTAGAGACAAATGAAAATATTTCATCGCATTCGCTTACCTGGATATTTTTTGTATTCAAAATTAACATTTCCCTTCTCGAATGTCCATCTCATTGCATCGATTGTCGGCTGTAGTTGTGTATCTTAAAAATGAGCAAACCTTCAATTTGAGCGATTATTTGTCAACAAGCTGAGTATCATTTCGTGACAAAACGCAAACTCACCTAACCAAAAGAATCCTGGATGATTCATTGTGAAATGATCCATGATGTCGAACATTGGAACCCGTGTGTCATCAATATCTCCGCCATTGTCCAAGTAAATTCTCTTGGAGCGTAAACTCTGACAATGATTCAGTCGATTATGCTTCTTCACAAGATTTGCCACCGCTGCCGCAATAGTACCAGTCTGAAAGCATGGGCTCATACACGCTGCACCCCCAAATATCTCAGGATATCGCAACACCAACTGTAAACTCGCTTGGCCACCCAAGCTGCTCCCAATTGTATACGTGTGTTCTGGCCCTTCCTTAACGCGGAATCTCTTCATTATATACGGATGCAACTCTCGCGCCACGAAATTTCCATGGGCCTGTGATGTGGGCAAGAAAATATCTCCATATTCCAAATGGCGTTGATTCAATCCTGGAGGAAAGTTGCTTTTGCCTGATGGCATGAGAACAATAATGGGCGGTGTCTTAATTCGCAGCATGGAATTTTCGTGGAGACGAGATATGGTGCCTACGAGACGCCAGGAGCGCCCTGTCCAGCTTGTCGAATCGGACATTGCTTTGGTTGTTTTTTGGTAAATGAGCAGGAAAACTACCGGTTAGACGCGGAGCATGATAGATGTCGAAATTTCACCCTACAGAAATGCCATTAAAATACAAATAGCATTCGTAATCTTACCATTCTGACCATCATGACAATACAAAATCGGAAACCTATCTTTTGAGTGCTCTTGCAGGTCGTACTCTCTTGGTAGCCAAACAGTGACATCTCTCCTGGGCAAAACCACGTCTTCCCAAGAAGAAAATGGATTCACCACTTTTGAATTCAGAAACGAACTATTTTGTTCTTTGTACAATTCCTCACCAGGGATGGTGACAATTCGACCGTTGCATGGCCCGTCGGGGAAGGGAGGTGTTGGTGCCTTCTTTGGAAAATTCGAGCTGTGTGATCGTGGTTTACGCTTGTAGCTTTGTATTTGGCTGATTTGGGGATTGGAAATATACCCCGAGCATAGCCAGAGAATTGAAGTGAGAATGCATAGTCTTGGCGTCGCGATTTGCATACTGAGCGTGAGGTAGCTGCTTTCGCCTAGTCGCCTGGTTCTATGTCGTCGCCACTGAAGTCAGAAGCGGATGTGACAAGTGACAAGCAATCAATGTAACAACATACAAGGTCAAGATGTCGGCCTGCTTACATCACCACCAGATCGCCTCTCAGGATCGCCACCCTCATGTCAGAGAGTGTCAGTCGGAAATGGATCTGTGGCTTAAGTAAAAGCATTCATCTTGTCCATCTGACGTTATTTTTAAAAAACATGTCAAATCAAAGGTAAATCAGGAACAGCAACTGCCGAAAAAATCCTCAAAACCTAAAATTTCCCGCGATTCCACGAGCCAACGAGACAAATCTTGTGTATCGTTTTGTCGGTGTTCGCGACGTGTAACGGCCTGCGAAATGGCAACGTAAACACAAGAACGTTTATGAGTATTTTTGATATTGATCGCTTTTCCTGTCACTACCTCTCTCTAGGGAACCATGAAAATCCTACAGTTTTTCCGTAATTTTACTATGCATCCTACAATTTTGGTAGGATTTTCCTCGCTCGTGAAAAAGAGAAATACTAGATAAGTGACCCATTTTAAGACGTGAGAATTTTGTCCTAAAAAAGAGCGAGGATAAATCTTACAACTGTTGTAGGATTATACGCTCTCTCAATTTTGCCCCGTAGCCGGTGTCAAATACCCTTGATTTTTGATTTGAGCAATCGTGTTTCGCCCTGACTAACAGGGCCCTCTTCGCCATACTATGAGGCTGTGGGAAAATCATAAGTGATACGTGTTAACAGTAGTAGTACTAAGTCAAAGTTACTCACTTAGGAGTGTTGAAATAATAACAAACAGCCATTTTACACTTACATCATAGTAGGTAGTACCATGTCAAATGCACATCATCTGTAATCAGTATAGAGCTAGTGTAGTAGTATTATATATATAATAGGAGATGAGCGAAAGAGAGTGGTTGGCAGTGAAACGAGTGCCAGTCAAGTGCCGGTCAAGTGCCGGTCACTACTATGGTGTAAAACACTTCAGTCACACTGTGACGAATCACTTACGTCAGACTGAATTATACCGGTGTATAAGAACCGGAAAATGTCGGGTCATTTACAAAAGATACAATAAGTGGTTCCTATAATACGAATCAAGCTAGTGTCCCTATCGCGATGAAAAAATAAATGTATCTGAAGTAAGTCCCCTATTTACTTGTCATGTAAGGTACAAGTACTGTATGACGATTGTTGTGTGCGAGAGATGTTGTGTGATGTGTGTGGTTGTTGTGTGCGTGATGTGTGGTAAGTTTTCAGTCATCGTACTGTAACTCAGCGAATAATGGGACCCATGTGGACCAATACATATGGGCGTATTGCTCCCAATGAGGAGAATCTAAATGACCAAGGTTTATAGTCAACAGAGTGTGTTAACTGGCCGAAAACGGAAAATGTCCGGCGAAATGGGTCATTTTGCAGTGGTGGATCTTATACACCGGTGGTTCTTATACACCGGTAATTACGGTAGCTTATTTGGGAGGATAGGCTTATCTGCGCTTATTTGCAAGCTCGCAAATAAGAGAATCCTCGCAGATAAGCTTATTTTTAACGTAGGAATAGTGCGCTCTCGAAAATAAGGCTATCCTCGCAGATAGGACTATTTATAGTGCTATCTGCGAGAAATAAGCTATCTGCGAGAAATAAGCTCTATTTGCGAGAAATAAGCTATCTGCGGGATTAAAAGGAAAAGGACCAACGATCATCGAGTCGCACACGGCACACAAACCGGCTCGCTTGCATGGACTCTGATGTGTCTTGCCTCTCTCTCCCATTAAACAAACATGTCTACTCGCTGTCCAAAGTGGCAGACAAAACTGAATGCAGATTATTATTTATATCCAGGTAGGTAGACAATTTATAAATATTTACTGCAAAGCTATCATAAAGATGCCAAGTTACGGAATAGAAAAAAATGTACATCATTAAAACTTAGAGAAAAAATGTACATCACTAAAACTTCAGCTATTTTCGAGCATTCCCACAGCCTCTATGGTACGATACATGCGTGTTTAACTGTATCAGGTAGTATTTACCATACACTATTGTGTTACATTACTCCATGTAAAAAACATTCCAGATTCTACATAACCAAAAAATCGCCACAAAATAATAACCATGACAATGTCAGCCACTGCCACATCATCACATCATCACATCATCCATCAAAAATACCGTTCCAACCCCAGGTCCGCCATGATTGCCCTCACTGGCACATTTCATGTGACCATCCTGCCACTTGGATCTGACCATTTTGCATTATTGTGCAAGAAATCACACAATTTCTACCATGGTATTTTTGTTACATCATGGCCATCATGACAGGAAGAGGGGCAGATGGGATTGAATGTAAGTGGATTTTCATAGCCATTCTTCCTCATAAATCATTGGCCTAATGTTCCTAGGTTAGGCACTCAGGATACTTTTGTGGGTATTTTTCACTGGTTCTCGTACCAGAATCAACAATCAACAATATACAGTAGAATTCATATGGATTGTGCTGGCAAGGCAGAGTTCTTGCTGCCATGATTGTGTGGCTACACAATGATGGTGAATTAATGATTGAAATAGTTGTCATCAGTCGAAGGATCGAACAGATGTGGACATGGTGGTGGTTGGCAGAAGAGCGTTTTTTCTGATGAATTAAGAATGTAGTAGAAGCAGAGCTATGTGCATTAACAATTTTAATGAAAGCACGTAATATGAATATGTCTTTACACATAATTTCAAAGATTAAAGTTGAGTTGAAGTGGTTCTCTTTCTACTGACAGTAGTTGTAGGACTCCAATCTGTAGTGACATAGACTACATATAATGGGGTTGTCGACTTCTGTTCTTGACTTAGCAGCCCTCTTGAAGCTCCTACTCACTCCCATTCATGTGTGGAGTGAGGTGTAACTATGTTGTCATGGTTGTTTTTGTTAACAGAGAAGTTATAGCCCATGTAACACAGCAACACCAGACGGTGTTCACGTATTTTTTCTCGAAGGTTGACATTCAAAGATGATTTTGATGGAGACGCCACATTCAGAGACAGTGACCAACATGCCCATTTGCCTATTGAAAGCTCATAAAAAGTATCTCTATCCTCACTGCCACTACTGAAACCCTGAGATCTTGGCTCCCAGACTGATTCTGGTGCCGCCACCACTTCCAACCCACTGCCAACAACAAACTCAAACTGGCACTGTTGTGCAAATGTGGTATTAATGCCCCATTTTACTTTCTTTTATTTGAGTTTTTTCCGTTTATTATTTACGCACCAAGCACGCCACAGTTATTATTGTAGACCACAGGTTCAATCTGGTGTCTCTGCTGCTTCATTCCCACTGTTAACAGAATACTAATGTGGTGAGCTGCACATCGTGAGAGCTCGTAGGTTATCTATTTTAAAGATGATATTGTGATTTAATATTCTTATTTGTTGCTTTTGAGTTACTGCACCCTGGTTGATAACTCAACCCCCAAGCTGCACTTGGAGATGCAGGGAAAGCAAGTGAATGGTGAGGAGAAAACCTATTTCCCATTTTTACATTTATTTTATGGTCAATTTTTTAGACCTGAAATCCTTACATACCAACCTAGCATCGATTAGTGCCTCAGCCCCCAGATAGAATCTGGAGATGCCACCTTTATCCTCCCCACTCAACGAGGAATAGAAGTTAGAGTCTGCAAGGAACAGGTGAAGATTTTGCTCCTTCCCATTTTGAATGTTTTTTCATGAGATTGTCAATTTTTGAAACTGGCAAGATCCCCCATCATAGTAACAATGATATTCCAGTCTGCACACTGAACCAATATGCTACAATCATGCTCACCAGACACAAAATAGAAAACAGGGGGCAGGAGATGTAAGATAATGTGTTTCGTTCCATCTGTCACACTTGTTGCCTGTTAATATAAAGTATCAATTAAATAGTTGCCCCTCCATTGTGTAATGCCACTCATGTTTGCATTTTATGTTTTGTGAGAGTTATTTGATACCTAGAGCTTTCGGTCAGAAAAGACAGAAGAACGAACAGAAGAGAGATGCACTGGATGATGCATTAGGAGTTGTGTTTGGGAGAGTTGTTCATTGTGCTTGTTTTTTTAGATAATGGTTGTAAAAACTGCTGCATTAAGAAATCATACTTCCTCTGAAATAGGTTAGGTGTGAGGCTGGTTGCAGGCTCAGCTTGCATTGTTACATTAAAGTTAGTCATAATGTGTTTCAGGGCACACTTTTGCTATAATAATTTACATGTCTCCTCATTTTTCATGATGATAATAATAATTGTTAGCCATAAATTGGGTAGTAGTAAAGCATGACCTTTTTCATGATAAGACTCTTAGGTATGTGAGTTACGATGTCGTGTTTTTGTCATAGGTAGAATCTTATAATATGTTTTTTCACGTGGCAAGTATGACCGCTAAATTTGAAATGAAATTACGAAATTCTTTTATATGTAAACGTTTTACATATAAAGGTATTTCCATCCTACAAACTTTGTAGGATATTCACGAGCGTATATAGAGAGGTAGCTTGCCTGAGGCGACCCAAGTGATCGAGATTTTGGTTTAGGAGCAATATTTATTTAAATTCTGTAAGTTTCTTTCATTTGAATCAAGATTTTTTCAAAATCTTAGTTGTATTGGAAACTGATCCACATTTCTCCGTCTTCTTCTCCTTCTCCTTCTCCTTCAGTGAGACAGTTTTTTCACTTTTTGCCAAAACAGGTACTTACACTATAAGCTAAATTGAAGTTACTTTTTTGGGTTGGCGTACATGGGTAGTCATCTGTAGTCATCATGTTTTGATGTCCATTTACCTTCAAAATTATATCTTACTTTGAGAAAGGGGGCGAGCGAGAGCACGGCACGCAAAGCGCGCAGGGCGCTCGTGCTCATTTGCAACTGTGATTTAATTAAGCGCAGACAAGCCACTTTATTTTTAAAGTATGTCTTCCTCTGTCTCTATGAATCGCATTCTGTCTAGCTGGCTACAAAAAATCTTGCAGCGGCTGCTGGTAATATTCCATTTGGCTTCCGGGAGTGCTCACAGTTTGGGGGATTTTGGAAGGGAACTTTGCTATTTCCTGCACATTTGTGTTACCTGCTCTTTTCTGATCATTCATGAAATAATTATTTTGGTATACAAATTGCTAGTAAACCCTTAGATGAATGTTCAGGAAATAATTTTCTACATGTTGTTTTCGTGAAATAGTCTGGAAATGTTGGCCCTTTCACATAATTTTCTCAATTAACTATTTGGTTATTAGATTTCAGTGCTGATGCACTTCCAGCTTTAGCACATGTCACTGCAGCCATGTAAAAACTCCCCTCCATTGCATCTGTCAATCAATGATGGGATGTACCAGGGTAAATCATCCTTTTAGGGACCAAAGAGGTGGAGGGTGTCAACTTGTGTCTTCTTGTACTTTAATTTTCACATCAACAATTTTTTATGTTTTCAACTTATGTTTTTAGTCATTTCATTTACTACCCACCTGCACAGATCACAATCAACCCTTCAAACAGCATACCCTTGGAGAGCATCATTGAATTGCCCCTTGACTTTGTGGTAAGATGTGGGCATGACAACTTGCAGCCACTATGTCTTTTTAATTTGTCAAATTGCTACTACCCTATATCTCGGTGCATAAGATCCCATGGACTATAAGACACACCCTACTTTTGAACTGCTTATATTTCAAAAAATAAGCAATTCTGGACTAAACAGATAAGATATTCCAGAAAGCGTATCTTCTTCTGAAGGTTTTGGTGTGTCACACAATTGGCAAAAGTTTGACGTATCAAAAGTTATTGCAACTTATCACGATCGTCTGAAATGGTATCTTTTGACATGTGGTGGATCTTATGGACCGAGATATAGGGTAGACATCTTGTGTTTCCAGTTCATCAATCTCCACAAACAACGACTGACCCCTCCAAAGGTTTGCCTCAGGTTGTGGACCCTAACAGACCCCCAAAAAGTCTGACTGAGGTTGTGCTGAGTTGAATCACATTTTTGAATAGGCCAACCAGGTGGGGAATGGCAATGCTGCTGCCATTTTTTGTTCTGATATTGACATGAGGACATTTTAAATTGGTTGGCTCACATTTCAGTCACCTCCCCTTCTTGATCACTTGAGAATTCAACTGTCCGGCAGACATCAATGCTCAGGTCAATTGACTTATGACTTGATAAAACATATGGTAGTGGCTCATTTTTGATCATTTTCTTATTGTACAACTTTTGAATTGAGAGCTCACATTCACATTATAAGCGCCCGATTTTTGTCCATGTAGACCACAACCAACTCCTTGGAACTTAAAGGATCATTTTTCAAAAAGGGCTTCAAATTGTGATTGTGCATGTGATATGAGTTTTGTTTTTGACTTTGAAGAACTGGCTCCTGCAGAGCATGATCTGGATGATGATAATATGTATTATTTTTGTGAACTGGTGGAGGATACGCACATTGCAAAGAGGGCATGTTATGTGACTTATTCTCTTCATATCTCTACAGGAGCTGTCACTCAAATAATTAATGCATTTGTGAATGGAAAGGGGCAGCATGTTGAGCTAAAGATGGTTGTATATATTATTATGGTATTGTATTTTCCGCAGTGAGTATGGTTTTTTGAAACCACTGCATATGGAATTGCACCCCCCAATCAGATGAAGGCTTAGGTTGGCCACATACGAACATAAATAGTAATATAGATTCTTTCACCAGGATATTTTTGCAAGTAAATTAGGATGACCTTGATCTAATCCTTAAAAAGTGCTAGTATTACCAGATAGGATTTCAATTTTTGTGATTCATCTTTTTTATAACAAGTGTTCACTATTGTTGGGTGTGCTCAACCAAATGGTAGGATTAGGATGAATAAGGTAGCTAGGGCCACACAGTGGTGCAATATGGAGAGAGAGGCAGTAGCAGATGCATTTGAGGGTGCATTTGGTGTACAGTGATAATTTAACTACCACTACATTTTGGAAATGCACCCCCCCTCCTCAGAGGTTAAGGGTTTGGCCGCCGGCTCACTTAAATAGTAGGATGGATTTTTCACTAAGACTTTTCACTAGTAGATTATCATGATGCTGAGCCTGTAACTAGAAAGTGGTAGCAATATTGTTACATTTTGATTGTTTTACAAGTAACATCTTAGATTTTTCATAATGAAAGAAATATGACCTTGTGACACATACTTATATGATGGAGCCTTGTGCAAAAAAGGGTCATTCAAGAAACGTAATATCTTGTAATTTTGTTTTGATTACGTAAATTATGTGACCTCTAAGTTCAATTGCGTCTTATAATAATTTGTTAATACTTGTACTATGTTTTACAGGTATTTCATCATACAAACTTCATAATATTTTGACATTGGTATATCAAGACGTACCATTTTTAGTTTCTTTTTGTCTATTTAGAAGCTAAGACCACTGCCGTTTTACACAACATAATTGAATAAAAGATATTATCAGAAGTGATAGGACAGTCCTGGCCAATGAACTTAAATTAATTTCACAAAAATGAGCACCCAAGCAAGAAAGAGCTGCTTTAATTCTACTCTCACAAATGGGTACATGTAGAAAAGTTACAAATTATGATAAAATTGAAATTCATTTGAAATAAACAAGTTGTCCCCAAGTAAATAGCAAAAGGACCGAGTGCAAAGTCCCTCCTGCAGCAGGACAAGCAGTAAAACTGCCTGAAGATACAGTTGATGTTGCTCGAGACTTTTCAATTCAATTCTAGGTGTTCTGTGTCACTGGAGAATGGTATTATGAAAATGGCAGGAAGATCTGTATTTGTATTCTGTCTCTGTTACTACTGTCACCACATCATTAAATGCATCATCAATAGAATAAAATCCAACTATAATCAAGAATTGAAGAAAGGAGTCATTATACAACAGTACCTAGAGCATTTGGGAATGATAGTGCTATTATAAAGAAGCGCAATGAAATATGCAGTAATACAGCAGATCTCAACATTGACTCAATAGTGTTTGACAAATCTCATTGGGAAGATATGGCATATCAAACAACAATTGTACAACTTGCTCAACAACACTCACAATGACTATTCACCTTGACCTTGATAGTAACTTGGTTTCAACTCTGGTGCACCTTCAGTTAGCAAAAAGTGTTTGTCAAAGGTTTAGGTAAGGTGCAGTGCTTCTAATGAAGACACTTAAGTCAGAAGTGTCCACCTGTCCACCTGAACTTTACCATGTCAACCACACCAGTCCTGCCATTTGGATCTAACGTTTTCAAGCACTGGTAGCATATCTACAAAACTATATTGCAAAAAAGACCTATATAAGGCTTCATTCATTTACGTGCCAAGAAGACTGTCCCCAAGGCCAAGGAGGACTGTGATGTGCACACTACATCATTGCAAAACAGCATTCTCTCCATAAATTGGAGCACTTAATGTTCACAAAATCATCAATGCACTGCAGCATGCTAAGAGAGATGATAAGCCACCAGGGATTAATGAGACCGGAGGTGCTCTCTTTTATTCAACATCAACATATCTCTCTTTATTATCTAGATGAGCCAGGTGAGATATTCAAAGACGTACACATATTTGGCCACTCAGTTGGATTAGGGCCAACAATTATTACTGTCTAAGTTGAAAATCGTGGCTACAAGTCTTTATAACCTGGGCTCTGTGCTAAATGTAATCAATGCTAGCTACATCTCCATTGCAATTTTTCCTCTGATGACTTCCATTGATCATTGACACCAACGCAATTTCTTCAATGTAATTGCATTCAATAGTGATTTCAATGTACAAAAAGCAGGACATGTTACAGCTCAACATATCCCCTGGGTGATTGTGATTCATTGACTGGAACATGCTGCATCTCTCAGTTTTGAAATTTTGTAAAGAGAACATCTTTTCAAGAGGACTCGCAGTTTTGCAAAATGGTAAGAATTCTTTGTTCAATTCATTATTTAATTTGTTGCATAATCTGACAGTTTTTGTGTTGATCTTGCTTAAGCTGAAAAATATTTTTGGTTCCATCCATTAGGTTCCTCATTAGGTTTTCAGGAAGTGTGCATAAAACTATAAAAATGGAAGTGACAAAACTCTCAATCCTTCAGTCTTTCAATTTTCTGCTGAATAAATCCAGTGTCTTCCAGTATCACAATGTCAACTGCTTGAAGAATGATATCCTAACAATGACAAGAGATTGTGCATTCAATAGTACAATAAATTTTAGTTTATGATAAATCTAGATAATTCAGCAGATTTGTGGAATGCATTGTTTGTTGTTATTCAAGCATGTTATCCCATGTAACACATCTCGCATCTCATCAAGGGACCAAGAATAGTCAGACTCAATGAGACCTGTTACTTCTCAGTCAGGCTGATAAGCTAGTTAAAATGCTATGGAAAATATAATGGAAATGTGACACCATCTCCAGAATATTATCACGAAATTGCCAAAATTAAATCATATCAATAAAGCAGGCATGGACTTTCTCCTGTGTGAGTTGTACATTGACAACTGCTGTTGATTCAGGTAATTTTATGGAATTTTCTCATTCTCATGAGCATCCAAAAAGATATACAGATGATGAATTGGACAAGCCACTTGTTTGGTTCCTCCTGGATACTGCAACTTGAATGGCTGCATTAGCATCTACCATCTCCTTACCTAGACTAGACCGCAACTAAGTCTAGGTATATGTAACGGATGCTGAAGGCTTTGCTCAAGTTATATGTTGCACTACTTCTAAGAGTGCAGGGCCTAAAGAATATGGAGGTGTAGAGAAGTCAAAAACGGCGATTAAGCTGGGAATAGTCAATTCTATCTCTAGAGAAGGCTAAAGGCAAGCTGTGGTATCTGGGAGATTCTCCTGAGTTTCTGAACAAAATTAAAGTAAAGTAGTGGGAGGTTTTGGTCGTGTACTAAATTTTTGTTTTAAAGGATTTTCATGAGCAAAATAATTGAACAAAATTAACAATGGAAAGCATTTTTGTCAAACATATTCTAAATAAGTATTTTATATTTTAGACCCGGGCCAATTGGCCCTGGACAAAATAGAAGTTTTACATTAGATTAACCAGGACTGTATTTTGTGCACATTGTACAAGTTGAGGTGTACAATAGGTTAGCAACTTCATTGTTTTGGGTGCCATTACTCATCTCAGGGATGGATGATATCGGTATCAGAAAAAGTATGAGTAATTGATTGGTCATACAATCAACAGATAGACTGAATCATGAGACTTTGTCTAACAAAGCAACCTTGAGTAAAAGTGCTTTTGTCACACAAAATTGTACATGCACAGAAAGCACAACAGAAAAACTGAATCATGACCCATATTTACAACACACCAACCTGTAACCACTAAACCTTTCCACCTTTGAGTTCTGGTGAACTTTCATGTACAACAAAGTAAAACCATTTCATTACTAAACTAAGACAAGACCTCTGTTTGCATTGCAGAAAATTTAAAATACCCTCCCTGTTATACATTTGTATACACACAAAGATACACAAAAACTGCTTGTGCAGATGAATCCACTAGCTCATATGACTTCATGTGCAGTCCCCAAGCTTTTAGCCCTAGTATAGGATGAACTAGGTAACTGATAAAGAGAAAATTATTATCCCTTGAACATTGTGTTGTTTTTCACAAGACAAGAAGAATAGTCAGGAAGTCCTTTGTCAACTTGTGGCATTAAGAATTGAAAAATAGACACACTGGCTTCTTTCATCAACTTGATGTCATCTTGTACAGTGCTTGATGTCTCTTGAAGACAGGCTATAGAACAGTCAATTATCTAGTTACCTCTCAATAAGCCATGGGCATCTCTTCTTAATATTATCAAATATCATGTCAATGAATCCATCAGCACAAAAATCAATCATGTAATAATCAATCTCATCTTGGCCACTAGGTTGCAAATTACTCTTTTTGTTACTGTCACCAAACCCCCCAAAAAATTACTGTCACAGCAATCACAGTAATTTCCCAGTAAGTACTGTGTATTCCCCAGTAATTTGTCAGTAGGAGTCTCATTGACTTCCCTAATCCCAACCCTAAATTGATTTTAGTTAGCCAGTAATTTCACAGCAATAAGAACCACCTTCCCTCCAAAAATAGGCAATATTACCTGGAAACTCTAAATTACTGGGGAATTACTGGGTAATTTGCGACCTAGCTTGGCCAGCCATCCTAAAAACTGTGTCATCAACAATTTTATCTTAGACATTGGCCTAACCATAGACCTTACAAATCACTCCTTGAGTTAAATTCTACCCCTACCCCAATGGGCTACTGCTCAAGTGAAGTTGAGGGTATTATACATCCTAAGAATCTTGATCTCATTCTTCAAACTTCAAATCAGCACACTTGTACACCTTTGTAAGCAAATCAATTGTATCAGCGTGGCATTTTCTCAAGAGACCTTCTGGGAGTTGGCCATATGATCACCGGCCTCAAGACTAAATCAGAGATTTTATTGTTGCCAATAGGTACTGTGGCATTTTTTGCATTGTTATGGATCATGATAGCTAGAGAAGAACTGGAGAGGGGTTCTTATGTTGAATTCACTTCCAGAACTTGCCCTCCCAACCTTGGTGAAATGAGCATCTGTTGGAGCTCCTTTCTTGGTCTAGGTGATCTTTTTCTTGATGATAATTGTGAAATTTTCCCTATTTGGATATTGGAATAAAACTGTCATCATCATGATCCATGTTTGCAATGGAGATGGAACCATGCCAGCATGAAAGGTTTTTTAAATTGTTGTGGCATCAAAATCTTCTCTGCAAAAAGCAAGTGTTAATAGTTGTGGATGAAGTGAACAGAGCTCCTCTCTGACACAAGAAACCTAGCTCTGCTCATCATGAAGAAAGGGAAACATGCAGCAGTTTACATCAAAAATGGAAGGTGGAAAAATTGGATGGGTTGCTGCTTATTCCAATTATGTGAAAAAATATGGGGTTGGTGGATGCAATCACGTAGTATTGATGTCCACAACAGGCTTGCATTAAGCATCCTTCTTGTTATGTATTGTAACACATAACACTGCTCAACATGAAATAGTGACATATTCATAAGAAGGCTTCTCGTGCATGCACGGCAAAAGATTTATGGTGATAATGAGGTTGACGATGGAATGCATAGCAACTAAACATTCTTTGTCTATCTTGGCATGAAAGAATATAAAATAATTACTGGTCATAGAATAGGCACATCCAGTCATGGAATGTAGAGTCATGAATAAATTGAAAAATCACATATAAATGTGCATCAGAACAAAATGATGTTATTGTTTTTATGCGTAGGAGTGATCAAAATTTTTCACATTGGACATTTTACAATTAACACAGAGATCCATGGTTGATCTTTATTTTTTCTATATCCAAGTATTAGCATCCATAGTTTTGCTCTTCCAATGAAATGCTTGTTATAAGCCTTTTGCTTTATCCAAATATTGAAGAGTAGGAATTAGTTTTATTTTTGCTCAGTTTTGTCTCAATTATAAGAGGGAAACAATTGTTGTCTGAAGGTAGATCACTGCTCAAGACCGGCAATAATATGGGTCATGAGGGAAGGTATGCGTTAGATATTACATTGAATAGTACTAGACTGTACAAAGCAAGCATGGGTGGATGCTCACTATAAGACCACTGGGATAAATATGAAAGTAAGGCCATCTAGAGGGTATAGGCCTTAGTATGAGTAATACAAGCATGAATGGGTATTGTAGAATCATCCTTTATTGCTCAGAAAATTTATGGTCCCATACAGGAACAGTGTGCATTTTATCCACTTGTCCAGTGACCTAAGCCGGAAGTAATCAAAATTAGTTGTAGATAAGAAGTAGAAAAAAAGGGTGGTCCAGCTGATTGGAAATTATTTTTCTGAGCTATAAAATGATTAAGAATGAGGACTGCCTCATGGTGGTCCTCTCTAGTTTATCATGTATTTTACATGAAACTCGAGTGTGTTAGATTTGCATAAATCTATTGGATTCTTGCATGCCAAACTGGGTCTTCATGCACCTGGTTGGGCTGTACATGCATTCTTGCATGCCAATCTGGATCTTCATGAACCTGATTAGGCTGTACATGTGATCTTGCCAGTGGGTCCTGCAGGACTCAATGGTCTTGTCAATGAGTCCTGCCCATGTTTGGTGGGATCCTTCCCTTGGTGAGGAGAATTCCATTTGTACTTGTACCCATGGCCTGATGTTGGGCCCAGGCTGGGTCATGGTACCAGCAGGTATCCTTGGCTCATGTCACCCAGATAGCCTATGTTTTATAGGATAAGCCATATCCTGAAAAACAGTCTTGTATCAACAAGAAACTATTGTTAATATATGTCAGAATAAATTTATCACATTTAGTTATTTTTTCCAAACACATTAAGGTAATTGATGAAGCTAATCATTAAGAGCTTAAATTTCTTCTGAATGTTTCTAATATTCAATACTTCAGTTCAATTTGAAACTACAAGAATACGAAATATGGACTGTATGAACCACAGCTACATGTCTCAACCTCAGTCATGTAATCACTTATTACTCTTATACATATCATTTGATTAAGATTCATCCCTTGTGTTCTTGGAAGTTGGAGGTCTGATGCAACATTTGGTCCACCTTCACTTGCCAAGCTCATCCCCTCAAATCACTACTTGGCTGGGGAAATAAATCTCACCATCCATGTGAATGCAAATGATCACCTGGTTCTCCATGGAGTAGTAGTAAGTAAGGGCTTGGATCTTTGATGACAGTGCATCAGTCCATAGATCTCATCCACAACTGTTACTTTCATGTGCAGACCGAATACTTTCCTCCCTCATCTGTCAATGGAAGTACTCATCTGTACAATGGTACCATCATCATTGGTGACTGAAGTACTTTCCTAGATGTTAGGCATATCATCATACCCAGTTATGATCTGCATTTTCATGTGATGGAAGGGACTGTTGATGTGGTCAATCATCTAAGGCAAAGGCTTAGTAGCAATCATGGATTCGATAACAGATGGTTAGGCACTCTTGATCAGTGATGGATACTTCAACTAGGTCTCTCCTTTTACTGTCTTAGGTGCAGGTCAAAAAAGGGTCTGCTCAGTTTATAGAACCACAGAAGAGATTTTCCAAGATGTCATTTATTTCGTTCTTGCTTGTAATATTCTTTTCCAGTGTTATGGGCTTAATGTTACAAAGTATTACAATGGACACTGTCCTTCTTCAGGTGACCTGTATACTACCTATTTTTGTCAGCTTAATGCGCCAAGTCATATGCATATAGTTCACTTCACATTGTTCGTCGTTCTGCTTTCTCTCATTTCTCAAGAAGTCTTACCAATTCTTCAATCTCCTTTGCCTGCTTCGAAAAAATATCACGTAACTCTTTTATACATTGGCTCCTTGTCTCAACACAAGGTGCAAAAGACACAGTTTTGGTATTGATTGATCTGCTTTGTACCTCCTCATTTGGAGATGGCTCCTTATCCCCAGCGCTAAGCTTACCCCCCAAACTCCTCCTCGCTATCCAGCCCTCGCCATCCCAAAATCCATCTGGATTAAACCCCGAAAACATCACTACCAAACCTTCATTGAACCTAGCCTGCATCGTGCAAACCGGTAACTCATTCGGCACATTCCTAAAAGGATTTTCCAACTCTCTCGCCACCTCATGCATCCCAACTAAACAAGTGACGGCAAAATACGTCAGTAAAGAACCAACCCATCTCACATTGGTAAACTGATCCATCAAAAAAGGAATCACCGGCACTAACAACAGTGTATAAAACACACTCAATTGAGCATGTGGAAATGGAAACGGAACAAACGTTATCTGTCGGGCGCGATTGTAACTTAACATTCCATCACTCAGATTTTGAAATAGTCGACTCATGATCGCCGAATGGACTTCACCCATTGTACCAGCCAAGTGCTCGCGGACAAGAAATTCCGATAGCCAGGCCCAAGCCAATTGGGTCTTGGCATAGGGCCCTCGTGCTCTTTGCAGAAAGGCAATTTCCGCATCCGAGACACCCCCAATGACTGACAGTGGACGTGATGCATTATACTTGGTTCTTTGGGCGGGTGTTCGATCTATACCCGACCAATAGCGTATTTGTGTCAACAAGAAATTGGATTGATATACCTTGCGAGTCTCTTTGGGTAACTTATCAGGGTCGACTTCGGGCAGGGGAGATCCCGGATGATAAATGTCCAATGGGGATTCATACCTCTCATCGTCGTTTCGTAATGTTGATAGGGCCACTGCCGACAGGAGAGACGCGCGATGGGCCAACTCTTGAAGAAAGAGCGGTGGAGTCTGACCCTCAGGACGATGAGCGAAGTTGGAATTTGGCTCTAACGAGGATGGGAAGTAGTGCACGTTGTAGGCAAGTCGTTGGTATATGTCCGCAGAGGCACCAACGGTTGCTTCAGGGAGGACATTCCATGTGTTCCTTTGTTGAGCTGTTCGCTCCTCGTTTGTGGGAGAAGTGCAGTCTTCATTGCTGCTGGGTGCAGTGCTTGCAAAGCTAGTGTCAGCAACTGCCGCTCCGTCTGTTTTGTGTCGACTGGGTTTCTCACAATCAAACACCGATTTTAACATTCTCTCGTCAGCTACGTCGCTTCCATCGTGTCTCTTCCTCTCCCTGGTCAATCTGTACCCATTCAACTCCTCAAAATCATAAAAACTCCGCGGCTTCCTCTCATTCCACTTCACGTTCTGCATGGAAAACACCGCAGCATTCATGCTAACATCTCCCCACTTCGACAGCATTTTGTGCGCCTCCGAAATGCCATCCCAATATCGCCTATACGAATAATTGGCACGAAACACAATTAAAAATGACACGCTGCTGACGAGCACGCCCACTCCATACGGATGATCCAAGTCGTCGTCTGGGACGAGCAGGAGAAATAGTGGGATGTCCAGTCGGGCGTTGAGAGCGAGGTACATTGCCACCGCGACGAGGCCGAGTACGGAAGCTTTGTAGAGGCTGGAGCCGTGAACGCGGAGGATGAGGTTGATGTTGTAGACCCCTTTGTAGTAGTCGATCATTGTTCAATTATTGTTTTGGGTGAATTGTGAATTTACACATAAAAATGGTACATGGTCAGCTACAGCCGGTTGAGATGGTACGATACCCTTACGATACCGTATACGCGTACAATCCGACAGCATGTGACTCCATGCGAAGCGCCGCGATGCTCTTCCCTGCTGTGCCATTTCCAATGGAAAGGAACAAAATATAATGAAGACTAACAATATCTCTAAAAATGGTCGACCTTGACATGTGAGACGATCTCAGCGTTCTCATTCTCGTCAAGCCAAACAGTTTCGGTCGGCTCATAAAACAGAATCACATCAAATAGCATCCGCAGCTATCAGCAGGAATCAGACCAGCGTAAAAACTATCACTCCTCCTTTATCCATCACTATTCATTCAACCGCGACAACGATTTCTAACAACAACGATGTCTGAGCCGGCAGCAACGCCAAACAAACATGCCAATCATGACCGCAAGGACTTGGCACAGTATGCGTCTGCGAAGTTTGAGAAAGGTTTTCATCTTGTTCATAAGTCCAAGTTTGAAATGGCACGTGAGTAACAACATATCAAACTTGTAAAGTGAAAGATTGAGCATTCCTTAGATTTAGGAAACTCATACACGCGTCGTCATTCTGTCAGGCAACAAGTTTCGATCGGCACAGAAAGCTCGCATTTTACTTCATGATGATGTTTACCACATCACTATCGCTCCAGGTTACGAAATCCTTGGCCATGTGAACCTAGCGCTGGGAGATTGGGAAGAGGCTAAGCTTAACTTGTTGGCAGCTCAAGAGATTTGTGAGAAAAATTTGGATTTGTTGGGCAGTGATACTGGTGAGAAACAAGACATGAAAGATTTGCTGGGGGCAAATATTCAACGAATTAAGAACTGGCTGGAAATAGTAGAAGTAAGACAAAGTGACAAGAGTCCGGACTTTGTGAAATCTTTTGATGTTACCGTTGTCAAGAGCATTTCTAATGATATGACCAAATACAGCAACCTGAACCTGAGCAGGACCCTCATGAGAAACAATTTTATACCACTCGAAAGGAACCACGAAGCAAGTAAGAAACCTAAGAAGACTGCAGGATCTTATGAACAAGATTCCGTGACAGAGTACAACAGCCTACCATGTCATGATGCACCACCAGCCAACGACGATAGTGGTGGCGATGAAAGTAATACAATCAATGTTCTAGATGACTTGCACAGCAGTGCGTCAACACCTGCATGGTTGTTACAAGATGACAGCGCACCTGTTCCCTTCAGCATTCTAGGTGACTCGCAAGCAGAAAAAAAACAGTCCAGGATCGAGGCCTTGATGGTGTCAGATGCAACTTTTTCCCATAGCTCAGTGCACGCTACAAACATACCTAGTCATCACGCCAACAGTATTATGAACCCGGATCACTTACCTACAGATCAAGAGTTTCGCATAAATCAAATAATTCAGGAGCAGAGCGAAGAATCAAAAGGCGCAATGAATACAACTGACTTGCACTCTAACGACCGAGATGCCTCACATCTGAATGAGCCAATGAACGATTCACAGAGTTCATCGCAATTGATCAGTGCAACTGCGCGACGATACATGGGCGAAGATGAAGAGATTTTCATCCCAGAAGCAATTGCGATTGACCGAGATGAAGATATTCCACATGCCAGTGTTATTGTGCCGGAAAAGAACTCGCTTTCTCTGACGGTTAATGGAATACGTATTCCGGCCATTCCTCTGATGATAATTCTCTTAATCTCACTTGCTCTACTAATTGGATTTTTGGTGAATGCAGCAGTGAAGAAATCTAATCCCAGCACGCAAGGTGGAAAGAATGAAACGTCAATCACAGAAATAAAAACCAGTATTGAGGGTTACGTTCTTCAGCGCAATGTCACCTTTCATTACATGGGTCAAACAGACCCTCGATTTTTGGCTTTGGATTGGATTTTGAACACCGATAAGATGCAGCTTGAGCTTACAGACTACAATCTCTATCAGCGTTACATTCTTGCCCTATTGGCTTTTCACTTCAGTTCACTTGAGTGGACACATTGTGGCAATTACCTTAACTCTGAAACATGCTCTGTTTCAGAGAGAAATGGTATGGGGAATGCAGAGAAGTCATTAGTTTGGTTGAGCAGCGCAGATGAGTGTGAATGGTATGGTGTGACTTGCGATGAAAATGGTAGAGTCGTGGGTCTGGAAGTAGGTAAGATTTTTCTCAGGTATTCCCATCATATTGTGGCCTTGCCAGAATAATCAAATTTTGACTCGTTTTGCTGTACAGCTGAAAACAATTGGATTGGAGCAATACCTCCAGAGATATCCCGACTTGAATATCTTCAATATCTGGCACTACCTAATAATTGTCTTTACGGAACACTTCCACCCGAGCTTGGTAACATGATGCAATTGAAGGAGCTGAACCTAAGTCTCAATAGACTAAGTGGACTTATTCCAGATGAGTTGTATAACCTTTCAACATTAGTTCGGATCGACTTTTCATCGCAGAATTCTTGGAATGAAACTAAATGTTACATGTTGAGCGAGGGTGCAACGGGAAATCCAAATTACAATTATATTAACTTAGGACTTCAAGGTGCCGTACTTGAAAACATATGGAGACTTCAAGATCTTAGAGAGTTGTTTCTATACGACAACTATTGTTCTGGAACTATTTCACCAGAAATTGAGAATCTCAAACAATTAGGTGAGAGGGAGATGGTCTGGCCAATTTTTTTTGCTCATTATTCTCATTGATGTGTTCATCTAATGTCGTGCCTATTCTGAAGAAATACTGAGTGTTGGACTCAATATCTTCTCCGGCACCATTCCCTCAGCGATATCAAAGCTAAACAACCTGAAAGAGCTGTGGCTTGAACTGAATTGGCTCTCAGGATCACTTCCCCAGAGCATAAGTAAATCAAACACATTAGGTAATGAATGTTTGTGTTTCATGTTGCATGTTAGCATCTCCTTCTAAACTTTTCCCGTGCCCGATGCTCAGAAGTCCTTTCGGTTCACTCGATGGAAAACATTACTGGGACGATTCCTGATTCAATCTACCATTTGACAAACTTGAAACATCTATACCTCTATGGGGATCACCTTGAAGGATCACTAAAGGCGGAGATCGGGAAATTAAAAAGCCTTACCTCCCTTTTGATCTCCAACAATCAGTTTTCGGGCACTTTGCCTTCTGAGCTTGGATTATGTGAAAAGTTAGGTATGCTGGAGACTGGAAATTTAATGCATTATTTGTTTCCTAGAAATTCTCTGCAAGTTACTCCACAGCTCACCACAATCACCCTCGATTTATTGCACAGAAGAGCTTCAATTTGAAAACACTCTAATTGAAGGCACTGTCCCAAAAGAAGTTTGTGCTTTGAAACTAAAGAATCTTAATTCCAAAGATCCCATTGCTGAATACTTGAAAGCTGATTGTTACACTCCCGATGAAGTCGACCCATTCATTTTTTGTGATTGTTGCAATGTGTGTTGTGACCATAATACCAACACCTGCTATAATATGGATGCTTGACTACATAAAGTTCCATAATAGCATCGAGAATTCTTGGTATGGAATAGCTTCAGGTACTCACATACTTCCTAGCAGTATGGCAAGAGCTAGAGCGATAGATATAGAGAGTGCATGACAATACTGTGCAAAACATGGCCCTTTGTGAAATTCTTTGACAACACATTGTGTTCCAGCAATAAGATATTATGTCCTAGACACTTTCAATCTATACCATTCTACCTAGTTAAGTGATATCTGATCACATTCCATACACTACTCCATTAATTATGTGCTATCTGCCAGAATTCCATACCATTCTAATGAAGTCACAAGTGATAGCATTTTGAGCATCTTACTTACGTGCATTAAATATAAAAAACATCTATCATTGGATTACAATTCGGTTGACATAGAACTGTAATTTTGTTTCGTATTGTTTGCCCGACAGGTTACAACTTGTACATGCTATGAATTGAATGTGACGAAAAGATCCTTTGCTTCCTCATGTTTTCCTTTTCCTTGCATTAATTTACCCAATTACAAGAAATAAAACATCAACTATCCATTAATTTACCCAATCTAAGCCATCGGCCTGTGCCTTTGCCTTCGCCATCTTCCAAGCCGGAGGATTCTCATCAATAAAATCATGCAAGGCCCTAATCACCGCATCCGCTGCTCCCGCCACATCCATACTCTCATGCACCTCTACAGTCACATCCGCCTGTTCATACTTTTGTTTCCTCTCTGCCATCAATTCCTTCAACCTGCTCAATGGATCCGGCGTCTGCAACAACGGTCGATCCGTCCCCTCAATCCTCTTCATAATCACCTCCGGCTCCACTTTCAAATACACCACCAACCCCGTCTGGAGCTTACTCCAATTCTGATTCCTCAACACCATCCCACCCCCCGTGCTCACGACACATCTCACATGGGCATGCACGCTGTCCAACACTTTCGCCTCGGCATCACGAAAGGAGTCTTCGCCTTCACTCTCAAATATTTGGGGAATGGTCATACCCGCGGCTCGTTCAAGGATGATATCGGTATCGAGGAAGTTGTAGGTGCCCATTCTTCGGGCGATGGCATCGCCCACGGCCGATTTGCCGCACCCCATCATTCCAATGAAGTAGATGTTGCACCCTCTCAATCGGGGACTTAACAGCCGTGCCGGGTCGACTTTTAGAGTGTTGTCGTCCGAATTGAGGAGGGAGGGATTTTTGTAGGGGTTTTCGACTCCGGGGTCGGAAAGGTCGGATGTGGGATCTTGCCATTCGAATCCTCCGGCAGAGAGAGAAGTTCGTTGAAGTTGTTGGAGGTGTCCGGCGATGGGGGCGAAGGCAAGGCAGGACTCCAATAGGAGCGCCAGGAAGACGAGGAGTAGCCGCAGCGGTTGTGTTGGGATGGTATTCATGGTTGCTGGGGCGGATCGATGCGAAGTAAGGACGCGCTACGAAAAGGCCGACGTACCACCGGACGCCATGGACCGTCGTCGATTAAAAAAATGTATTCCTTTTTGAAGGTCGTGGTTGGTCCTCCGGTGGAAGTGAGTGGAGGCAGGCAGTATTGGTAGGCTATTGGTAGGTCACGGGGAATATAGTAGGCATTTCGACTTAATGTCCTTAAGAGGCAGAGATTACTGTGATTCGCCGACCTAATACCCACAACTTTAACACGTGTAGGTATGGTACACTCTTGTACGTAGCCTTTGCCCGTAGATGCGTCATTTTATTATATACGTTGGGTTCCTTTTTGCGGACACTTACGTCTCAAACGAGAATGATGGTGGACAGAGTAAGTCGAGAAGTGGAACTCAAGAGAGCAAGAATTGGCGCCACCACCTATTTTTCCCTGTTCATGATTTGATGGGTCAGTGTCTTGATGGCAGAGGCGTCATCAATCAACGCATTGAGGGACTCCTTTGTTGACAATCGAGGTAACCTCAAAAGCCCATCAACTATATCGTTCTTACAACCCAACTTGACGCAACCTCCTAGGAACTTTCTCTCCACCTTGGTATTATCCCCGAAAACATCGCCCATACCACCGCCACAAGAAGCTTTCCATCATGACCCATCCATCGCCATCATCACTCCAACATCAAAAGAGACGATGGTCAAATAATATATTCGGAGCTATGAATACAGGTTCTTGGGCATGGTCTCTGCTATTTCCAACAATTATATTGGCAGTTCTCTTTCATTCCAATGCAAGATGCCAAGCATTCGTTCCTCCGAAAACAGCAAACCACATACCGATTCGGACGACAATGGCCCTCGATGCAACAACTGGACAGATGCGAAGTGGACGAGGAGGAGACGAAAGAGCAGGATCACGATCTGGAGGAAGCACCAAAAAGAGGTCTGGTGGTTCACGGTATCAGACCATTGGAGACCTTGTGAAAGAGATCGAGAAGAATCCAAGCAAATTCGTAACTTCGTGAGTGTTGGTTTAAGGCATGTTCTGCACTGCTGTCTCACGCTCTATTGATCAACACTCAACTAAAAAATATCTTGTATTCTTTGTCCAACTCGTTATTTTAACATCAAAGAAAAGAAGGACAAACGAGAAAGAAAGGCCCCAAAAGAACACGAAAGAAAGTAGAAAGACCCAAACAAAAATACCTCTACGCCAGTCAACGCAAGGCCCTCGAATTATTGGCCAAGCGAGGTAAAAACCATCGATTCTTCCACTGAAACTTTGGTCGATACCAACGTCGAATCAAATTCAGAGAGTGATGCAATGGAAGTCGAAGCCGTCATCGACGCCACGGCCATAAAGGCTCAGCAAATGTCCGTCCTCCAGCAGGAAATGCAACAAAGGCAAATGGAACTGGCACGTTCCTTAGGCCTCTCAAATCCGTCAACTCAAATGGCCGATGCGGTCGTGGGAGATGGAGGAGAGGAGGTGCCGAGAATTGTTGGTTCGATACGGTTAGATGAGGATGGGGGCACGATTACTTCAAATTCGTTTGCGTATGTGATTTACAAGCCGAGCGGCTGGTCTATTTTGGGAGGGGGGGAGAGAAAGAAGAAGGGATTGAAAAATGATGATGGTATTGTTGACAGTCAAAGTTCATCGTCCGTCAATGTCGACATTGCGCCGACCAACGATGACAAAAAGCCATCGGGTAGTAAATTGAAACGTGTCAAAGCGTATGATGAAGCGACTGATGAATTCACTTATGTCGAATACAACGAAGCTGATATTCTTGCAGTCTTAACTCCCGAGGAGCGTGTGGAACTGATGAAAGAGGGCGGGCTGAATTTGAGTGATGATGCAGCGGAAGTTGCAAAGGGATCCTTATCTGGTGCCGAATTCGATGCAGACGATGATCCCGATGACAATGCGATTCATGGATCAAAGAAGAAAAAGAAGAGAAGTATGGAACGCGCAGTGCCAAGAATGAAGGCGAATATTTTAGATTTGACAGCAAGCCGTCCCTCACTTGTGTCTTGGTTAAAGCAACTTAAAGCTGATGAGGGCACCCCCATCAAAGGTGGAAAGAATTGGGCGGCGATTGCGGGAGCAACGGAGGTTGATGATAGCGGATTGGTATTGCTGTGTCCGCGTGACAGGGTGGAGGCACTCCACGTCGATCGCTGCGGATACGTCGCCGTCGTGGGGAATGGTAAAAAAATGGCTTCTCGGTCAAAACTGATAAAGTCCATCAAGAGCAGTATTGGGTCGAGTGGAGGAGAAGTATATGATGAATCTACTGCTACAATTGAAGTGATTTCTCGACTGAGAAAGGGAAGAGATCAGGATCCCGTGTCGACTGTCGAGATTTCGTTGTTGGACGGTTCATCGTCTTGTTCTCATGCAGTTTTGATGTGTCAGGATCGTCTGGGAGAAGGTATTCGAGGTGACCCTTTGGCTGATCCTTTAGATAGAAGAGCAGCGCGACGCTTAGTACATTGTGAGTCAATGGTCGTGTCGAGCCTCGTGAATTTAGACGTTGAGCCAGTAGTTGTGAATGCTGGTCCCACGCTGCCCGACGATATAGCAATTTATGCAAGTAGAAGAGACGGTGCGATTTTTATGAAAGGTTCCTATCTCGGCAGACAGTCTGGTTTAGCTCAGAATGGACTTACCACTGCCTACCGTGAAATCAATGGCGCAGCTGATGGATGTCCTGGATGGGTTGTTGATAGGTATGACAAGTGGCTGTTTGTTCAGCAGGAGGAAGGGCCGACGTCTGTAAGGGGACCTCTTCCATCTCTGCACGACGGATATACTGCCGGCGTATACTTTCTGTCAACAAAGGTGGATCGAGCTGTCATGGGCACAGAAAAAATGAAGCCACACCTTTAGAAGGTCAAGCCGCACCTGAGTACATACCAGTGAAAGAAAATGGGATAACCTACCTTGTCACTCTTGGCGAATCATTCTCGACGGGAATATTCCTCGATCAACGGCTCCAGAGAGCATGGCTGGTGCAACATTGCTCAGAAGATACTCGAGTACTCAATTGTTTTGCGCATACTGGTGCTTTCAGTATAGCAGCTGCTACTGCTGGTGCTTCAACTGTTTCGTTGGATTTGGATAAGAAATGGCTAGATAGGATAAGACCACAGATGGAGGCGAATGGAATATTCGACTGGGAAGGAAAGCATGACTGTATTTATGGCGATTGTGAGTGAATTTCTATTGAAATATCGAAATCTCAGGGACAACTTCGTGACTTGCTTTGCTCACTATGCAAAATGTACATTACTTTTTATCTTTTGTGTTTGTGTAAGGCTTTGACTGGCTTTCAAGGCTCGCCAAAAGAAACGAACAATTCGACATTGTGATTCTAGACCCTCCCAGCACCAGTGTGAACAAATTTCAAGGCGCGGGCAAAAAAAGATGGAGTGTTAAATCCGACATGGATGAGCTTGTAGCATTAGCAGCAAGACTAGTGAAGAGCGAAGGACTTTTGATGACAACTACCAATGCAGCCACCCTACGGCCGGAAAAATTTGCCAAGATGTGTAAAAAAGGATTGATGGATGCAGGAATACCAAACGCCAAGCTTGAAAGAATCTCACCAATGCCTAGTGATTTCCCTTCGATAGGCTGCCACCCTGTGACAAATTTGATTTGGCGCATCCCATAATTAACCTGATACTTAATAAGCACACCAAGTAATTAGATACATTAGATACCCATCGCTTCCATGTTACCTCTCATGATGATGTCTTTGCATGAGTTGAACACAACTTCAACGTTTTTAGAATCTGTAGCGCACGTCGGGTGACTGTATACCTGTCGACTTGGGTTTTTATTCTCCGCCAAGAACATTTCCAAGAAGTATTTGATACCATTCTCGTAGTAGTCCGCATCGCCGGGTTTCGTGCTGAAGTCTGCAAACGCTGGAACGTCTCCAATGTGCACATCTTTGATCTTCTCTTCGTAAAGATCTTTCTTATTTAAAAAGAGAATAATTGACGACGAAGCAAAGAACTTGTTGTCACAGATCTCCCCAAACAATTGTACAGCCTCCACCATCCGATTTGTAGAGGCATCCTCAAAAAGAGCTTGGTCGTATTCGCTCAAGGCAGCAACAAAGATCACAGCGGTGACATCATCAAAGCAGTGAATCCATTTTTTCCGCTCGTTGCGTTGACCACCCACATCGTACATTTCGAAGTCCAATACATCAATGATATACTTTTCGGTGACGATTCCGGACGTTCGAACACGCGCCAAAAGCATATCTTGCTGCGTTGCGACGTAGTCGTCCTTCATTATTCGATCAATCTCATTAAAATAATACTTTACTGACTCAACGATTTGGAATTCAGCTCGTCGTTTCCAAGTCAAGAGTAACCCCGGATCAGCCCAAAGCGCCTTGATCGCACTGCCAATCTCTTGATTGATTTCGCATTGGTCGTCAATGCTTAACATCAGGTCGAACATTTCCTTCGCAACCACATCTTGCTCGTACCCCATGCTCTTCGTCTCTGTACAAAGAATTTTCATCGAGGTAATTGTGTTATTGTAAACCACGGGAGTGATTTGCTGCTTCTCCTCTTCGGTAAGAGGAGCACCAAAAAGAACACGCATTTGTTTAAAGATGGTGGATTTGCCTGATTCTCCAGCTCCCAACAAAAGAAGCTTGATCTTTGAATTGTCGACTTCGAACTGTTTCGCCATCAACTTCTCGACTTCTTTCGAGGCCTTAGCCGCGGCCTTCTGCTCGGTGCTTGTGCTACTCAAACAAGCGCCCATTGTATTTCTATGTTAGTTGATTCCCCTTTGGTATCCTCGAGTTGTTCACCCCACTTTCGCCAGATACATCCCCAATAGAATCGAAATTAGAGGTGAGGCGAAGGGAACGCAAAAACCTCATTTTTTACCTCTCCTCGAGTGTTTTACTTGTTTTTTGAATAATTATTCATATTAGAGTGAGCAAGTGGACATTAGTAAATTTGAATCCATTGGCTGCCACCGTGTTCAATCAATTCATAATGAAGGTTCCCTTCAAAACTCATTTTGCGAAGAAAGGAACTATCCCGAAGCCGGCAAATGGTTAGAACCCATTAAGCTCCATTAAGATACATTCCTCCCCGAAGGAATGTATATTGATACGCATTGCAAGAGAAACTAGTTCTTTCAAAGTATTCCTGGACTTGATGAGGGGATATGTCAGTTGTGCATGGGAGAGAACGCAATGATTGAAGGCATAGTTTCCAAAGGCAAATACGGCGGCATTGTCAATACCCAAAACCGCATCGCCACATGTACTATCCTCCTCAGAGGCATGTCTGACCTGTAAAATTTTTCATTGTGGTGTTCTAGCCAATAAAGAGCGCTCAAAAGCTGCAGGAATGCCTTTCGTTGAGCACTTGATTGTTATTGATTTAATTTCTTAGCTAGTTTCGTCAGGCTCCCCGAACTTTCTGTTTGACTTCATCTTCCATAACTTAATGAATTGAACCCACTTCAATAGCTAAGGCAACTCTCGGTATTAATGAAACGAATCGGCTCTGTTTTTCATGTCTTGCTTTAGGTCTCTTAAGAGCTCATGCTTACGAGTAGCATATGACATCTTCATAGTAGCAGTAATAGTGATGATCCGTCGTCCCCTTGAGAACTTTCGGCTTTTAGGTCTCTAGAGTATCCTGACTTGTAAGCTGACTTTCTGCCCAAGGCAACAAAGTTTGTCTCTCAAACTTCGTGGGCAAGCATGTGACCTCAACGGTTCTCTAAAACAGACTTGAGCTCAACTCGACATATCCAATTCCAGGGCCATTTATATGCATTCAATTCCAAGTTGTTTTGAGATGGGAATTAAGCCACATGCCAGTCACAGATGGGGTGACACTGGCGGCGACAGAAGCGCTGTCGGAAGTAATAGCAGCAGAACATTCCATCCTCAATGAAGACAACAGTCGAGTATACTTCAAACTTAATTTGAATGGTTTATTCCAAATTCTTCATTCCACAATTTATCAAAGATATGTGCTTCAAAAACAATATCATTGGGTCGATTGCAAACACCGAACCACAGCTGAAGTGACAATTACACTGATGAAAGACATACTGTTCTAGAAAAGATGACGTCCATACTAGGGACAGATACGGATGGTAGACATTAGCTGTTATCAACTAATAAATCATGTATCTTATGCCGGTAAAAATATCCATGCTATGTAATTGATACCCCCTCCGATTCATCACTACTGCCCTCTTCACCCGACGACGAAGAACTCTCCTCTGCAGATGAAGTACGCTCCCAAGAATGCGACTCATTCTCATCTCCATCAAATCCATTCCCACTATTGCTGCTAGGATCACGACCCGTCAATTTCTTTACATTTGCACGGAAACTCGAACCAATCCCCCTTCTTCGAAGTACTCTTCCCGTCCTTCTTGTCAAGCAGGGCCTCCTCCGAACGAATGTTATCTTCCATCGTAGTATTTTGAAATAGTACCTTTATATCACGATCGTATTCCATTTCGTTCCGTGCTCGTTTGATGTAGCATGTACTGAATATCATGGAGCATGTGTAGATTGAAGCGATGAGGATTGCGGCAATGATGTATGGAGGCGTGGGTTCACGTACGACTATGGGTTCGGTGATTGATATTGTCGGTGCGTATGTCGGTGAGCTGGTTGGTGGAGAGGTCAGTTCATCTATGGTGACTACGGAGGCGATGTATCCAGTGTTTTCGATATAGGGTGTCAGTGATGGAGTGAGTTTCAGTGATTTGAGGAAGGATGACATGTTGTCATTCAAGGTATTTTCGAGAAGATCACGTGTGATGACTTCGGGAAGTGAACTATGCATTATTGAGATGATGACGGTCGCTTGATATTGAGCAATAGATGACCCTGACCCAGATTTTGGCGTCTCGCCGTAGTAGCTTAACCCAGATGTTGGCGAATGACCACTACTGCTGCTTCGCATTTGCCGATTGTCCCTTTCTTTGATCACGAATTGCTGATACCACATCTTGACAGAAAACAAATCGACCTCATTCTCTGATAGTTCATCTTGACTTGTATAAAAATCAAACAGCACTTGCTCAAAAGAAGTTTGTGCCGATGCATCCATCAAGGAACCCAGCGGTGCCTCACCAAACGTAATGACAAGATATACCCTGTTGCCATCCCCTGTCGGCATGGCCGAAGACGCGGGCACAGAACTCACAGACGGTGCATTATCTCCACTGTTATCATTGTCCAATCCACCATAATAAACTGTCCCCATCTCTATGACGCTCTCCATAGCCTCCATGGACAACGGACGTTTCAATCTTTGGCATTCGTCCCAATCTATTACAGATGGAACACAAGCATCTCGTTCATACCATATTCTACCGACAAACCCCCGCGGCTGTCGATAAAACACGGGATGATTGGCCTTCGAGAGGGGATATATCATTGTAGCGGCTCCAAAATAAATCGTCATGTCATTGGTTTGCAGTAGTGGTATATAATCTTGACTGTCATCTGAGGATTCTGTCGTTAGTGCGGTGGATGAGGTTGTATTGCCAAAATTTGCAGAGGGCCGCTGGTAAAGCATGACCCTTTCCGAAAGTCCAACATATAAGGAATATCGTGTACCATTCCCATTGAGTTTTATTTTGGTGGTCAGTGGTATTCTGTGACGTGTGTATCCCAACTCATTTATGCTTTCTTCATGACTGCTGCTGCCATTGTTGTTGTTGATGATGTCATTGTTGCTGGCATCAACTTGTTCTAGAGTCATATTACCCGACGAAACCAACTGATACTCTCTCTCGCTCTCAGCATCGTGCCACGTCCCCTCTTTCATGTACACTTGATAATCAATCACTATGGCAACTCCATCAAGAGCACTACTTTCATCGCTCTCATTGCCATCGGGGGCACCATCACCGCCGTTAGAACTGGAATGGGAAGAATAAAATTCCACATGGGTAATCCGAAGAACCGTCGAATCGGAAGCAGTCTCTACATCAAAAATAACACCGTGGGACGAATCATCGTCGATTCTCGATGATGAGAGCAGGGTATCCAGTCCTAAAAAATCTGGCAGGATCTCTTGCGGTTTCGATGGCTGATTAATAGGATTTTTGCCCTTGCCCCCATCATTATTAGTGTTGTTTTTGTCGGGTCGGGGTCGTTTTCCACCAGAGTTCGGTGGCCCGGTAGGATTCCCCTTCTTCCCTCCTCCCTCATCCGTCAATGTGTCAGTCAACCCACCGTTCAATGCCTCATAACATCCCGTGAGCATGTGACATTCCTCACCCTCGGCACAATCGACATCGCCGGAGGGACAGGGAGTTCGACAGTTGGTCGAGGCGTCGGTCCAGGTGATGCCGCAGTATTTGTCGAGGGTTGGGTCGAGGGAGGTTGCGGCTGTGGCGAGGAGTAGGAGGAGAAGGGCGATGCGATTCGTCATGGATTTTGGATGATTTTCGTCGTGTCATCGTTGAGTTTGGTTTCACAGTGCTCGGTACATCATAGTCATCTGACATGCTATCGTTGGTAAGGCGCCCTGTGCTTGTTTTCATCGTTCTTTTATCTTGCTATGAATTATCAATCTCTATCATAGATCAATGGGGATCCATTTCGTTCCACTACAGGGACACCGATTGTAACGATAAAACAGCCCTGTTGCGAAGGCGATGAATCGCGCGTTAGACTCCCCCTTCTTTTCTCGAGGCGCCTTCCTACCTAGCTACGCCCAATCGATTCCTCGAGTAATCTTGAATCCCACTTGTTATTCAATCCCGTATTTTCAGCAGACCCCCGTCGAATAACAATGATTGAGAATTCTTACATTTAGAATGCATGACTTCTTGGTACAATATAATAATGTACCAGCCTTGTCCTGTTTATGAGATTACCTAGACGTAAGAAAGCTTTGTTTACGTAATGAGTAGTCGTGAAATTGTGTAGGGAACAAGAGGTCACAAGACATGAACCTTCACGTTAGCAAGCAATATTAGCTGAAAATAGAAAATATCATTATGACCAGATTACGACCAACATCTCAAATCGGCACGTACTAAAGCAGGGTTCAAACAACAAACACCGACTAGGTACGTCGACAACAATCAGGGGCATCAAACTCGATAGGAAGGAACCAAAAGCAACCATGCCACGCGACCCCTCTGCCCGATCCTCCTACTCCCAAGGCTCCATGAGCACCACTTCCAGCCGCAGCAGCCACCGCAGCCGCGACGTCGAAAGCGCACGCTACTCCCGCCGCGACTCGAGACGCAGCCGCAGCACCGGCGCCGACTACTCCCGTTCCCACGTCTCCGAAGCCTCCTCCGTCATCGATCCCAACATGCCCAAATGGTGGAATGATCGCAAAAAGGCCTCCATGAGACGACAGGGAGACGACGATCGTCGAAGGATGCGCCGCTCGACCAGTCACGGTAGAAGCACGAGTCGCGGAGGTGCAAGCCGCAGCCGAGAAGGTGCAAGCCGCAGTCGATCCTCCCGCGTAGGTCGTCGTTCCATGTCCTCCTCCAGCGCCAAACGCCACTCCCGCAAACCAAACGGCATAGACCACGCCGTGGGAGCCTTTCAAGTCTACCACGACGACGACCGCCAAAAAGACTCCTCCTCGTACGACGAACGACGAAAACGCAAATCACACAAAAAAATCAACACCTCCTCCTCCATATCACACATCCACGACGAACGAATCCAAAAACACATCACCGCCGACGAGGAATTACGCGGTCGAAAACTCACCGATCTCATGGATCGAGGAACGCTCGCCGTCGGTGCCTGTCTCATCCTCGTGGTCATACTGGCCATCACCATCCCCGTAGTCCTCATCAGCGAGGATGAACCGTATGTGGCGGCATTGCCGCCCGATCCTCCCACGACGAGTCCAACGTTTGTACGTCAGCCGGATTATTGGCCGATATATGATCGATTGGTGGAGATTGCGGGGGGTGAGATGGTGTTGAATGATCCGAACACTGCGCAGAATCGTGCTTTGAATTGGTTGGTGTATGAAGATGGGATGGAATTGGGTCCGTCCAAAGATCATTTGCATCAACGGTTTGTTTTGATGGTGATTTACTTTATTTCTGGGCCGTGGACTCCCGTGGAGGGGACGTTGGAATGGGGAAGTCCCGTCCATGAATGCGAGTGGGAAGGAGTCGTTTGTAAAAATGTGGAGGAATTGGAGACCGAATTGAAGGGACGGGTGGACGAATTGCTCGAGAGCGGAGAGGACAACGGGGTGAAGATTGATGTTCCGCAACGAGTGATCAACGAACTTCATTTGAGGCAGAGGTTGGTCAGCGGAGAGGTACCCGCTGAATTCTCGCTGTTGTACTACTTGCAGCATTTGGATTTAGAGAATAATCAATTGGTGGGTGCCTTGCCCACTCCGCTTTACAAATTGTTGAATCTCAAGACTTTGTTTGTGGAACAGAATCAATTGACGAATGTGGATGCCATTGGAGAATACAAGTTTTTGGAGCATTTGGCATTGAGTAAGAATGCCTTTCGTGGACCGCTTCCTGATGGGTTTTCGAATTTGAAGAACCTCAAGACTTTATATTTGCATACCAATGCTTGGACGGGGAAGGTGTTCGAAGTGATTAAGGATTTTAAGGCGATGGAATTATTGGACATTGCGTTTAATGAGTTTGAGGGGACGTTTCCCAGTGAGCTGGGGGAGATGAGTAATTTGACGAGCTTCTTTGTTGGGAATAATAGGTTTTCGGGAAAGATCCCGGAAGAGATTGGGAAATGTAAGAATTTGAAAGAGTTGCAAGTGGATGGTTTGTATGATGTGGGAGGGAAGATTCCTACCGTTTTGGGACAGCTGACAAATTTGGAGTTTCTTAAATTGGATACCTGTTCGTTTACGGGGGTGCTGCCGAAGCAGCTTGGAAATTTGGAGAAGTTGACGTTTTTGGATGTCAGTTCCAATAGTTTGACCGGAGAGATACCAACGGAGCTTGGACAGTTGACGAATATTGCTACGTTGGGTTTGGCAAATAATGGCTTTCAGGGAACTGTGCCTACAGAACTTGGAAACTTGGTGATGCTCGGTGAGTCGAAGTGTGTTGGGGTACATTTGACATGCGCCGTCTCTGTTCCATCTAATTCATATACTTTCACTTCTTTATTCAGAAAAATTGTACCTGCAAAACACGGATCTGTCAGGCACCATGCCCCAAGAAGTATGCAGCCTGCGACAAGCAGAAGGCACTCTCCTCCAGGATCTTCAAGTGCCGTGCTTTGTTGAATGTGATATGGATACCTGCTGTACAACTTGTTCGTAGACTGAACGAGTTGTTCAAGTGGTTGTTCTGACTCTTTTTTTTAACAAGCTTCTGTAGAGTGTGTTAAGTTTCAAGAAGTATTCCCAGGCTGGGAAATGTATTGTTACATCAGTTTTTATGTAGAAGTTGTTGTAGTTAATCAGAAGAACGGATTTTCTTCATGCAAAAGGTGCTCACAGCATCAGAAATCGAATTTTAGTATTTCGTAGACTTTCCTCCGACGAAAAACAACAGGTCGGTGTTTTACGCAATGCGTGGTAAAAACCAAGAGGCGATCTCAACCTCAGTCGCTTCTTCTTAGCAGGATGACTTCTTGTTGACGAGGATTCAATATTTAAGTCATTTTAAACTTCTATCGCCAATCTTCTATTATTACTTTCCCATCAACCTCTTTCATCCTGCAGTAGACACCATTTACATCCTCCTCGTTATCAATCCTACAAACTTCTGGCAGCTCCAAATTCAAACAGCAATAATCCAAAGCCAATATCTTACATATCTTTCTCTTCGTCTCCTTCGACACCATGTCGACATTGAACCGCCGGCTAATTTTTCTAGCATGAGTAATGTCCCCGTCATTTATTTCTACTTCTCTCACCTTTGCAATTTCTCGCCATTCTCTCTCCGCATCGCTGGCATTGTACAAAACAGAAACGGGGAGAGGTTCGCCCGTCACCCCAAAGACAAGGTTGGACACTTGAAGGTTTAGATGAACATCAAATGGATCTAATCCATTGTAGTCACGAACAAATTGTTCAAAACGATGAGCAAGGTTCCCGTCATCGATCGATGGCACATCATTGCATTTTAATGGATTTTTCATGCGTAATATTTTTGATGGACAATACATTGCTCTGAAATCATCCAAGGTCCTCATCCCCTCATAAAGATATGGATATTTGTCCATCTTGTGCTTATTGTTGTGATACCATTTCCTCACCCTGGGTTTATCCCTTACAATGTCTCCATCGCCCATCCATGGTCCAATCCTGAAGAATGCCTCGTCGTAACTCGAATAAAATCGATTCAAAGGCTCTCTCACAAACGAAATAAGTTGATATCCCTCCTCGTTAACAAGATTGATCAAATCATCATGACTCAATCTTCTATCTTCCCCCTCCATAAAGTCCTGTATAACATGTCTTCCCGTACTCGAAGCTGATTTTGGTATATTCCTGTATATCAGTTGGTATTCATCCGAAACTGCCGCCAACAGGTTGGAATACTCGGGGACGTGATTCCCATAGGTTGTGACATTGACATAACAATGTCGGAATGCTTCCGCCGACGTCATGAGGAGAGATCCTGGTGCGAATTTGAACGTTTTCTTGTCCGGGTAGGGTTGTTGGCCCTGAGAGGATGGAAGTCAGATAGGCTTTCACCATGGGGGACTTGAAGTTCTTGGTTTTGGGAGAGGCGAATTGGTCGTCGGTTTATCTCTGGTGGATTTTCTGTGTAGTGAGCATAGTGAGCTTTGTGTCCTATAATGAGGTTGGCGAGGCTGACACATCCTACTAGGACGACGAGACATGTAAGGATGTTTATTCGAAGGTTATTTTTATTGTGTTGAGGTCGTTTTGTGTTGATTGCGGTGGGCGATAGGTCAGTCGTTTCTTTCTGTTCGATGTTGTAAATCATATTGTCAATCGAGTTATTGAAGTTCCTAAGGCCCCTTTATTGCATTACGACAGATTCTGACTCTAGTTGTTTATAGTTAATTGAAGGGCGACAAGATCGGGGCATGAACTTCATTGTGACATCGATGCCCGGTTTCGTTACACTCATTAATTAATGGTGCGCCCCCCTGCCAAGGTCGTATGGTACTATTAGGAGACTATTAGGTACTGTCTACCTCTATCTACACAATTATTTGTAAAACCATGAGATTGGAAGCACAAGAATCGCATTGTGTCACAAGATATGGAGGCACAGTTTCCATGATTGACGTAGGAATCAATACGTAAAAATCAAACCTGCATTCCATTCAGAATGACTCCAGCCTCTCACAAAATGGCGATATTGAGTGTGTTGCCAAAAACCTGTTTCCTTGAAACGATCATCGCTGCGCAATGGAATCGCCACTAAAACTATGAAATGAAATCACCCAGGTCGTCCGTAAACCTCATGACCTGCAATTTCAAACAACATGAAAGGTGAAGACAAACAGGTTGCCTTTGCGACCCCGGCGTTGGGTCCTCTGAACGCCAGCCCTACGACACAGGTGGGCAAGCACTTCATCACCCGTCGATTCTCTATCCTTGCAACGCTGCTCGTGAGTGCATCATTCACTATCATTAATGTCTACATCGGCCATCAAAATTTCCATTACTTTCGTAAACGACAATGGCGACTTTACCAACACAATCATAATGCACCACATATTCAACGAAGGCGACGAAAAGTTGCATCCACTTCCAGCGAAACAGTTCAAATCATACGCGATGGAGAGTATATAACTCAACTTCTGCGTGGCGAAGAAAAACTGGCGAGAGGAATCGAACAACAGCGCTTCAAATACCAACCAGGAACACTTCGAATGAGCAGCAATGAAGCACTTCAGCATTGTCACGTAAACATGACTCAGTACGCAAATCACTTTTTACAAAGAGCTTTTGTCCTTGTGTCCATTTCAGAAAGCCACGGGCTTATTTATCGAAATGTTCCCAAATCAGCTTCCAGTTCGTCAAGATACGCCATGGAAAATTTATTTGGTGGGGTAGACAGGCGAATGAAATTGGACGAAATCAATACTCTCGTTACTGACGAAGGATACAGTTTAATATCCTTTATACGAGATCCACTTGAAAGATTCTATTCTTCCTATGATGAAGCCTACTTCCGTAAAGGACCGTGGTTTGGAGAAGGTCGACTTGTTAAAAATCGTCCTGGGGAAAGGAAGGGATATCTCAAAACCAAACATAAAGTGGAACCATATCCTTATCTGTATGAAGGTATGAAAACTTATGATGATTTCCGCGCCAAGTTCTGTGATAAGAACAGCGACAAGGAGTGTAAAACTGCAGATACAGTTGACGACGGTGATTTGACACGCCGGTTCGAACAATTCGTGCATGATTACAGTGGATTAGATCCATTCGATCTTCATTTAGGTCTTCAGGTACCATTTCTCTCTAATCCGCAGACCGGAGAACCTCTTCCTATTTCCGAGCTATATAATGCCTCCCATGCCGAATCCGAATGGTTGAAGATTGCAAAGGACAATGCCGTAGAAATACCGGGCGATGGTCTCGTTCATGGGAGGAAGACTCCGCGACGATTTAATGTTGATTTAGTTACCGATGCAACAAAACAAAAGATTTGCAGAATTTTGATGCTGGATTATTGCTGCTTGAATTTGGAGCTGCCAGATGTGTGCAAGCAAGGTCTCATGAAAGAAGGAGTGGACGATTCATACTCTTGCGCAATGGAAAGAAAAGGAAAACAGTTCTTTATACTGCCGTGGAATAATCTTTAAAAATGGCCCAATTGTCACTTCGCATGTAACATGTTGTTTCTGATGAAAATGTTGGGAGCAATTTGGTTTATGGAAGTAGTGTGCATAAGCACAACGACGAAGTACTAAGTGATCAAGCAAGAAAACAATATTTCATTATACAATTGTTATCAACATATTTTGGAAGTGAAATCTGACAGGTTTTTGATGCATGCCAACCATGGAATCTATGATGAAAACTCTCACAACGTATTATAAAAACAAACACACAAACATTGTGCACCGCAATGCTTTCAACCCACCAGACTCCAGTGTGGTTGTAAGCAACAGGGTGAGAATATAGATCAATTCCTTTTGGACTAGAGCGTATTCTTACCCTTTGGTTTTCAGTTATTAAAATTCATTCCAAAGGATAAGTACTAGCAAGCTCCTTTACCAACAGAAAGATGAAGTTTGTCCTCCATTTTATGCATAATTCTCCCTATTTAGTGTCAGAGAGCTAGTCATAAATCACATCCTGTTTGCAAAATAATTTTTGGGAGAAGGTAGTGGACAAAGATACCATGTGCCTTGGATGATTCAGAATGATTTGAACATAAGTATGGTACCTAACAATATTTGAAGAAATCTTTCTGACTTTTTCATGGGAATGCAAGTACCACACTCACTCAAATCAAAAGCTATTTGGCAAGTAATATAATTTTGGTAATTTTGACAACAACACAATGATGATACGGATTGATGCCATTCTTGTGAGAGCATTCACCTTCATTTCTCATTGGTTTCCCAGGCATGTTGCCGATTTGTTATGACAATGACATAATACTAATGATGACAACGCTGTTGCTGATGATTCCAATACTTTTGTTAGGTTACCACTGCTGTAGCCCAGTCAGATCACCTAGCTAGTATGGCCTGCATGTGATTAACCTCCAATCCTTCTTAATCAACAATATGTCTTTGCATATTCTCAAAGTTGCACATTCTGTACCTTTTAATTCTTGCAATAGTGAATATTCATATGACCCGCTTAATGAATTGTTCACCCAATTGCTATTATATTACCATGGGTGAGATGAACCAGCAGATGTTCCAAATCAAGGCTGACTGATTTTAAAGGAATATGAAAAATTGGAGATAGTAACTTTCAATCAGACCACCTCAAGCTTGAGTTTAATGATATTTCTTAAACAACTTTTCCGTTTAGTCCAGACATGTATACTTTTGGAAGTATTCTCATGATGTCAATTAGGCTGGTTCCTATACTCTGGTGGCTCTCACAGATCACATTATATCCCCACACCAACTACTGGATGTAGTGCAATTATTGCAACACTTCATTTTGTGCTAATTGCCTTTTCCAAGGCAGTACAATAATTGCATCACCTAGTTTCTACTATTCCAATGTATGTACAAATTATTTCAATTGATGATGGATGAAAGAGCATTGACTATTAATGGTTAAATCTAATTTTATTCCAACTTAAAAGTCACAACAGAAAATGGACCTAATTGAATTTGATTTTATACTACACTTATTTATTCATGACTTGATTGATTGTGACACCCTTTTCTTTGGGATAATGTGAAAAAGGAGTGGGTATTTTAGACCTATCATGATACAATAAGTTTACAGTCAGATGGTAGATGATAGATTCAAAACATTGATTATGAGTGAATTAAAAAGCAGTTTGGCACCAACTGTAAATAATTTGCCATTACATAGAAACAACCAATTTCTATAAGTATGAATGAAGTGGTTCATTCTAATCTGTTACATGCAACTGACATAACTTACAAAGGAACATTCAAACAAATAAAAATGAAATGAGAAAACACATCAGAAGCACCAAAAAAATCCTTTCATCAGTATAAGGTTGAAAACATTTTCACTCCAACCAAGTCATCATGTTCATAGGAGGGGTGACATCCTAACAAAATTCACTAAGACCTAGGTACCAATATGGATGACCAATCAAATTGTTCAAAGCCGTTGAGTACCATGACCAAAATAATTGCCTGCCACCTGTTCTTCTGCTGAGTAGTTGGGTACCTGAAGTATCATCAAACACATATACATATTTTGGTGGGGGTCTTATGCACTTTATTCCCACATAGTGTTACTGCTCCACCCCAGAGGGTATTTACCCTGACCAGGTGCGAAATTGACTCCCCCAGGGTATGTGGGTACCAAAACTTTGGTCAAAACTAGAGGTACTGTAGATCTCAGTTCATAAGAGCCTGAATATGTCAAAAGATACATTTCAGTTTATCCTATAATCCTTACCAAGTTAGAGATGCTGACACGGGCAAAAAATGTAAGTATCCAGCCTATTTACCAAAATACACCTTGGTACTGTATGTCATGCCAATTTTGTTTTTCTTTGGCATGACAATCTTTCCCATTTGTTTCTACTCCCCACTCATTGCCCTCCTTTTCATCGCGCCAATCACCCATCACCAGCTCCACTCCTCTTTCATCTCTCCAACCACCTCATGCATGACCTTGTTTTGTACACAACTTTATCATTGTCATTGATAAAGTTGTGTGTGCAATTACAACTGCTTACCATTCCAAGCCTTCAACATGGACTGCAAAACCAAAGGTATGGCAAGCCAAATATCCTATGAAATAAAGGACACAAGATATTTTGCCCTGCAAGTTGATGAACTTGTTGCGGCCAGATTATTTAGTTGACGAAAAGCTTGTTTCAATGTAGGCATCCCTCTGTTGTACTAATCTCACTGGAAGCAGCTGCTCAAGAACATGGATGACTTGAACTCCGGCACTGAGTTCGTGCCTTATAATACCAAAGGCACATCTCACAAGATCCACCCTGGCCGAGAAAGTGTCCTTGTGCAAGTAAAGCAACAGGTCCAAGAATTCTTGTTTAAACTTTGCAAACAGGGTGTTCAAGTCACCAATAGAATGGTGATGCAAGAGGCCGCTTGCCTTCTTCCAGGTTTCAAGGACAAGACGCAATGAGCACAGGAGTTGGCAGTACAATGCTTTATGCGATCCGTTGGACTCATGTATTGTTGTGCGATGCACACTGTGCAAAAACATTTCATGGAAACCAAGGCCAATGCAAAATACTTCATAGCCAAGATGAAGTCGAAGCATGAGGGTAGGAACCTTAACGATGTCCTCAACATGGACCAAACGCTGATCCTGTTCTCATACCACTCCAACATGATGCTTGAAGTCAAAGGAGTGCAGACGGTACATTCCCAGGCTTTGACCACTGAGACGAAGCATGTCACTCTTGCCGCAATAGTCACGGCGAGCAGGGAAATGTTGCTGCCCTTTGTAATCTTCAAGGGTAAGCCCCAAGGATGCATCACACTTTGCAAATTTAGGATGTACCTGGACTTGGGAAGGTATGCGTGACAAGAGAAGGCATGGATGGATGAATCCAAGATGAATGAGTGGATTGATGCTGTCCTACAGCTGTGGAAGACAAATAGGGACAAAAACAACCCATCCGTTGAGCCACCCATCCTAATTCTAGATGCCTATTGCATGCATCAAATGGGTTCTGTAGTCAATCGGATTCAATCCCCTCAATTGGATTCAATCCATGGGGATTGACCTCGTGTACATCCCGGCCAGCTGCATGTACTTGCGCCAGCCCATTGATGTCTGGATCAATAAATCCATCAAATGCTGTCTTTGTCAAAAGTGGGAAGACTGGATGACGGAAGTGTATGTGTTGATGGGGTTGCAAAGGAACCATCCTGTAAATTGGTGGCAGAGTGGGTAGTCCAAGTCTATGAGAACATTCCAGAGGAGATTGGGCAAAATGCATGGAAAAGAAAGGGATACAAATGGGTTTAATTGCCTTTCATTAAAAACTAAGTAGTAATGGACAACTTGCTCAATTAGACAAAAAAGCAGATTAATATAAGATTACTGTAGTGATTTATTCAATTACAACTTGCACACCATTTCTGCATACAAGTAACCGCGGTTGCAATGATACAACACACACATACAACAGTTTTTGGAATCTGGAAGAAAAAACATCCGTGATCCTGAGCAAACAACTATCAAGGCACTGAGCAATATCACAATTTGCATACTCTTGAGCCATGAGACAAACAAAACAACCATCGCTGCCATCCTCGTGCACAATGAATAAAAACAATTGTGACAGAAATAGGTTGTCTATGTTATTTCTTGGTTGTTTTTCTTAATTGGTTTTGTCGTCTCTCAGAAATTAATTCTTGTTACTGTCCAACGTTGCTCCAACTGCCCCCAAGGAAGAGTTATGCCAACAATCTTGTGCCGTGTGGATTGAATGACTCTCCAAATGTTGTCAGTATTATCTCAATAGGGATTTATCAATTGGTCCTTGAAGACCTGAAACATCATTCTTATTGTTATTTTGTTCTTTATATTGTTAGGTTTTGGCACATTTGTTTGACATTGTGCTTTGTTTTTGATTGCCATGTCTTCTTGTTGCTAATCATTTGGTTTTGACTTGAACAAGTGTTGATTGAGTATTTCTCTCCCCCTACCCTCACCAACTATTTGCCATCCATTATCATTTGTCTCTCTTGCTCTATTTTTGCTTGGTTGTTGTTTGAATAGCTGTCGGTGATTGTTGGTTATTCAAAAGAGGATTTTTTTAGCAATTTTGCTTTCAAGCACAGTAAGTGAAGTGTATAAAAAGAACCCCTTATTGTTCCCTCCCAAACATTATCACTACCTCTCTTACATGGTTGCATGTTCATTGTAGTGAAGACATGGAATTTTCAGACTGTCCTTATACACAAATCTATTTTCTGGGATTATTTGAGATTAAGGTGAGGATGCAATGATGTTGGATGGTTATTTCTTCATTTTGTTGAAATTTAGAATACATTACAGTCATTTACACTAACACCTACTACATTGCACGCCCAATACATAGATTTAGTTTAGTTGAGCTTTTATTTGTCCTTTAATGAAGACAAGGTGGCAATTTGGGGAAACAAGTTTGGGGCATGAAGAGTATTCAGCAGCACAGTCAACAGGTGTTTGGAAGTGGACAGTGATGTTGTGTTCTTTTGGTGCATAGAAAAATGAAAATCAATGCTGGTGTAATGAAGTTGTGCTATGACTCATACATACCTCACAAATAAGACTGGATTATGAGAAAGAGTATGTCTGCCTGTTTGCTGTCAAAAGCAAACAAGATACCTTTTCTGAATGAATTAATCACGATTTATCATTCAAATGATCGTTCTGTTTGTTTTCTGATAGTGTAAAAACCAGTTCATGCTTTCTGTCTTTGGGCAGTAAATCAATCAAAGGCAACCACTATAGTAGAACAATCCATTGATTGAATTACGGAGCTGGTATTTTTCCACACAAGAAACAATATTGTCCATGGAATGTCTGTCTTTAGCCCTAACGTAACTTTTTAATACAATTCCCTTCTGATGGCTGACTCTGGTAGGAACAAAAATCAAATAGGTCTCAGAGAACAAAAAAAACAGTTCACCATCATGTAGGGAACAAAAAACCTTTTGGATATGAAAAGGAACAATATGAATATTTTCTACATCTCTAGGAACAAACTCACATCTTTCTATCACACATGAAACAATGTAAGACAGTGCTGATGTCATGAACATGTTGTTCCCATTGAGATTTTGTTCGGGGAAAGTTCCTACTGAGACTTTCGTTCATGGAAGAATCCTACTGGGACTTTTGTTTCTGAGGACAAGTTCCTACAGAGTTATATATTTTTAGACAATGGTCATGAGAAGTTTCTGCTGTGTGATAGAATTATGACTGGAGTTCCACTTGAGATTTTTTACACATCGGACATGAACCATTACGTATTCTACTGTCCCGTCTTTCCATACGATAACATTTTGAAAAAATCTTGATTAGTGCACTCTTCATCCCTCTTATTCTCTGGCTTCTCTTCGTGCAAAGATCTTGACCTCGAGTTACCTGTAATTTTCAAAATCAATTGAATGATTTCTTCGCAAAACTAAAATAATTCATCAATTTGATTGTTATAAGTGTCTTTTGAAGTTAAAGGTTATTTTTGTCACTTGATCAATCAGTCAAACCACGTTCACGTGCGTTGACATAGGTTGACATCATCTGTCTCTGCTTAGGACTACCTAGGCTGGATGTCATAATTTTTGTTTGATCTCGGTACTGTATCGAGAATTAAGCCATCGAGCCGAACAGCAAAGCCACAAAATCAACGTTATTCGTCTCATTGCTAACAGACAAACCATGACCAAACTCGCCGCATATGTCGCGGTCCTCTCCATCACCGCGACGTCCGCCTTCCACGTCCCACAAAATAACCCGCCTCCGCTCCAAAAACTTTCGACCGCAGCGACCACGGCTGCAATTGCTATCGCATCCTCTCCCCTCATTGCACTCGCCGAGCAGGACGACGATTACGTCTACGGTGCCGTCGCTGCTCCGGGAGGGCTAGGCTTGGCCGCAGGATTGGGAGTGTTGGCTATTTTGACTGCTGCAGTTCCGGTGGTGTTAGCTCCAGGGGAGGATGCTTTCAACGAGATGAAAGATAGGGATAAGGGAAAATGGGGTAAGAGTTAGGGGAGTTTTCAAAGGATTTTTGGAGCACTTTTTGGTTTTGGTGTTGGTGTTGGTGGGAGACTAAATGCCAGGGTCAGATACACGGAGAAAGGAAACTGACAAATTATGATTGAATTAATGAAGTTATCTTGGTCCTTTAGACGTTCAGAGGTAGTAATGCTTTGGATTTGTTGCTGTCTTAGTGAATGGATTGATTTTATTCGAAATGCAGGTTTGTACTATCACAAGCCTTCATGCATGATTCTCACCTAGAGATATTACACGAAAATAAGTTCTACTATTAAATGAATGAAGTGACAACATGACTCATTATCAATCAAATAATAATTGTTTCGGGACACATCACCATTTGGATGTGATCACGATGATTTCGGACATAGGTTAAGTAGGAAGACAACTGTTACAAGTTGAGAGCATTTCAACAATTTCAGAATTTCATGAGAGGATGATTCTTATCTCCCTCTTTTCAGGGCATATCATCTACTTTTGAGGGAGCTAGAAACTGACTCCCTGAGTGTTAGTAAACACTCAGCAAACAATAATGGATGACAGAGACACAACCTCTCAAAACTAGATGAAACACAAAAAACAGCTTCATGAAGGATTCAAAGTTGTTTTCATAGGAATAGTATCCTTGATGGCGGCAAAAATTCCTTCCTTGACAATCCCATGCAGACAGTAAATGTTTTCTGCATTAGACAAACCAATTCTCACCTCCCTTGGCTATCCGTTGAGACATCTTCAAATGATATTCTTAGAACTGAAAATTGAGGGAATGTTGTTTCTTACAAAATTTGAGATAAACTAATGATTGGCGTAAGGGATATTTGATTGCACCACACCAAGGGAGATTGTCCTACCCCTCCTAGAAACATATGGATTTCATATGTTATTGAAGATGTTATAGATTGTCCACTCTTGTCCTGAATTTACTTTCTGATTCATTCTTTCCTCTTTGGTGGCAGTGAAGAAGGTACTGTTGGTTGGTGCAGGGATTTGACTTTTGTTGACAAATTTTCATGCTGTTGCAGCTCCAAGAACAGCTCTCCTTACCACTATCTGCCATAAAACCTGGATTATAAGGTATCGAAATGTACAAAAGATACATTTGCAATTACTTATACATGGTACTGTTGTTTGCAGTTTTAACACAGTAAAAAATATTGGTATCCCAAAGCTACTGTAATACATTGAGATAGAGTTTGGTACTATGTTCTCATCAATTTCTGCATCGCAATGGAGGTGATTTGCCTCTGCAATATGCTTCTCCCTACTCTCCGCCCACTTTCACATCATGCCATCTTTCTTGTTCCAACATCGTGTCATCCTTTCTTCTCGCCTCAATCATCAAAGTATTAATTGAATTGTTTAATGCTGCCGCAATCCCCTTCTCATATTTAAATGATGAATCAAATTCGGCTTGAATTCAACATGAGTTTGAATCCATTTTAATTCATTGTTAATTTAATTCTAATTCATCATAAAGAATGTGCATGTAGTGCTAATTGTTTTAACAATTTTGAATTTGGTGAGATTAGAATCAAAACAATTTTAATTCAACATAAACAGAATTCAAAAATGTAATGTATTTAAATGGTTTACATTTATTTTACTCTTTCTTAACTAATTCATGCAATGCAACATAACAATGGATCACAAGTAGTGCTCATAGTTTGCACAAATATAAAAATGGACATCACATCAAGGAGGTTGCTTTGGATCAAGAAAAAACATGAAGATGCTCAAGCTATCAACATCATCATGGCAGCTCACAAAGTTTCCTGTCATCAAGCCTGTGCCCTTGTGGGCATTTTCCAAGTCTATTATGTAAGCTTCAAGAAAGTGATCCAGATGGTTGATGATCTTGAGAATGATAACAAGTTCATTTCATACAAGATCAACACTACCCATCGTGGGCATTCAAGCTTCCTAGACAACATAAGAGGTGAGTTGTGTACTTTTTCTCCATTGCAATGCAGAAGGGGGTCCAAGTAAGTACCCGCATGTTATACCAGGCAGCATCTTGCTTGCTTCCAGCATTCAGAGGCAAAGCTCTTGATGCATGAAAGAAGGTAGTACTTGCTTTACAAAAAGGATGGGGCTGAGCTATCAAGTAGCCACCCATACCACACAGAAGAACTTCAAAGAGATTGAAGTGGAATCAAGGCATTTCATTGAGTTCATGAAGGACAAAGTTCACACAAAAGATCCAGCTGACATCATCAACATGGATCAGACCCCGATTCATTATTGTTTTTTTCTGACCTGAGCCTCATAATGAAGGGATTGAGGCAATCCACTTCTTCAAGTCAACAGTGGACACAAAGCGAGTTACTCTTGCTATGACTGTAGATGCAAGTGGAAAGATGTTGCCACCCTTCTTTGTCTTTAAAGGTACTCCAAACAGCTGCATTACCTGTGAGTTCCAAAAGTATCCAGATTGCAGTCATTGCGCTTGTCAGAAGAAGGCATGGATGGACAAGGAGATCATGAATAAATGGATTGACCTAGTCCTTGTTGCATGGAAAACTCCAAGGTGCCCGGTGTGGTGCTGCTCCTGATACTGGATGCATATTGTGTCCACATGATGGGGTCAGTAGTGAATCAAATCCAACCCCTTGGGATCAAAGTAATGTACATTAGACCAGGCTGCATGTATTTGTTTCAGCTTGTGGATATAGGTATTAACAAAACTCTCAAGAGTGAATGAAAGAAAATGGGAGGATTGGATGTTGGAGGGCAATGGAATTTTGAATGTTGTTGCAAAAGAGCCATGGAGATATTTGATGGATGAGTGGCTTTTTGATGTTTATATGAGCAACTGTGAGGAATGCATAGATGAAAACAGGGTACAAATGGTTTCAAAAAGAGAAGACTAAATTTATGTACTTGCTTCTGTTTTGTGTTTCAAATAAAGAACATATTAACTTAATTGGTGGTTTTAAAAGACTCAACAACAACATAAGCTTAACCATGGTTGTAGTGGTGCAAGTGGCACATGGACCTGTTCTCATGATCCGGTGTGAAGACGTCTGTGATCTTTGTGACAACACCATCCAAGATAGCTGACCATTATCTCCCACTGCGTACTCCTTTGTGGTGAAGCAAACACGACAATCATCTGAACCGTTGCAGTTAATTGTGTAACACGTGATCTTGTGTTCCACCATCATGCACAGAGGGAGACAACTACTGACCCCCCAATCATCACGGTTGAGAATTAAAGCATCCCCACATCCAAATGGATGCAAATCACAGTTGTGTCCATTTGTTGTTGGCAAAAAGTCCACAAGAACCATGCGCTCCATTGTTTTGTTGTTGTGTGTGATGTATGAGTGTTGTGTTGGTGGTGTGTTGGCAGTTTATGACAAAAGTAAGTAAACATAACTCGACAACCAGCCAGAATTACAGGGTCTTATGTGCATCAGTGTGTGGCATTCAACAAAAAGAAACCAATCATGTGGGATTTAACATCAAAATTTGGTGTAAAACACTGGAAAACACAAATATGAAAGAACTTGTCCAGGTGTTACTTATAATGTATAGTTTCTTATTATCAGGCTTTTGCGGTACTGTGACCTACAACATCCAACGGAACACTTTAGTATATTGAGATTGGTCAGACTAGATTGTGGAAATGTGGTTTGGTTATTGGCATAAAATTACAATAAGATTGCAATGTTGCCTGCTACTAAGTATCAGTGACAATATGAGAAACATATGGCTCTTCTTTATCCTTCCTCAAAACATGATCATGCAAGCTATGAAGGGAATGATCAATCGGGCAACACTTAGGTGAACTTTTATGTGCAAAGTGAAATTTTTAAATGGCTTTCACCTGCAAAAATATTTCTTCAATCTTCTCTCCACTAGTATGATTAATGTGTTTCTGCATTTTCCTCCAGATAAATTCATTTTAGTTTAAACACAGGAAAATTCACCTCACCCCTCATGAGAAGGGCACAACATACCAGGACTGTGTAATGGAACCTACACAAAATCCATTTGTTTAGTTTTGGGATGAAGCAGACTGTATGGCCCTTCCACCCTCATTTGCTCATCATAATCAGTAAAAATTAAGATCAAATTACTCAACCACAACAAATGTAACCCATTTACCTACAAGTTACTCAATATTTGTTACCAAAACAGCTTAGGTCAACTAGACATATATAGAACCCCAACCTCTTCTTGTATAGATCGCACCTTGTCTGTAGATCCCCTCCCACATGGATTTGGAGAAAATCTTATATTTGAAGAAGCTCCTGACCAACATTTTAGGTAGGTCTTGCATTAGACTTTAAAATATAAAATTGAATTTCCACAAGTACAAAGTTGTTCAGGATTCCGACCTTTTTCACACAAATTATTGGTTGTACAGTTCTAGTCTAGAGATATGACCACAGTAGTCACAAGACTTGCATAGGAATATCTATCTTAGTTTAGAGACCCCATCAACAGTACATAGACCTCATGAAAGTCTTCAAGCCCCAATGAAAAGGTCTATGGTCCCCTTCAACCATGTTTCTCAAGGGTTTATATGGTGTCCTGTTATGGTAATTCATATCCATTTTAAATTTGGATCTTTGGCTCCTTACCACCTGGGATTTTTACCTTTTTACTTTCAAGAAAAGGTATTTCGAATTTTAGGAAAATTCTTGGTCTGTGTCAGACAGTGGGCTGCATACTACTTCTCACATACCCATGGCTCCTGTGTGGGCACTGATTCCACCAAAGCAGAGTGAAAAAGTTTTCTGTTCAAGGATTTTGATGCCTTTGGTCTGGTGTGGCATGCCAGCAAACTGGAAAGTTTGATGCACCAGCTATAGTCAAGGGTGACATAAACAAAGCAGGCCCGTTGGCTTGGGCACTCACCATTTGCTTCGGACAAATGCAAGTTTGATTATTTGTAATAAGCAAAACAACATGGACTAATGTTGTGTAATTCTTGTATCATTGACATTATATGGGGGGAGAGTCAAGGAAAGAAGCATGTCTCAGAGGAATATGCACTGAGACTGTGTTGCTACCAGTAGAATGAAGAATGTTCTGTTTTACAAATGATTCTTGTACTATTCTGTTTGGTAGCAAATGATCATGAACATGACATAACTTAAGTGTTTAACTTGCATAGACATTGTTGAAGGCCAATAGGATTGTTGGGTACCAATGCTGGCTTGTTCAAAAGAATCAAATTAGATAATGTTTACGTCTTTTGTGATGTATCAATTTCTAATGTGATTTTTTATGTCCACTGTGTTTTCAAATACAACCATTTTAAATCATACTTAGCCAAAAAGACAGATCTGACACTTTTCTATTCAAACAAATTTGGTGTATGAAGCCTATGGATTATTCTCACACCAGTTCCAGTTTCATGAATGGACGTGTTGTATATCAGCAGTCATTTGTTCTATGTTATTGTATGCAATTTCTATAACTGTGGTCAATATTTCTTTCTCATTTTGTGTTTTTGCCCATGAGTATTACAACTATCATTTAACTATTTTTATATGCATGAACAGGAATCCTTTTGAAAATTTAAGTTAATCTCTGTTTCATATCTACCACAGACATGTGTTACATTAGGTGTGTACATCTCTTGATGAAGTTGGGGTGATTAATGATGAGTCAAAGAGTTATGTGTTAATAGAAATTGTGATTTTATGTTGCTCAAATTATGCTCAAATTATCTACTGCCTTTACTTTTATTACATGTTTTGCCTGTAAATAGAATCTCATCAAAGATACCTTATTGTAATTTAGGCCAATTTAAATGTTACTGGAACAGCTGCTTCCTTGCTAGGTTTCTATCTTTACTCTGGTCAATGATATTGATTCATTTTGTTTATCTAACTTAGCACCGGTCATGGTGCTCATCACCTTCACCTTCTCATTTCATGACTTTGTCACCATTTCTTTGTAGCATTTCACATCTACTCTATTTGGGTGACATTTGTTTCTTGTAAACCATGCCAGGACCAACCAAAAGAGGTCCTATTACCCAGCTTGTAGGTAGAATGTACAATTTCTTTTTTAGTCCCTAAAAACACAAACACAAATGAAATGAGTTGTCAAGTAGTCACACATGAAGTATCTGTCGTGACAATACAGGGCTACGTAGAGCATGCCATCCTTCTTTGGTCTCAACTCTGTTTCAGAAGTGATACCTTTGGGCCATTGTTTTGCACTGGAGGATCACAAATAACAAGACCCTTACAATACACTACATCAACCCCAGTGTGTTTTTTGGAAGAATTATAGCAAATGCCCAACCAAGCACTCAGAACAAAACATGTTAGGATTGCATCTAAAAAGACTACTTTCTTGTTATCAAATGAACCACAATTCAAATGTCACTGGGTTCTGTAATCCAATTTAATGCTTTGAGCACAAAAGAGAAATATATCCTACTGTTGAAAGAAGCAGTTGCACCAGAAATGACATTGGCATATTGCGATAGATATTATGGTTGAAATATATTACAAATAAGATTCTTGTCAGATGTCTTCCATGTGTGTGTATTGAAAAACCTCTAGCAATTCTAGAAATTTCATAATCACACTGAAGGCAGTTTCACAAAAACATCGACATGAGATGACTGTGGGGAGGGTACGTGCACCGTAATACTTTGTCTGATGAAACTAACTTGTCCAGTGTTTTCATTTGACAAAGTGGATTGGAAGTATGCAGGCCTAAAGGAATGAATCAAAAATAAATGGCATCTCATTTTGCTTCCACTCTAAACAGTGATCTGTTTAGTCGACTTACCAATATGTTTGTCTAGAAATTTATGTAAAAAGTTATTGGGATGCTTAATGTGGATAGCTCCACATGTCACAGCCAGCTTCACAGTGACTGTAGACAATACTTTAGTCACTTTTTTTGCTCTCTTTTCCTGTACCACACAGTCATAGGAAATCCAATTTCCAAGTGTTTTTGTGTGATTTAAAGACTTGGACTGTCAGACAAATTAATGATTTCATAGTACAAAGTCACACAAGCTGTCATTTGTATGTGATTTTTTAGACTAAACCAGATTTCAGTGTGAAGTTTAATTGTGACCTTGTCTCCTAAATGATGTCCATTTTAAGATCAAGCTGATGCTTAACTGACAAAAATGGTTTAGTTGGACAAAACAATGTTGTTTTGTCAGAGAAAATCTCAGGGTTCATTCTATATCTGTCCCCGTGTGCCAATCAGGGCTATTAGTTCCTCAATGTTGTTGACTCTTGATAGCTCTTGGTAAGTCCACCTGAATTCTTCTTTTATGATCAAAGTTTGCTTCAAGTGGAAGCACAACTTGACACCTGACATAAAGTTTTGCATAAAATCCAAGTGATAAACAACATGTCTCACATATCTGTGTACATGCAACATTTATTGCATTGAAGAAAGATTCAGAGGAGTTTTTCTAAATGGGTTGGTTTTGCATTCTTACAGTTTTGTTTTGAAAGTTTCCATGATTCTGCATTGATGACAGAATAACAATGTTGACGATGCAACTCTTGTTAGATGTACAAATGTAGTCTCTTTAGTGGCACCTCTACCAGGAAATGTTTCATGCTCAAAAACCTTTGTCCAAATTCTTTTGTCTTGAGCTTTTCCAAAAGGGGTATGCATGAATACAGTTTGTGTCGAAAATTCTCTGATTCAACATTCATAACAGGTTGACAATGTTGAAGAATTCACTCCTGTTAGACATACAAATGTAGTCTTTTTTGCTGTTCTTACAAAAAATGTTTCTTCTCAGAGTCAAAAATTCTCATTTGTCTGTGGAATACATGACTTCATGGCTTCCCGTATGACAGAAACTCTTTATATGAAGATGTCGCTGTCTTGTGCAGGGAAAGTAGAGCTTGTGGAGTGAACATTGCATCTCCAAGAAAGATATCAACAATTGTTGGGTAATCAAATGCAGTTTCAATGTCATACACTGCAAACAAAAAACACTAGTAACCTCCCGGTACACTCAAGTGTACAGGGAGGTTACTGGGGCCCCTTGTAATGGTATCTTCTGGTAACCTCCCTGTACACTTCTGTAACACTCCCGTACACTAGTGTACCGGAGGGTTACCTGAGCCTACCATGGGTTACCGGAAATTCCAGATCCAAACCAGTCTTCCGATTTATTTCTACTTACCATAGGAATTACTATTATTTACAGGAAAACAGACTTCTCAGTACGTCTTAGAATTGATATAAATCTAAGTAGTGGCTATAACTGCATTACTTAGTAGCTAAAAAATGTTTACTGGTAGCATACCAGAAGTGTACAGGTGAGTTACCGGAAGTGTACAGAAGGACAACCAGAAGTGTACCAGAGGGTTACCAGAGTGTACGGGAGGGTTACAGGAGAGTACGGGGGGGCTATTGGAGTGTACCGGAGGGCTACCAGGTCTGATATACTGTTAGACTACAGTAAGATTGAGCGGAGTATGTGCAATTTATCCTTACTAGTAAAATTAAACATACTACATCATATAAATTCTGGGCCCACCCCTTCATCCTCCCAAAGAACGAGCCTTAATGCCACATAGGCCAAAATTTCAGCCCCAAGCGAAAAAAACGATACTGCGAACTATCCGCACCACAGTCAAAGGAAATTAAATATGTAATTGAAACTAAGCTGAAGTTAAAACAATTGTAAAATAGTTTGAGTTCATCATAACTCACCTTCAAAATGTACACGCCGCTGCTAATTGTTGTTGGCTACACGGCGGTGCCAGGCGGGATGCCAAACTCAGTCTGTGGGCTGAGTTTTGGCAGTTCCCATGGCTGGCCTGAAAATAAGTAAATTGAAAATTAGATGTAGTCAAAACAAGTGTAAAAGTGATTGAGTTCATAATGACTCACATTCAACATGTACTAGCCACTGCCAATTGTTGTTGGCTGCGACCGTGCCAGGCGGGATGCTGAACTCAGTCTGTGGGCTGAGTTTCAGCCATTTTGCTAGTAGGCCTGTAGTAAATGAATTTAAAAACAACTGACATGTGCTGTGTAAAATATATTGAGTTCATCATAACTCACCCCGAAATTATACCCGCTGCTGCCAATTGTTCTTGGCTACTCAGCGGCGCCAAGCGGGAGGGCTAACTCAGTCTGTTGGCTGAGTTTCAGCCATTCCCGTGGTAGCCCTGTAAATACTTAATTGAAAAAAATGATGTGCAGTGAGTAAAACTTGGTAGAAATGGTTGAGTTCATCAGAACTCACCCTGAAAACATACCTGCTGCTGCCAATTGTTGTTGGCTATATGACAGTGCGAGGCGGGTATAATAACTCAGTCTGTCGGCTGAGTTTCAGCCATTTTGCCAATAGACCTGTAAGTGTTTAATTGAAAAAAATGACATATGGTGAGAAAAACTTGGTAGAAAACAGAACTCACATTTTTAAATTGACACGCCACTGCTACTTGTTCTTGGCTACACAGCGGTGCCAGGCGGGAGGGCTAACTCAGTCTGTTGGCTGAGTTTCAGCCATTCCCGTGGTAAGCCTATCAATACTTAATTGGAAAAAAATGATGTGCAGTGAGTAAAACTTGGTAGAAATGGTTGATTTCATCAGAATGCACCCTGAAAATATACCTGCTGCTGCCAATTGTGGTTGGCTAGATGACGGTGCGAGTCGGGTATACTATCTCAGTCTGTGGGCTAAGTTTCGGCCATTTTGCCAGTAGACCTGTAAATATTTAATTGAAAAAAATTGACATGTGGTGAGTGTAATAATGAAGAAAGGGCAAGTTCAACATAACTCACCTTTATAATTGACACGCCGCTGCTAATTGTTCTTGGCTACATGGCAGTGCAAGGTGAGAGGGCGAACTCAGTCTGTGGGCTGGGTTTCAGCCATTCCCGTGGTATGCCTGTAAATATTTAATTGAAAAAATTGACGTGTGGTGAGTAAAACTTGGTAGAAATGGTTGAGTTCATCAGAACTCACATTAGAAATTGAGCTGCCGCTTCCAGTTGTTGTTGGCTACACGGCAGTGCCAGGCGGGATCCCAAACTCAGTCTGTGGACTTAGTTTCGGCCGTTCCCATGATGGGCTGGTGGGGTATCAATGTAATTGAAAAAATAGAGGTGATGGGAAAGAAGTGAGAGTGCACCCCCTACAGTTGCTGCTGGTTCAAGCACCTGTGTTGTAGTATGGTACGGTATGGTATCATACCCTATGCTGTAGGCAATAATGTCACGCAAGAGTGAGGTACGGTGATACAAAGGAATAAGCACCAATCATGTAACCACACAGTACCAAATTTCATCCCAGTTATTCTTGTTTTCTCATCTTTTTGGCACAGTCACTTCTGATAGTACTTATACTCATTAGGCCTAGCAAACAGGAATTCTCAACATTCATTTTTTATTCCTACATGGAAGGTGTTTAAAAAAATTCCAGAACATCTATGAAACCAAGCCATTCGAAAATAGAAATAGGACCAATAAGACTTCACAAAAAATCAAAGATCAAGCCTAGAATTGACACCAAAACTAGACCCAACAGGTGATCTTCCTGTTTGTATCTCGTGATTCGCAAATTGTCAGTCATGAACCACACGAACACTCCAAAGATTTTTTTGGTTCAAAGCTTAGCATGATAAATGTATCTGTGGCTTGAACAATGGGTAAACAGAACCCACGGTTTTATTGGGACTTCCGGTAACATCCCTGTACACTCTGACATTTTGAGAGTGTACTGGAAGGCTACCAGTGTTTTTCATTTGCAGTGTAGTAGGAGGACTCTTCTTCTGCATTTCGTCAGTTCCCTTAAACAATAATAAAAGATGACATCAACAAAATTCCTCTAAAACATCATGTTCATTGTGGTAGTTATCTAGATCCTTTCATGATACTGGTCAAGATTTTGGTGGACTCAGCTAAGTCATCAAAAACATGTGAAGCCCTTTGCCAGACACCCTGCAAAATCTGCAGGAAATTTCCATACAGTTCATTAATATCTGCTGCTGCCAGATCCCCAATGATCATGTGTTGTATGACTTGATGGTTGCAATTCTCCTCTAGCATCCCTCTTAGTCAATGAATACCTCCATCATCATAATATTGCTTGACCGAAGTAATGGAACCTTGATTGCTTCGTGGTAGTGGTAGTCATGGTAGCTTTGTCAACTTGGGTTTAATGACCTTCATTTTTCATTGACAAATTTGAGATTGTTGCACAATATTTCCAAGCACAAATATTGTGTTGTATACCCAGCTTGAACATTGCAGGGGTTACTCCGACAGGTGTAGGAGCCCATCTTTCACTTAAGTCAGAATGGGATTTGCCAGTATCAAACATAAGAGGCAATCCTCTAATATCACTGTGAACACTCAATTCAGCACCTGGGCAGTGATTCTTATGCCCATCCTGTACAAGAATCATGCAAGCTTTTCTTCTCCATGTGACAGAGTGGAGAGTGGGGTAAAATAATATCTGCATGATCATGTGGATAGAACAAAACTTAGTAAGCATCCTCAAATGATGTCCTAAATGTGTATGTTTGCAATATATTTGTGAAACAATAGTTCATTGAAGGTGACAGACCAGAACGAGACCAATTCACTTGCCCTAGTAGAAAATTGGAAAACTTCTAGTCAACAATTTCCTTGCTCTCTTTAGTGTAGAAAAAAGGATATGAGTTTACTTGGAACATGATACATCGCGTATGGCAGCCATAAAAATGCATAAGCTCTCCACACGACCAAAACTGGAGCACCATGAGCATTTCTGCTGCCAAATATATTTTGGCCTCCCACACCAAGACCAACATGGTACATTACCACACCATACCTACAAACCACTTGCTTGTACCAGCAGCAACTCTAGAGGGTGCACTCTCACTTCTATCCCCTAACCTTCATTTTTTCAATTACATTGATACCCTAACATCCCACCATAAGAACCACTGAAACTCACCGCACAGACTGAATTAGTCCTCCCGCCTGACATCACTGCCTAGCCAACAACCAATGGCAGCCGCAGGTATTTTACAAAGGTGAATTTGTTGCTTCTTCACCTTTTTGATCCAAGTTTTACTGTTGACAAATCCTTTTTTCAATTAAATACTTACAGGCCTACAACTGGAACGGCCAAAACTCAGCCCACAGACTGAGTTTGGCATCCCTCCTCGCGCCGGAATCTAGTCAACAACAATTGGCAGCCCCAGTTATATTTTTCAAGGTGAGTTTTTCTGAACTCGACTTTTTTAACAAATATTTTTACTGAGCACACACCAACTTTTTCCAATTGAATACTTACAGGCCTACAATGCAAACAGCCAGAACTCATCCCACAGACTGAGTTTGGTGTCTTGCTTAGCACTGCCATCCAGCCAACAACAATTGGCAGGGGCAGGTATATTTTTAGGGTTAGTCTAGTTGTACTTTGCCTATTTCACCTATGTTTTCTTTAGCACATGTGATTTTTTCCAATTGAATACTTACTGGCCTACCATGGGAAAGGCAAAAACTCTTCCTGCAGACTGAGTTTAGCCTCCAGGCCCAGCACTGTCGTCTAGCCAACAACAATTGGCAGTGGCAGGTATATTTTAAGGGTGAGTTTTTATGAACATGACATAATTTACAAATGCTTTTTGCTACATCAATTTTCAATTGAATACTTACAGGCCTACCACGGGAACAGCCAAAACTCAGCCCAGAGACTGAGTTCGGCTTCCAATGTAGCACTGCAATCTAGCCAGCAACAATTGACAGCGGCAGTTATATTTTCAAGTTGAGCTTTTTCTGAACTCGACTGTTTTACAAATACTTACTGAGCACAGGTCAACTTTTTTCAATAGAATACCTACAGGCCTACAATGGGAAAGGCCAAAACTTAACCCACAGACTGTGTTTGGTGTCTTGCACAGCACTGCCGTCTTAGCCAACAACAATTGGCAGTGGCAGGTATATTTTTAGGGTGAGTCTAGTTATACTTTGCTCATTTCACCCATGTTTTACTGAGCACATGTCATGTTTATCCAATTGAATACTTACTGGCTTACCACGGAAAGGCCAAAACTCTGCTCACAGACAGAGTATAACATCCAGGCCCCGCACTACCATCTAGCCAACAACAATTGGCAGTGGCAGGTATGTTTTCAGTTATTAACTTAGTATAATTCACAAATGTTTTTTGCTGCATCAAATTTTTAATTGAATACTTACAGGCCTACCCCAGGAACGGCCAAAACTCAGCCCACAGACTGAGTTTGGCCTCCCGTTCAATTTGCTGTCTGCAATTGCTGCTTTATGTTTTTAATTATCTTTCTTGTTTGCATTACAATTAACCTTCTATTATTTTCATTACATTGCCATAGTGTGTTCTTGGTGTGAAAGAAAAAATCAAGTCCTAGTATTGGTGCAGATGGTCCTTGGTGGCGTTTTTATTTTGGGGCTGAAGTTTGAAAAGGTATGGCTTTTCAGGCTCATTCGTTGGGGGTATGAAGGGGTGGTCCTAGAAGAGATGAGGATGTACTTGCATGTGCAACTATTCTAGTAATGTATAATAGTAGTATGAACCATAGCTTGCACCTACTTGGCCCAATGATGCATAGTCCTGTAGTCTAACAGTACTGAAACCCTACCAGGCCAGCCTCCTGTATACTTTGGGAACCCTCAGGTACACTCAGGTAACCCAACTGCACATTTCTGGTAACCTAATGGTACACATCCGGTATTCCACCAGGAAAACATTTTTAGCTACTATAGCCACTACTTAGATTGATATTGATTCTATATCTTTCTGAGGAGTCAGTTTTCCTGTAAAACATACCAATTCCTTATGAATGTAAAAATAAATGTGAACACTGGTTCAGGTCTGAATAACCAGCAACCCACCAGTACAATCTGGTGACCCTCTGGTACACTAGGGTACTGTAGAGTTACTGAAGTGTGCAGTTGGTTTACTAGAATATACCATTTAGGGAGGCTCCAGTAACCCTCCTGTACACTCAAGTGTACAGACAGGTTACCAAAGTTTTTGTCTGAAGCGGACATGTCTCTGCTGGTTGCTTTTCATGATGAATTCCAGTGTGATATCAGCAAGACTGTATGATGCTGGCGTTTATGTGTTTCTGAAAAATTCTTATGACTGTAACAGTTATTGTTACACTACGTCCGGTATAGTTTTCCTACGGGCGATAATCACTTCCTGGTATCTGTGAAGAGCTATATCACCTAAGATGATGTCGCAAAAAGCAAGTTGTTTCCCTGTCCTCTGATTTCCTTTACTCCAACCACAACCAGTGCATCATTTGTCATCACAGACAAGTCTTTAACTTGGTTATATGACAACAGGACAGACAATCCATCTTGGTTGTAAGTTGTGCACAATATATGCTGTTTTCTACTTGCTTATGCCTCTGGACTAACATCACCCATCTTCCACCCCACAGCTTTCTCTGGAGTTTTTAAATCTATGCCTCCACTTTCTAATTCTACAAACCAAAAATAAATCCATGTCTATCTCTGTCGAATCCCCACCTCCAGTTGCATGGACCTGTTGCCATGAGTTATGGCTTGATTGATTATGCAATCTCCTCTTGGGAATGCCTCACAATCTCCATAATACCACCGTAAATATGTCACTGTTGAAACTGTGTTCTTTGAGAAAGTAGGGTGAATGTTTGTAAAGCCATCTGCATCACCAATTTTGTGGCACGCTTGGTTGTGAGTTTGGAAGGACACTGTGGTGAGAGGAGTGGCACCAACTTTGTCAAACGTCATCATTTTGCTATTTCAAGTATCAAACATCAAAAGCACTCTCAGACATGAACTTATTTGTGACATAGGCCAAGAATCAGCCTTTTTGTCCCTGGGAACAACCCCCCCGCCCCCCCCCCCCCCCCCAACATGGAAGTTCAGAACCCCAAACAAGAGAACACTCTTTTGGAAGATCTGAACATCTTTCAGAAGGGTATAAAC
>JABMIG010000409.1:0-25960 GCA_013187285.1 Cyclotella cryptica
CCATGTTGTCTTCTGATGATACTATACCTTTGGGAGAACACCTGATGCCAACCGGTTCTGTTAGTATTGAAAAGCTGTGTCAGGCTGAAATTGAATAGTGTTGTGTTAGAAGAGAGGGTTCGATTGAATGAATGTGAGTTCTGTTTACACTTGTCACGAGATAGTGGACCCATGTTGTTTCCGTCACAATGATTTTTTTTGTGGATGCTGCATAGAAATCCCTCATCTAGTAGAACTTACTGGACTAGGCCCAACAAAGTATCTTTGATGTACAGACTCGTGATTATGGAAGTTTCAGTCATGAACTACCGGTATGCCACCCGTACACTCTGGGGGTAATTTTGTGTAAAAACTTAGCGTGATAAACGAAAATACGGCTTAAGTAATGTATAAAAAATCCGGTAACCCACCCGTACACTATTGAAATTCCGGTAACCTCCCCGTACACTCTGACGTTTTGTGAGTATACCGGGAGGTTACCGGTGTTTTTCGTTTGCAGTGATAGCACACAAGTGGGTGAAGAATATGACCTTAAGGTGGTTTAGTATACAAGCAGGCAGATGGGTCACCTTTGGACTTAAGCCAACAAGTCGTCAAGTATAGCAAATTGTTTGATGCTATTTTTGAAATTCATGAATGCAGAGTGACAATGATCACCCTGAGGTAGAGACACTCTACAAAAGAGTCACTACAAAATATGGAAAGAACATTGCTTGATGGGTGTCTGAAATATGCCATAAGTACCGTCCCATTTGCATCAGAGGGAAGACAAGGAAAAAGGCAAAGGGAGGACATCAACCACTACTCACATGAGAGATGAATGTCCTTGCACAAAGCCGGAAGGATTGATTGAGTATATCCTAGTATACTGAGACCATGGACCCTAACATGAATTGCACTCATAATGCAGTGGCAGTGAAATTGATCAACATATTTTGTATTTTTGGACCTCATTTGATCTTTCAAGCTGACATTGGAAAAGAATTCAGTTATGGAGCTGGTAAATTGAGGCAGTTCTGCTACGTGATGTGGATACTACCAAGACAGATGGTAGGAATTTGACACTTGTTGTTGTTAGGATTGTCCAAAAGAAAGACAAAAGTTGCCCAATGTATTGTTTAGCATACAAGGTGGGAGTTCTTGATACACTGTATCATCCAAGTTACATTTCGGCAATTTCTACATCTAATGCAGTTCTGGCATTAGAAAATGTGTGCGACCAATGGACTGGATTGCCAAGGATAAAAGAACTGATGGCAGCAGCTTCCACATTGATGGTAGCAGTGGACAAGGAAAACATCTCAGATGTGAGGGGAAAAGTGGTGCTTGTCGCACAGGGCGATGTGCATGTTTCAAAGCCGGGTTGAAATTCAATTCAAAATGTCACGGAGGGATCAATAAGAACTGTGTGAAGAAGGACTAGAACATTTTTAACTTAATATATTATTTCCTCTTTTTGTAGCGTTCTTGCAGTGTTAGTGGAATAAGTGTACAGAGTTACATATTGTTTTCACTTATTCCAATGTGTGTGAAAGTGGCAAGTGTCCTGTAAACAAAGATGCAATCTAGCTGAACACATGTCATCAGACTACTAAATGCAACAATCTTCCTAGAACAGCACATGATCTCAGTCTACATCTGCAAAGGCGTTCTGAGGGAGGTTGCTGCAAGTAGAGGTCTTCAACAGTGGCAGCTGATTGCTAATTAAATTAATGTGTGAGTTACATAAAAAAGGTGCATCATTCAATTGAACAGTCAGAGGATGAAGTCGTCACAATCGATGCGTTACAGCAATTATCTTAAAATGATCTTAAGTGATTATCATAACATGGTGGTGAAACAACATACGATGATGGTAACATGAAAATATTGCAAGTAACAAAAAACAATAAAACAATACAAAACAGCCGCAAGCATTATAATTGATTGGGAGGACGCAATCAATTGTAAGGGTGAGATTGGTCAAATGGGGTGTGATAAATCAATTGTAGGGGTGTGATCGATTAGAATGCAATCAATGGGCAGGTTTCAATGAAGCCTAATGGGGCGATCGATTGTAAAGGTGTAATCAGAAGGGTGTGGTTGATCCTACGGCCAAGATTGGTCAACAGGGTCAAATTGACCTGCTGGGATCCAAATTTAGTGGTCCGATTGATTGCAGGGGTGTGATCGATCGTAATGATTGATCGTATCAGTGCAATCAATTGTTAGAGTTAGTTTGGTCAAATGGGATGGGATCGATTGGCTGCTATTGATCGCAGGATCATAGGGGTGTGCCCGATCACAATCATATGACATCAATTGTAGGAGATAAATGGTGTGTGATTAGCCCAATGGGGTGAAAGGCAGTGTGATTACACAAATGATGTTGAGCTTTTCACGGAAGGATATGGAGGTCCCATGTATTAGAATTGAAGTAAAATATTCAACTTGTCTCTTGTCTGACATTGGGCAACAAGATATATTTAAGCTTCCTTGGAAACAGTACCATAGCCATCTACATAGCACCAGTGTCAGTATGGGGACACAAACATTTTCCCCATTCTGGCACCAGTGCCAGAACAGGGACTAGTGTTGAAACGAGGGTTAAGGTGCTTCAAGGGTCATTGTCAAGTGCTGGCACTGGGCTTTTGGCACGACCCAGAGCCAGCGTCAAGTGCCAACTCTGGAAGAAACATGAAATATTATTTTTTGCAAGCTATATTTACACATGTTACATACATAATATTATTACAATGGAGTCACACATACATTCAATCATGGAATATCTCTCAACGACATTGATAGGTAATTCCTATATTAATTATTGCATGTTTTATTCAAAATTGATTCATTGTTTGCATGAAGAATAAATAGTTAAGAATAATAGAGGCTAATACATTTTTAGGCGTCCCTCTTTGTACCTTTTGGTGGATATTTGCATGGGTGCCAGTTGGGTGCCAGTTGGGTGACAGGGGGGTTACAGTGGGGCGACAGTGGGTTGACAGGGGGTTGACAGTGGGGCGATGGTGGGGCAACAATGGGGTTACAGTAATTTCAGTCATGAAACAGTTAGCATTAATATTGTACAAACACCATGCTTTTTGTCCATCAACACCCTCCTGCAACATCCCAGACCAATCTGGTTGTTCCACGGAACATGCTTAACATGGCATCCCAAAAAGCCTCCAAAAGTGAATCCACAAGTGCCAAGATGGAGAGTACAACTGCCTCAAAGTCCACACCATCTGGCAGATCAAACAAACCCAGTACTGGTTTGACCCATCCGCTCTAAAGCTGGACCATTTCGCTAATAAAACAAACCCACTACTCCTTCAACCCGCTCAACTCTCCTTGATGCTGGACCCAATCTCCACGCACACTCCGCACATGACATGCTCTACACACATGCATATTCTACAGTCCGGACATGCTTGACATGACACGCCGGACATGCTCAACACAACACCCCGGACATGCTCAACACGGCAGGGCAGACATGCTCACCATGCTGGACATGCTCGACACGCCGGACATCCTCGACACTCTGGACATCCTTGACACGACGGACACGTGGATAGACCAGACATGGTGCATCTGCTTGAACCCTCAGTTGGGTGACAGTGGGGCAACAGTGGGGCAACCGGAACAAAATGATTTCTGAGTTTTAAAAGTAATTCATTCTTCCACCTGCATTGACTATAACCTCTAATAAATGGAAAATTATTTAAGTTTTTATTGAATTAGTTTTGATTATTTTTGTAACACCTTATAACAAGTAAAGGTACCATATAAGATGATATTTGAACCACGAATCAACACGAATTCTATGAAACCTCAATCTCATGACATGCCCAATTTTTCGACCTATATCATGTATGTGTGTTAGTGTCTAGCATAGTCTTCATGATACTACCTCATGAACATGAATAATCTACTCATGGAGTGAATTTTGATTTTACTTTACATCGGGGGCTTTTGGTGGGCGTGCATAGTATTTTGGACAAAGTGCACACTCACAATAATTCTGACGCCCACTAAGATATTTTGTTCTGTTTTATGTCGAGCGTTTTATATTATTACGCTGCCATTTTCATTTTTTTCACAACCACCAACCACAAACATCATCCCTCACAACCAAGAGTTGATAGTCAAGCTGGGGTGGACATTGATGAAGTAGGACAGCATTGTAGGCAGAGAAGGGACTCCAATCGGAGTGCTTTCCCCCTTTGCTCGTCCACCCCATTGGTGTACCCATGTCAGCATCGTTGAAACTGCAACTATGGACCATCTGGCCTCCATTTAGTTGACCATTTGGGCATCAAAACTCGGTTCGTTGCCTTGTCGATGCTACAAGCCTTGACATTTCAGCAAGGAGCGTCAATGCTCCATCTTCCATTGCGTCGTCGATGCTATGTGCTCCGATGTTTAAATGAGCATCAATCTGCCCAGTCGATGGTCACTTTACCTCTTTTTGGTATGACATAATTAAATATTCTTTTGCTGCGTGAAGGGTGGTTTCACTCCTTGTAAGTAGCCTCTGCTCACTTTCGTGTTCTAGTACTGTGCGCCTTGAATACTCCTGCATTCGACATCCTGTTATGTACTGTGCTCCAAGATGCTTCGGCCTGTCTATTGCTGCCATCAAGGTATTTTTTCATGAAGTCAACTTGTACCGCATCAATCATCTTCTGCACAAGTGGTGCCATCCACTCACTTTTCTTTTCAACTCAAACCCCCTTTTCTCTAGCTTCTAACTCTACAATCCGCATCATGGCCTTCATCTTTAGAAACTAAGTTCCCTGAATTACTGTTGCAATGGGCAACAATCTTGCTATTCAAATCGACAAAAGGTGGTCAGTTTTCTGTTTTGTTTCCAATGAACCAATTTTGTATGAGTTGTGTGCAAGTCATAGGAGGAAACTCCCAATCTTCTGGCAGTGGAGTCAACATGCCATGGTGGCATCCCATAGTGAGTTTTCTCTTCTTGACTGAATTGATTGCATGTTCTCTTTTTCAATTATGTTGTAGTTGTTTTTCTTCCTCGGTGAAAAATTGCTTGTTCTCTTCGTGAATCCTTTCTGGCTCATTTTCCTCTTAGCAGTCATCTTCTTCATCAATTACTAAAACAGTTCAAAAATTGGTTGCCACTTGCTGATCTGCCATCCTCCTGACTTGATTAACATTTGACAACATGGTTCTCACCATTTCCCCAACTGCATCAATACGGGATGTCACTGTGTGAGTATTGAACTCAGACAAAGCAAAGCCTCTTTTCTCCATTTCATCCTTTATCTCATTCAACACCCCTTCCTTCAAGCTGTCAATTTTTAATTTCAATTCCCTCAATTTGGTGAGTTGAATTACATGGGGAGGGATACCGGTGAATGATGGAGTGTACGAAGTTTTGGTCCAAGGGTATGCCCTGGTCGCAAAACTCTTGAAATCATCTGGTATTTCTTTGAATGGGAGGGAATTGCGCAAGATACAGTTTGGATGGAAGTTTGTCTTGAGATGATTGTAGTGATATACAAATAGATACAAAACAGTTCCATGCTAATTGCTAACTCGAATCAGTTGTGTACCCAGGTAGTCGCCCTTTTTTAGCCATTGTTTGATTGTTCTCTCTTCTCCAGCCTCTCCTCTTCTGATTGTAAAGATGAGAAATCAAAATATGTACGGCTGATTGCAAATTTATACTAGTCCGTCTCAAGGCCACTAGCACACCGTCTGACATATTGATCTCGTGCATTTTCATGGAAAAGATATTTATCTTTAACACCACCTAGTGACCACCCTGCTCTTAAACACAACAAAACAATAGGAAGAGAAACAGCACATCCTCCGGCAACCCATGATGCAACTCCTTTACGTGCTGAATGACTTCCAAACTCACTTGGGTCGTATTGATTCAACTCTCCATCCATCTCATTTAGAAGCCTTGAAAAACGAGTAGAGTATTGGTTATATTGATTTGAACCCTCAAATAATGGTGTGTCACCTCTGAAAATATCTGGGTAGCAAAATAAATACAGCGCAAAAGCCAGTACAGGGCAAATCCACGGTTTCTTTGGGTTTGCATAAACATGTCAAGGACCAAATTCATCTCCGGTTTGGTTTCCTTTTGTTTTTGCAAATTCGAAAACCAATACATCCTCTCTGAATGAGATGTGATTGACCTTTGCTCCAACACAGTTTTCTGCTCGCTTCATCAGGCACCAATCCAAAAGAAAAAATAGATGACAAAACACATCATCTTTCTCTGGACTAAAGAAAAATCCTTTTCCGATCTTTTCATAAACATCCATTGGCATGGGGCGCTTTCCTCCTGTCAGTTTTAGCCCAAGGTTCTGCTTTGCTGCCTGTGTTGAATGCTTCATCCCTCCCATAAATTTGTTCATGTTTGCGACATAATCAGCAGACCTCTTTAACCCTGCCAACTTGTAGAGATATGAAATTGAACTTCTGATCGCAGAAAATGTGGAAAACGATTGATAGATGTAAAGAAAGACTTTCCCGGTGGCTTCATCCACCATATCATCAGTAATTTCCTCCTCACTTCCAATCACCTCCAGATAATTCTCAGCTACCTTTCGATCCACTTTGACACGGTTTGTTTTGGTCCTCATAAATGATCAAACAATTTCATAAGTAATAGCTCCATTGCCATCAAGTTTGATTGGTGAGTGATGATGTAAGCCATTGCGAGCTGGCTGAACATTTTTAAGTGCGTCAAGCATATACGCACGAACATTGCTGCGATTTCCTTTCTTCTCTCCTGAGGAAGCTGCAACTGATTTGTCCATGTTGTCAAGACGTTGGAGCTCTTCTTGGTGGTCTCCAGCAATGCACTCAGGATAATTGTCCAAGAGAAAGAAGGCAAACAATACCAACTTCTCCTGGTATGTATGTGCCGAACTCTCAGAAACAAATCCCTTCTCAACATTCTCTGCTGTAACCCGGGCATCAGCTGCCGTAGGAGTGGTGGTGGAAGAGATACCAGCAGCTGCCGCAGCAGCAGCTGCTGTTGCTGCAAATGCGGCAGCTGCACCTGTTGTTTCAATTGCATTGTTGAGAAGATGAGTGCCTGTTGCATAAGAAACACACCCAAAAGTGGTAGCCAATTCCAATACTTTTGATGCAATGTTGAGCTTCATGTTTGATGATTGATGATGCAGAGAGATGCAGAGTGATGAGCAAGTATGACGATGAATGACGATCTGATGAGATAGATGATGCAAAGAGATTAGATGTGACGATCATAGTGATGATCGATGAGCAATTATGACGATGAATGACAATCTGACAAGATAGATGATGATGGGAAGAGATGAGATGTGAAGAGAGAAACGTTCTGTTTATGCTGTTGGTGGAGGAAGTTTTGGTGTCTTTGTCGGTTGTCTTAGTCTCGGCCGAGGATGTTGTTGAGTTTGTTAGTGACTATTCGTGTCTGGTAATGACACTACATCATTCTCACAAGTTCGAGCCCCATGTCAAGTGACATATTGCACACCTTCCACCCCTCCATCTCCATTGCACCCATCCATCGAACGTCGTCCATCCAACAGCACCTATAAAACCATACTTCGCCCTCCACGCCCTCCAAACCGACGAAGAAACCACTCAACAATCCACCACTGCCGAAGAAACACACAAAAGTACGGCCTCGAAGCCGGCCTCTTCCAATCCCTCCAATCCCAAGACAGCGAATCAGCCAAATCCCTCTTGGCCAAATATGGCATCGCCTACCTTGCCACCTCCATTCAACTTGCAATACTTTCCTTCGCGCTGTGTTATGTGTTGGTCAATCGGGGTGTTGACGTGGGCGCCTTGCTGAGTCTTATTTGATTTCCGCCGTTGGTGCTATTGACGGTGGTGGCGAAGTTGACAGGGAAGGAGGTCAAGGAGGGGGGTGAGAGAGAATAGAGTTGGATATTGGAGGGTTAATTTGTAAAAGGACGAAAGTTTAAAAGCAATGACGAATGTAGCAAGGTTTTGTGGGAATTTTTAGACTGCTTAATCGGAATTGGGACAAGATGCCTTTCTTGGTGTGGTGCAGATGATCTGGAATTGTTTGTTGACAAGAAAGGGGCGACGTTCGTACTTATTAAATTGTGCCAGAGACAAACTGTCATTGTATTAGCAAATTAACTGACATTTAATTGTTATTCTCTTTCCATCTTTATCCACATCGTACTGTGTCAAAAGCCACTACTTGGGAATAGTATCTTACTAATTCATATAGTCAAAAATAGAATCATCCTCCAAGCTGCATCTTTTTCTGCCACTAACCAAAGGCTCTCTCTTGAACTGACAAATTTAATATTTGCCAATATCGTGTGGTTCTTGTAGCCTCGTTCTCCCATGTAATATGATTGTAGGCAGGTTGAGCTTTTGAATGGGAGGCAGAATTTGTTGCTTTTCCTTGGTGATACATTGAATTTCTTTTGGTGTTCTTTGATTAGAGTTATGGGCTGTTATGGGTAAGCAATTTAAGATCGTGTTTTATAGAGTAACCAAAAACATCAGAAAATGATAATCGTGGCTGTGAATCTGACGTCAGGTACTAAAACAATAGCAACAGTCAGAAACGACGGTCACCAAAAATATTTAGCAACCAAACAAATAGTAGCAGTGGCTGAAACCAGCAACTTCCTGGAAAACCTGTTTTTTGGCAATAAAATGTATCCAAGTAACGCCAAGTGGTCTTTTTTTCTCGAACGGAGAAAAAATACTCCGTCCGACCCTCACGTCATGCGGGAATGAACAGAGAATCCACAAGTATCCTTGATAGACTTAGGGACGAGTGGCCTGGCACATGCCTGTGTCACACCCTCTTTCCCCAGGTCCATTGCGGGCATCGCCTAAACGACCCAGTTACGGGTTCTTGACCCCACGAAGTACCCACAGAGGTCAGCCCCTTGTCTGGCCCTCCCCCTCACCACCTGGTGACTGATGTGTCACTTCTCACCTCACGAACTCGTAGGTCCCATCATCCCGTGGAATATCACCCACGGGATGCCTCCTCACAATCTCCCACAGTGATCAATCTTTCAATTGATCCCCTTCCTTCGGTTTCAACCTCCGAAAATTTTCTTCGCCATGTCTCTCGCCGCCGCTGCTTCCACCATCGGTCAGTGCACATCGTGCGCTCTCGTTCGTGTTGTTTTTGTCTGTTTTCGAGTTCGAGGGGCTGCGCTCTGCCCCCTCTCGCTCGCAGGCATCGTCGACGCTGCAGCGCCAGCGCTGTCGCCATTGCCTTCCTCGAGGCTTCGCATGGAGGGGATGCGCTCTGCCCCCTCTCGTTTGCGACTCGTCACCGTCTTCGACGGTGCGTCGCCTGCCTCCTTGTCATTTTTGATTGTTGAGTTAAGGGCTTTTGACGGAGATACGGCGCTCTGCCTCCTCTCGTCCACAGCCCACCGCCGCCGAAAGCGGAGCGTTCGTCCCTAACGCCCCTGTGTTCCTCGGCCTCACGCCCAGATCCCGACTAACGGTGTCAGTTTTGCGGTCGGGCTGCCGACCCCTGTCCTGTTTTTCTTGCAGTGGGAGGATATTTGCCTCGCCCCCTGCCTGATTCGTTGTTTGTTGTACGTCGTATGGCTCGAGTGTCGGGGGATGTGGTTGGTGCCAACAGAGCCTCGGCTCGGTACCACCCGTCTCCTTTTCACGTTGATTGTTGTGTCGGTTGCTGCCCTCCCCCCCGGAGTTCCTCCTGGGGGTGTTCTTTGCTTTACAGTCCCCTCTCTGCACCTCGTCCTCGCTCCCTCTGCGTGCCGACGCCTTCGGAGACTGCGCTCTGCGTCTCCTTGGCAATCAAGGAACACTCTGTTCCCTCCGGGATGTCTCCCGACACTCCTCGCCTATCTCGGCCCCTCGCGATCTCACTCACGCACCTCTCTCTCCTCCAGCTTCTCTAGGAGCCACGTGCTATGGCACCACCACGAAGTACATCACGGACTTTCGTGATCCCTCTCCCACCGCCACTGTGGCGGCCACCGCCTACGTTGGCGCTACCTACAAGCAGCGCCTCGGCACCCTCCAAGACTCCACTATCTTCCCGGGCGTCCACGCCTTCAACGACAAAAGACACATCAAGCCCATCTTCTTCCCCAAGGTTGTTCAAACACCTGGGCCTCCCGACTCCGAGGACAGCGAGCAAGACCTCCTCCTCGTCCATGGGTCGAACGACCCTTCTTCGTTCCGCCCTGAACTCCTTCCCCTCGATGTGGCCAAGGTCGCCCTTGTCCTCATCAAGTCCACGGACTCTGTCCCTGACCTTTTCCGCCTCGGACCCAACAAGAACTGCATCCCGTTCACCCACGCGGATGTCTCTACTGTCTCTCCGGGGTTGGCAGCTGTCCTGCCCTCCCAAACAGAGTCTTTCCTCCTGCTCGCCCTCCCTGTCTCGATTCCCATCCTCTTTGGAGCGGATTCGACAGTCCGTGGACCCGTCAACGAGGGCCACGTTGACTGCTTCGAGAACAATCTCGAGGGCAGCAGCTGGTGGCTCGACCACATCATCCTGTGGTCCCTCCCCGTTCAGGCCGCTGTCGTTGCCGACAAGATCGCCCTCCGGGGAAAGAAGATTCTCCCCACGCTCCGCGGCCCTGTCTTCACCGACGCCGTATTCCTCTCCTCTCAAGGGGTTACCACTGACCTCGAAGAGGAAATCTCCCTCGCCTACTCTTCCCTCAAGGCCCTGGTTGGGGCTGTTGATCTCCTCAACAAACCCCCTCTCCAGGTAGTCACTACCGCTGCCTCCAAGAGCGCCACCGGAAAAGCCCGCTCCCGGGCCTCCGACGGATCCGTCTCCTCCACAGAGGGCGACGACAACACGTTCTCCGCTCGTGAATACCGCCGAGCCCGTTTCCTCCTCGCCAGCCCGGTCCTCGACAAGGCCGGCAAATTCCACGCCCCTACCCTCACTCCTCAAGGGGCGGCGATCTTTGACATCAAGGACACCAAGATGGCCAACTCCGCCATGTCCAACATCTTCACGTCCATGATGGACCGGTTCTCTCTTCACAACCACTTCATCTGGCGCTATTTGGACCAAGGTCGGGTCGACCCCCTCACCTGCGCCCTTCTCACTCATAGCGAGTTCGAGTACCTCCCCCTCGCTAACATCGACGCCCCGTTCACCGACGGGCGCAAGTTCCGGTACCTCTTCCTGGTACCCGACTCCAAGTCCCTCGCCCTCGAACGCGAGTCCAACCTTGGCTCCCGCTCTCACGAAGAAATGCTGGGCGAACGCTCCTCCAACCTCTCCAAGTTGGACAAGAAGATCCGCCACGGGCACAACGTGTTCTCTCCCCAAGCCTTTGCGGCCTGGATGGCCAACTGCGCCGGGTACCAAGCCTCCGTCTATGCCAACTCTTGGCTAGGCTCCGACACGGCCCCCTACAACCCAGAGAACACCTTTCTCTTCCGCACCTTCCACCAATTTGCGGATCTCGTTACCTACGGGAAGGCTCGTCAGTTTTTCAAACTGTACACCGGCAGCCCCACCCGCATCCTCCTCTGGCTCACTTCGGTCGTCGACCAAGTGACCATCCTCGTCACCTCTGGGGTCTCCGACCCCATGAATGTCAACAAGATCCTCCGAGGCCAGTACGCGTCGATCCCTACCGACAAGTACTACGAGGCCATCGACCTGGTCAATGACACCACGGACAAGTTCCAGAAGATCATCTCTGGCACCGACAGTGCCCCCACCTGTCTCCTCGTAACTAATTACGAGCATGACCAAGCCCAGAAGGTCTCCCCCAAGGCACCCCGGAAGTCTCCTCCCGAGCTCACTTACTCTGCACCCCCGGACCCGAAAAAGGCCCGCGTCAATCGTGGCCAAGGCGATTTCTTCCTCTGGTCCAAAGAGGGTAAGATGCCCCACCCTCCTGAGGCTGACAAGACCAAACGCGTCTGCCTCATGCACGCGCGGAAGGGCCTCACCTGCTCCAACCCACGTTGCCCCATGGTTCACTCTCCTCCCTCGGAGTGGCCTAAGTCCACCCTCGATGCTTGGATCAAGGTCATCCGGGACACGGATGGCCTCCTTTTCAACGATGACACCGTCCCTCATGACATTGTCGTCAAGACCCTAAAAATTGCGTAAGAATTACTAATTTATTAGTCTAACCTTTTAGCTTGTTTTAGTTTACCCTATCTAGTCTTACTTATACGCTTACTAGTAATAGTCCGCTTCCACACCAACGTTGGTCCTTAGGATCCAACGATCTTCGTCCTCCCAGTCGGTTCACGCCGCGGTTGGGCGACACACCGGTGCAGCACCCACCTACCTTTACCTCACCACGGCCCGTCACCTATGCCACTCTCCCCACGCCTCGACTCAAGTCACCTCGGCGGGACCTCCCGGCGCCTCGCACACCCACCACAGCGCCGCCCTCACGCCGCTGCCACCAACCCCTCTTCCGCGGCAACCTACCTTGTCTGCCTCTGCCACCCGTCGACACCTCGACGAATTCAACAAGAAGTACCTCGGCCTCGCCGACTTTGACTCAACTGCCGCCTCCCTCGGTGAGCAATTCTACTCGAGGCTTACTGCCTCCCGCGACGACATTCCTCCGAGAGAGTCCCTGGACCTCTACTCTCCCTTCCCGGACCACACTCCTCCGTACCGCCTTTGGCCGCCCGGACTCCAACCACTCGCTTACCCAAGAGGCTTCATTCGAGACCTGCCTCCTCCCTCTCCTCCAATCTGGTTTCGTCGATGTCACCACCACAATAGCCCTATTGGCCACTCACCCTTTGGTCCTCCACCTCGCTATCTCCTACAACTCTCTCCGCCAGTACGACTTTCGCTGGATACGGAGTCCTGACCCTACCTGGGCCACCCAGACATGCATCCCGGCTACCAAGCAGTATGCCATGCTAGCCTGTCTCTTCCATTATCAGCTGGACACATCGTCCCTCTTTCGTTACCTCGGTAACAATTACACCGGAGCGCACCGCGACGTCCACTCCACTCTCACTACACTACATAAGTTTAACATAAATAAGGAACTTATTTGTAAATACGCTCGCGTAATGCTTACTGGTTGCCCTAACCACTTCGTAGCCGAGTCCTCTCGGGCCAACGCCCTTTTACACTGGCGCCTCCGCAACCACCCTTCTATTGACAAGAAGCTCCCCCAGGTGCAAGCCACCATGAATAAGGAAGACCGAAACAACTTCGTCATTCCTCTACCTCATTGGATAGCACGGTTCACCCCTCACCTGTTCTTCACCCCTCAACACATCCTGGAGAAACCGGGAAAAAAAGACCGCCAGATCTTCGATGCCTCCCGGCGCTACACGCCATGGTCTACTCCCATCAACATGATGACCTCCACCCCTTTGGGGTCGGAAGAACCCTGCCTCTTCGGCACCACCAAAGATGAAATCCTCACACGCATCTACACTCTACGGGCAGACTCCCCGAACCTCGACATCATCTCTCACGCGAATGATGTCAAGTCCGCCTTTCGCCAAATCAAGTTGCATCCGGACATCCTGGGCGCATTCTCCTACATCATAGCGGATCAACTCTTCGTCTCCTGCGGCCAACCCTTCGGCGCTGACTTCTGCCCAGCCAACTGGGAAATAGTCCGCCAAGTCCTCGAACTCCTCGCTACCGCCCTGTTCGACGACAACACCCTCTGCACTAAGCACCGCAAGTACCTCGACCGCTTGCAATGGGACCGATCTCTGGGGACGACCGAATGTCCAGCATTCACCCGGGCGATGCGGGACCCAAACCTCCCGTCTCCACGCACCTCCCTAGGCACCCTTGCCCCCACTCCTCACTCAGTCTACGTCGATGATGGTATTTATGTTGATCTCTTCGATAAAAACCGCATCGAGCGAGCTGCAGCGGCCAGTATCGAGGCCATCTTCATCCTCCTCGGCCCTTCCGCCTTGGATCTCAGACAGGACCCCATTTCCTTCGATAAACTCGAGGAGATGACCATTGCTCCTATCAACCGCATCCTGGGCCACGCCGTCGACACGCGTCGCCTGACTGTGGATACACCAGCAGACTTCCTGGACCCCTCCGGGAAAAACTATCCTCCTCCTGGGGACCTCATCGGCGCAGCTTCACAGTCCTCGAGGCCGAAACCCTCGCAGGTCAACTGGGACATGCCAGCTTTACCGCCCCATGGCTCAAACACATCATGCCTCAGGTGTACCAATCTCTGGCCTCAGCGTTGCGGATCAACCGAGCCAACCTCATCTCTACAAGCCAGAGTTTCCGTTTTGCTTTGAAACAGATCAAGCAAGCGCCCTCGCTCCCTCCCCTCCAAGCAAGTCGGCTCGCTACCTTCTATCAGGCAGAGTCCGCCCGCGCCCTGCACCACTCCACCACACGGCACTTCATCAATCGCACTCTGCGGGCAGAACTCGGTCTCATCCGTGACGCGCTCAACGATATGACGATACCCACCTCCTCCCCCATCAGCCACCTCATTGACCGCACGCCCCTCGGCACGGCATTCAGTGACTCTAGCCTGCTGGCAGCCGGGGGTTACTCTAGTGACCTCAAATTCTGGTGGTTCCTCGAGTGGCCAGCTTCTGTCAGGAGCCGCACCCTAAAGTACTTAAAAAATAACAGTACAGGTAACCTCATAGACATAAATGTTCTTGAGTACGCTGCAATAATAATAACCTTTTTGGCTAGTTATTACTCCATCACTCTTCGCCCGCCTGACCTCGGTGCCGACCCCCATCCTGTGGTCCTCATCCGCACGGACAACTCATCCAGCGAAGCTTGGGCCCAGAAAGGCTCCCGCTCTCATTCGCTGGGCGCGCCTCGGCCGCCTACAAGCCGCCCTCCTGATGCGGAACCCAGTGGGCCTCCGCACCTCCCACATCTCGACCTCGGAGAACGCCGTCGCGGATACTTTATCCCGCTTTCTCCAATATAAACGAACTTCTCACCTCGCTCCCTACACTCCTCCAGACCCAAAAGGAGCTCATTGGCTGTCGTCAATTCCACCCGAGTGCAGAGCTCATCTCATGCATTATGGATGCTCTATTGCAGGGCGTCTGCATCTATCCCATCGCGCTAAACAAGCGGTTACTGATGGAACCCGGAAGAATCACTTCCTCTCCTGGTGCTCTCGCATAGGGCTCCCCGACCCCTGCTGCCCTTCCTCCACCCTCCAGGCTCAGAACTTCATCCTGGCCTGCTACGTGGTGTCGCTCATCCGGGTGAAACAATAAAAGGCGACGGTTTCTTCATCCGCCACTCCACCCTCATGGGGTACGCCGCAGCCACTCGGTGCCACACTGACCGCCGACTCCCCTCACCTCGCCTCGGGTTCCAATCGACTACGCCGCCCTCATGACCGACGCAGTTCGCAGCACGAACGCGCCCCAAACCGACGCGAAATGATACACGACCCCATGATGACAGACATCATTGGTCGCGCTCAATCAGCTGCTCCGACAGCCTCACGGCCGCTCTCTGCGACTGGATCTTCCTTGGCCGGTACACCGCTGCCGCGAAGAGCGAATGGTGCAATGACCACCACACCACATACTCCAGGATTGAAGACCCTCTCTGGTCGGGCCCGACGCGGTCTCTTTTATCGCCGAAGACCTTTCCTTCTATGACAATGATGGCATACGACTCCACAACGTATCCACTCTGTCACTCGACCAGGTGAGTTATAGCACCATTCTCCATCGCCGTCAAAAGAACAACGACAACTACCAAACCATCACCTATGGTAAGTGCATTTCGAACACCGCCCTGTGTCCGGTGGCAGCCATGCTTCGCATTGCCCAACGCGCCCTACGACTTGACCTCCCGGCCCTACGCCCGGTCGCCGCCCACGCCACGGCAAGCCCACATCCCGTAGGCAAATCACCAGCCAAGCCGTGACCAGCTTCCTCCGCCGGTGGCCCAACAGGTCTACAAACTACCTTCTACCAGCCCTCAGCTCAAGCTTTGGAGCCCTCACTCTATCCGCGCCACCGCTGCTAACCTCCTACACCGGGCGCGATTCTCCGACTCCTTCATCAAGAATCGCCTCCGTTGAAGAGCGACTCCTTCCTCATGTATCTTCGGAATACATTTTACACTGCAGATCAGCACTCCAAGGCGCTCAGCCTTGACATAACTCCTCCTACTCTTGCTGATCTGCGGCCATTGAGCCTCACGAGGATGTTCTTACTGCAATAGCAGCTTAAAGTTAAAAGCCCTCTCTTACCCGGATTTACTATCATCCCATGCGAAATCTCTTTGCTCCTCTCCTTTTTCTTTTTTCTTTTCTTTCTTCTGCTCCTCTCTCATGGGCACTTTCTCCTGGGTTCTACCTACCCCGTCGCATTTGTGGCATTGTATCACTCTCGCCATGCTCACACATGACTCTCGCCAACCCTCCCACAGTGGAGCACTCATGGGCACTAGCGACGAGCTAGGCTAGGGTATAGTAGGTTATGGCTGGGTACCCTTCGTTAGGTCCTAGTACTCATAACCCAGTTTTTTAGGGACATTGTTCCACTACCAGCGCTACCTCTATCACTAGAGTATTTTACTAGCTGTTAGTTGTCTAGTCCCTATCTACCTACTCACCCCTACCCACACAGGAACGTACACACTAGCGAGGACCAAGGCGCCCCGTGGTTATTCTGCTCGCAGAATATCCTTGATAGACTTAGGGACGAGTGGCCTGGCACATGCCTGTGTCACACCCTCTTTCCCCAGGTCCGTTGCGGGGCATCGCCCTAAACGACCCAGTTACGGGTTCTTGACCCCACGAAGTACCCACAGAGGTCAGCCCCTTGTCTGGCCCTCCCCCTCACCACCTGGTGACTGATGTGTCACTTCTCACCTCACGAACTCGTAGAGTCCCATCATCCCGTGGAATATCACCCACGGGATGCCTCCTCACAATCTCCCACAGTGATCAATCTTTCAATTGATCCCCTTCCTTCGGTTTCAACCTCCGAAAATTTTTCCCACCCACCGTCCCCTCTGTGCCGCCTCACTAGCGACGAGCTAGGCTAGGGTATAGTAGGTTATGGCTGGGTACCCTTCGTTAGGTCCTAGTACTCATAACCCAGTTTTTTAGGGACATTGTTCCACTACCAGCGCTACCTCTATCACTAGAGTATTTTACTAGCTGTTAGTTGTCTAGTCCCTATCTACCTACTCACCCCTACCCACACAGGAACGCACTCCACTAGCGAGGACCAAGGCGCAAGTGGTTATTCTGCTCGCAGAATACCTGGTTTCGGTGAAACCGAGTGACACCAAGTGAAACCAAGTGACTTGAAAGTGACACCGAGTGAAACCGAGTGAAACCAAGTGAGGTCAAAGTGTAACCGAGTGACACCAAGTAACACCGAGTGACACCAAGTGACGCCAAGTGACATAACACCAAGTCCGAGTGAAACCGAGTGACACCAAGTGCGTCCTCTTTAACGGTTTATTAATTGTAGCCTACCTGTTACATGTGGCGTTCTTCTCTAAATAATTCAAATTTAGACGAAACGTGTGACACCAAGTGACACCGAGTGACACCAAGTGAAACCGAGTGACACCAAGTGAAACCGAGTGACACCAAGTGAAACCGAGTGAAACCGAGTGACACCAAGTGACGTGACACCGAGTCCAAGTGACACCAAGTGAAACCGAGTGACACCAAGTGAAACGGAGTGACACCAAGTGAAACCGAGTGACACCATGTGAAACCGAGTCACACCAAGTGAAACCGAGTGACGCGAAGTGAAACCACGTCACTCGGTTACGCGAACAAGTAAGGCGAAGTCGGAGAAACGGACTAGTGTTGAAATTTTTCTTATCCCGAAGTACCCGAGCGTGACACAGGGTCACACGGAGTCCGTGGTTTTCCAGGAAGTTGCAGTCTAAGTTACATCAGAATCTTGGTTCCTATAAATTCTCCTAAAATTCACAACATAGAGAAAGTCTAACAATGTTGGGACCGGACGTGGCACCGTCCCAGTGCGTGGGACGTGTCGAAGTAAAACAGATCACCCGAACAGTATGACCTGTGAGACCGATCACGGTTAGGTTTATGACTAAAACATATAGCGGAATTATAAAGGTAATTCATCATAGAATCGTTCTGATTTGACGACTGGTAATAATTACTTTATCCCATGATGCAAAAACATTAAAATCAATTGCCACATGGAGGAGCTGTATCATTCCCTCGCTCTTCATCTAGATGGTTATTCCCTTACTCTTTAGAAATGAGATCGTCATTAGTTTCGCCTTCATAGTTGCAGTTAGTCCCATCTTCCTCACAACGCCTTCTGTTCTTTGAATTGCGATTCGGCTCGTAGTTCCTATTGCCATAATTCTTGTTGTTGGGGTCAGCAGAGTTGTTGTTACGGTTCTTCGCCTGGTTGCGCTTCCTGGATGCTTCGCGATCTTCTTCAGCTTGTGAGCGATTGGGGTTAGTATAGGAGCGACGCTTATCACGTTGTCCAGCTCTTTTTTGGGAGGCGGAATCCTTTCTATTGCCATTCTTGTTGTTGCGATTCACATCTCTGTTGCTTCTATCACGAGAGATCTGCATACGCGAACAGCACAACATTCCGTTTATCCGATCAAAAGTGACAAAAAGGAAACACATCAGATTATTGGATTACACATACCATGACCTCCTTGCCAAATGAAGCCAAATCGTCATAATTGTAATCATCATTATAATCGTCAGTGTCTGCACTGTAGTTGCAGTTTTCACCATAATCCTCGCAGTCCCTCCTATTGCTGCGATTACGATCCTGCTGAAACTACAAGTACCAGAAGACAAGGCGATTTGTTATGGCTACAATCTGCATGCTGATGAATTTGATAAGATCAATGGCTACTCACACTGCGATTTTTCTTGGGGTTATCTCTTCCACTATTGCGATACTGGCGGTCTTTCCTTGCAGTCTCTCGATCTTCATCGGCTTGGGAGCGATTGGGGTTGGTGTAGGAACGACGCTCATCGCGTTGCCTTTGACGTTTTTCGGCAGCCTGGGGTTGAGACAATGGTAAGTAAGGTGTGTAAGTGAAGGTGTATAAGTGACAAGAACCAATTCACTTTCTTCATCTAACAGACTAGGGACTTACAGTTTCTTTGCCATCACCAAGCGCAGCAGAAATAGCTCCACGAAGGTGAATACCTGTATCGGGAGCATGCTTTTATACAGACAAATGGTACGAGATGGAGAGTGAGCAAACATGATAATTCGGGAACAGGCAAATGCGAGTATTTCTTCGCACGTACCATGACTTTCACCTCGTAGGCAGTATTGCCAAATGAAGTCAAATAGTCATAATTGTAATCATCATTATAATCGTCAGTGTCTGCACTGTAGTTGCAGTTTTCACCATAATCCTCGCAGTCCCTCCTATTTTTGCGATTACGATCCTGCTGAAACTACAAGTACCAGAAGACAAGGCGATTTGTTATGGCTACAATCTGCATGCTGATGAATTTGATAAGATCAATGGCTACTCACACTGCGATTTTTCTTGGGGTTATCTCTTCCACTATTGCGATACTGGCGGTCTTTCCTTGCAGTCTCTCGATCTTCATCGGCTTGGGAGCGATTGGGGTTGGTGTAGGAACGACGCTCATCGCGTTGCCTTTGACGTTTTTCGGCAGCCTGGGGTTGTGACAATGGCAAGGTGTATAAATGAAGGAGTATTAGTGACAAGAACCAATTCACCTTCTTCATCTAACAGACGTGACTAGGGACTTACGGTTTCTTTGCCATCACCAAGAGCAGCGGAAATGGCCCCGCTGAGGTTAATACCTGTATCGGCGGATCCCTGTGAGACGACAAGGGCAACAGCAAGCACGAGAAATTTGACAGCACCGAACTTCATGGTTGTGCGATTAAGAATTTTCGATGAGTTATGATGCGGCTCCTTTAGTAATACGGTGACACCTCCAAAGGAGCAACAATTCGTTGCCAACAGATTATTTTATGTGCACAATGTTGTGAATGCTGCTGTTTTCTCTCCCCAGCAGGTATGCTGTGGCATCCTCTTCTCAAGCTATTGTACCACCCACGGCAGCACATAGGAATAGTAGATAAATGACATAATGATGTTCAAAGATGTTGATCTTGCTTCCCGCAAACTCGTAAAGTGAGAACTGAGACAGACTTGTAGACTGATTCGAAATGCACAAAAGATACATTTAGGATTCCTATACAGAGTCCATGTGTTGGTTTTTTTAATACCTGTCAAAAACTCTACTTTGAGGTACTATTTTGCAACTTGAGTCGCCCGTCTTGGACCGGTTATTATGACCACTTGGCACACATTTAGCTCAGAAGCCAATTAGCAGCATTCTCAAAGACCATCTCAAGAGCTTAAGTCCCGCTCGCCAGGACCGAGAACTCATAACAACACATTGTCATAGTAGCCACCGTCAACCTCCTCTTGGATGATAATACCTCAAAGTGGTGGCATGTAGAACCTGGTACAAATCTCATGTAGAAAAAATGAAACTTAACTCTCCTGTCCTCTCACAAAAACTAGCTCCCCCATGTTTCACAGTGATGCCCCAATCATGCAAGTTGAAAGCCGTTCAGACAACAAATCATCAGCCTTCATCCCATCATAGTGCTATTGACCCAAAGGTGTGTAGAATGTTCTTTGTTCTTTTGTTTTGGTTATTTACGACCGCTTGGGATGCTTCTAACAATTCATTTTCGTTCTTGACACAATTCATTGATGCACTCAATTTATAATAGAGCTACCTTTGTAGCACTTTAACGGTGGATTAAAGGAAGGTGACTCAAATTACTGGTGTGTGGCTTGAATTCTTGAGTGTTATTGCCTTTATTACTTATCTGACAAACTTACTTTCATAAACAACACAACAATATGCATTTACACAACAATAATCATATAAAACACAAAAATAAACATTCAGAATATGACACTACACTGCAGACGTTGGAAACTCCTTATCCTCCATATCCATACCATATCCATCATCGTTATCAGATTCGTAATGGTCTACATCTGCCTCTGGCTCAGAAAGTCTATTTCTTGCCATCTCAAGCAAACCCAAAACAGCATCATCCTTCTCTTCTTCTTAAGTGTTGCCCATCACATCATCATCCTCCCAAATCTCATTAATATGATCAGCCTCATCATCGCTAGCATGGGGAGTGAAGTGGGGAGAGTTCCTATGGATCCATTCAACACAACGCTGTCTTAGTGCATTGGTAGTCTTAGGCATGGCCGGATCACCCTTGGCCTTCTTCTTATACTGCAGGTATGCACCACACTCATCAAATGTACTAGCTCTGAACCAATGATCACACTCATGACCATGTACTTCCCTCAATTTTTCAACTGCTTTTACATTCTTGACCAACTTTGCTCACTCTTTAGGCTTCTTCTTTGACGTCGTCAGCTCTTTTTGTCCCACACGTTCATTCACGGCAGCAACAAACTGGGTTATCAAGGGCGTGGACACCATATTTGACAAGAACACTGGCGGTAAGCCTTTTTGACTGTCTGAAATTCTCAGCAATTGCATCATCCTCTCACTTTCTCTAATCTGCTGTTCTCTTTGCCGTGCAAGTTCTCTGTCAAGCTTTAATGCGCTTGTCAGCAACCAAAGCAGACATGCCATGTTTGACATTGATTGCAGGCAATGCGGGCATTGAAGCACCACCACCGGATGGGTCTTGAGTCACTTCTTCTGGCTTCTGGAGTGACTGATGTTGGAGGAGTTTTCTGTTGGGGATCGGAGATAGCGTTTTGCAAGTCCTTCTTGTGATTGTAAACCTCTAGGAAGAGTTTTGATATGACCAGCATGACATGGGTAGGTTCAACTGAATTCTGCAATGACTCTATTGAAAACTTGAAGTGGATGAGTTTCCTTTTGTATTTTACCCACGCTGATTTGAACTTCCCATTGTACTCACTGGAATCGGCCACTTGCCACAGTAATGTTGCATACGGAACTCCAAGACACACCTTCCATTGATGATTTGGATTGTTTATGCTACTGAGAAACGATGGGTCAGTCAACTCTGATGACCATCAATGAGTAAGAAGTAACAACTTCACCAAGCACTCATGGGAACAACTCAAATTGGCAGAACTCCTTCAAGACCTCCACAAGGATTCCAGCAGTGATGCCACCACTGTCAGAGGCATAGACGAGGCATGGGACTGTCTTTCCATGGTAAGTGCATGTGGGCACCCACCAGGATAGTATTTCCCTGGACCAAGTTTGCATCAAAAATTATGTTCTTGTGCTTGTCTTTGACAGGAACAATAACAGAGTGATGAATACCGGTGGTCCATTCCACTTCACCTTCTCATGCGTATCCCCCTGCTTCTCGGATTTGGTTTCATTGTCATCCATCGTCTTCTCATCTGCTCTTTCACTCTTGAAAATGACTACACAGGCAATGGCTTCTCCAGATGCAGAAGTGAAAGGTAAGAGGGTGAACTTGAATTCTTGCGTTGACGAATACAATTGTGGTACAGTGCCCTTCAGGCATAAAAACTTCTCTCCTCCACCATGGTTGTCCTTCTTTTGATTACACTAGCATCCAACCTAGTCGGCAAATACAATACTTCAGGGGTGGGTTATCTTGATGTCTTGAGCAAGCCCATAAGCCCCATGTTCTTTACAAGGATTGCCTTCACTATCTGTGTAAACAGGTATGTCCAATGTAATTGCAATACCTCATCAACCATTTCATCGTAGATAGCATCGTATGCGGTGGCAATGTTTTCATGAGTTGTCCAATTGCATCGGCTACTTGCAGACCTCTCACCTCTCTTGGTCACAATCATATGGCATTCCAGGTTAGGGAATGGGAGAATTGAATAATGAAGGGTGATGGAATTGCCACCCTGTAGGAAAATACTAAATTTGTTTGCTGCTCCCAACAACAAATCCTCTCCACCAAGCCCAATATGGACAAACAATTTCACGTGTCAAGGGTGCGGGAAAAACAACAGGACAAAGTAAAGAAGAATATGACAAAAAGTAGGTGGCAGCAACAAAAGAGGGATAAACAATTAGTAACTCCTTTCAATCTAATTCTAAATTGTTACATTGCTACAAGTTTGCAAAGTCCCCTTCAAGCATTTCACCAAATGTGATAGCCTTGCAGGGTTCTTGGTTACAAAGCAAGCAGACATGCGCAGCCATGATGAGGGAGATAAGGATGCAAGAGAGGAGTTGGTCGATCGATGATGGATTGAAGGCATTATCATAGATGAAATGGTTCGGGCAGGAGGAAGGTGAGAAAGTGATAGTTAGGGAGGAAGTATGGGAGCAAGTCATGATCAAAAATAAATGGATAATAAGATGCAACTGCTTAAAAGTGGCTTAAAAGTGCTATACTATGGACAAAAACTGCTTCTTGTAAGCCTGTACAAGGAGTTTTTTCATCCTAGTATAGCACTTTTAAGGCATTTCTCAGCATTATATCAATTCTCAAAGGATGTTAAACAGAAATTTCTTTCTTGCATGAATTATTTTGAAATTTTAGCTTGATTTTTCTCTCAGCCAATTGTGTTTTACATGCAGGATTTGCATCATAAGTGTGCTTCATTATTTTGTATTGCTCATTTTGGTTTGCTTTTATGTACATGTTATATGTGTTGAATCCCATTTGAGCACCTTCCAGTTCTAGGACTGGGCAAAAAATTGTCCAGTTCTAGAACTGTATGTTTCCTCCCCATTGGGATACCATGCCTTAATATGTAACCAGTTCTAGAATTGGACCCCCCCAGTCCTAGAACTGGGACTATGATCAAAGTCCAGTTCTAGAACTGGGTGTCCACTGCTAGGACTGGAACTAAGGCTCAGATCCCCATTGTGGCACCAGTCCAATTGAGATACCAGTGCCTCAATTGGGACAATCAATTAGTCCCATAATTGCACTGGTGCCCTAAGGGGGGATCAATTTGTCCCCATTTTGGCACTAATAATGTATGTATTTGTGATAGTGCTGAAATGGGGATTGTGCTAATCACCTACCATATATCACAGAGCATAAGACCCCCAAAATGTCAAAAGATACCATTTAACATGATTATGATATGTTGTGATAACTTTTGATAGGACGAACTTTTGCCCATTGTGTGACACACTATTGCCCATTGTGTGACACACCAAAACCTTCAGAAGAAGGTAAGCTTTCTATAATATCTTATCCGTTTAGTCCAGAATCTCTTAGTTTTTGAAATGTACACAGTTCAAAAGTAAGGTGGGTCTTATAATCCATGGGATTTTATGCTCAGTGATATACCGTAAGAACATAGCTTGGAAAATTAGACATAGTAATTGTCCCTACCGTGATCAGAATTGATCCCCGTCCAGGCACCAGCACATGATTTCAAGGTATAATGCCCTAATGGGGAGGAAAACATCCAGTTCTCGAACTGTTATTTCAGACCAGCTCATAACATTTTTATCAAAAATAAAAATTATCACTCCAAGTGTACATCATGTCATCCAATCTATTGCCCATTTTTTCATTCATGATGATGAATAAGCTAAATGAACACAAATTTTTATATATGAAAAGAAAAAAATGTGTTGAATGTATAGAAACTCTGCACTCCTAGTGTACAGCGAGTGATCCAATCTGCTGCCCATTGTTTCTCTCACATACAATAGAGAATAAAATGAATTAACACAATGACTTTCAAATGCATCAAAAAAGCAATAGATTTGAATGAGAAGTGCTACAGAATTTCTCTCTCTCTCTCTCTCTATCTCTCTCTATCTCTGTCTCTCTCTCTATATATATATATATATATATATATTGATATGTATGGGGGTATATATATATTGTGGGCGTATATATATATATACGTATGGATATATATATATATATATATATATATATGGATATATATCTCTATCCTATATCGTGGCTATATAATATGATCTCTCTCTCTCTCTATATATATCTCTATCTATAATAGCTATCCTATATCTATCCTCCTCTATATATATATATATATATTTATATATATATTATATATATATGATATATGGATATTTATATATGGATGATGTCTTATATATATGTGCTATATATATATATATATATATATATGGGCTTTATATATATTGATATATATTATATATTATATATATATATATATATTATGTATATATATATATATATATATACATATATATATATATATATATATATATATATATATATATATATATATATATATATATATATGATATATATATATATATATATATATATGTGCTTATATATATATATTAATATATATAATAATATATATATATATATATATCTATTGGGCATATATATATATATGCATATATATATATATATATATATATATATATATATATATATATATATATATGCATATATATATATATATGGCTCTTAACATATATATATATATATGCCTATATATATATATATATAGGATATATATATATACCTAATAATATATATATATTAATAGTTGTAATATATATATATATATGTAATATATATGTATATATATATATATATATATATATATATATATATATATATATATATATATAGTATATAATATATATATGATATATATATAATATAATATATATATATATATATATATATATATATAATAATATATATATATAATATACTATATATATATATATATATGTATATATATATATATATATATATATATGTATATATATATATATATATATATATATATATATATATATATATATATGATATTATATATATATATATGAACTATATATATATATATATATATAATATATATATATATATATATATATATATATATATATATATATATACTATATATATATATATATATATATATATATATATATATATATATATATATATATATATATTATATAATATATATATAGGCTATATATATATATATATATATATATATATATATATATATATATATATATATATATATATATAT